>CM053585.1:435700978-435720664 GCA_028646515.1 Pseudochirops corinnae
TTTATTGTCTCAAGAAGTTTTTTACTTGATTCTCTAGGATTCTCCAAGTATATCATCATGTGATCTGCAAAGAGTGATAGCTTAATCTCTTCTTTGCCTAATTTGATTCCTTTGATTTCTTTTTCTTCTCTAATTGCTACTGCTAACGTTTCTAGTACCAGATTTAATAAGAGGGGTGATGGACATCCTTGTTTCACCCCTGATCTTACTGGAAATGCTTATCCCCATTACATATAATACTTGCTGATGGCTTTAAGTAGATGCTACCTATTATTCTAAGGAAAACTCCATTTATTCCTATATTTTCTATTGTCTTTAATAGGAATGGATGTTGTATTTTGTCAAAAGCTTTTTCTGCATCTATTGAGATAATCATATGGTTCCTGCTAGTTTTATTGTTGATATGATTAATGATACTGATGGTTTTCCTAATATTGAACCATCCTTGCATTCTTGGAATAAATCCAACCTGATCAAAATGTGTTATTCTTGTGATAAGTTGCTATATTCTTTTCACTAATATTTTATTTAAAATTTTTGCATCTATATTCAAGAGGGCGATTTGGTCTACATCTTAAAAAAAACCCTCTAAGAATGTCTAACCAATTAGCAAGGAATCTCTCTTGAGGTATTTTAGCATAAAATGGTTACCTTGAAGCCATCATCTTACCTATTCCCTTTACAAATGAATAAATTGAAAGCCAGAGAGGTTAAGTAATTTTTCAGGATAAGTCACACAGATAAGAAATAGCAGATGTGTCATTAGAACTTAGGTCTTCTAATTCCAAATCCAGCTCTATTAACTCTACCATCTTGCCTCATGATGCATCACTTCTGACATGATAATTTAACTTTTGACTACATAGTCACATAGACACACACACACCATATCTTTCCACTGTCCTTTAGATTCTCTGCAATTGTAAGTCTTTGGACATTTAGCATCTTATTATTCATAGCCACTGATAATCAAACTGAAGAACTTTGTTGAAAAAGTCAGGATTTTGTTTCAGTGGGCTTGGTGTCATTGAAAGTGCTCCATAATTATATAAAGGCACTGAAGCCTACTCTTGTCCATCTTACTATCATGCTATTGCTCTTTACTGTCCATCTTGAAACCTCTTCCTCCCAGCATGAAATTGTGCTCTCCTTAGCCAATCTTAGACCTACCACTAATTTTTCTGTTAGACTGCTAGAGATTCACTGTCCTCAATCTCACTCCCTGCAACTTTTCTCCTTTTGCTCTGGGAACAGCAAAAGATCAATATCACTACTATTTATAAAAAGGATATGTCAATCTATTAACCATTGTGTCCATTCACTATGCCTGTAACTTCTCCCCATAACCTTTCTTTGCTAACAAAACACATGCGTGGATGCATGTGTGTGTGTGTGTGTGTGTGTGTGTGTGTGTGTGTGTGTGTATTCTTTCCCTATGATTATATAAGTTCCTTCTGGTTAGAGACTATCTTGCATTTTAAACTTCTATTTCTCCAAAGCTTAGCCCAGTGCCTCAGTCAAAATAAGTGCTAAGGCAATGTGATTTTTTTCATTCATTTGTTCATTTATTTTTACTATCTGGTTTTGGACCTAGCTCATTGCTTGTCTTCAGTATCTGTCCCTGCCCAACATTTGTGCATTTATGAATGAACTCAAAGAGCTCTTCATCCAACTATATATCATAATATGGAAAACAGGTATTCTATACTTTCTTGATTTTTCCCTTGTGGATGGTTAAGTTTAATGTTGTAGAGTAGTTGCAAATCTCATTTATGAGTCATTTCATTATTGTGAAGAGTAATGAAATGAGGACAATGTCATTCACAAATAAGAGCATCTGAAAGAGCAATATAAGGGTTTGGTAATAAATGTTTAACAATCAGGCTCTTGGGGAGGAAATGAAATGTATGCACACATGCTTTTAAGTTTAATATGCATTATTAACACTTTCTTATGTCTAGACAATCAACAAAACAAGAAATCAAAGTGTGAATTTTAATGTTTTCCAATTTTTGAAGTGTTAATGCTCACACTGAAAATTTGACAATTGGCTTTCATAAGAAGGTTAGAGCTGGCTCCAATACACCCATCAGCTCTGCTCCTCAGACTTCAAAGATGTTTTCCCAGTAAACTGTTTCCCTTATTTTTCTAGATGTATTCATCTTGTTTGTGACAAATATTTTGTTTATCAAAATTATGTGTTTGATCTTTTGGAATTGCCTCTATTCCTTGTTTAGCTAAGGATTAACACTTTACCCATAGCTATGAATGATATATCTTGTGCTTCTCTTCTATTTTTTATGAGATATGGCTTAATATTCATGACATATCCATTTTTAATTTATTATGGAATGTTGTAGGAAAAAACTCAGTGATATACAAGGGTAAAAACCCATCCCACATATATGTCTTTGGATTCTTTCTTTTATTGATCTTAAGCTATTGTTTTCCAAAATATTTTTCACCCTTCTACCCTATGCCACATTTTCAATGAAGTCAAGTATTAATAATCTTGTAAATTTAATGCCTATCAAGTTGTTTGTAAAAGTTTTCTACTTGCTCACTCACTGCTAGCTGGTGACCTCAGCTATAATTACCTGCAGTGTAAACCAGTTTCATCAACTCATTTATTTGCCTCTCTAAGCAAAACCTTTCAGCCCTCCTTCCATTGAGCTGCAACTCCCTTTTGTCTTCTGACTTCAGTTATAATGAGGCCAAAGCTGACACACAATTCTGTAGACTATTATCATTACTTATTGTTCACTGGACAAGGAGGTTGCAATTAAATGACCAAACACCATATTAATGTTTTTAGACATTCTAAAAATTGTGTAATTCTTTGTATCTTCTGACCCATTTTCTGACACTCTTGCACAATCATTGCAGAAGTGGAAGGGAGCTGCATAGTCCTATTAGTTATTTTGTATTTTTCATTCATTACAGGGCTTCCCATGGTCACACAATTGAGCATGTAGTAAACAGTGATTTGGGAGAACCACTCCAAGTTTAAGAAGACTAATCAACCAACAGCTGACACAATCTGTGATTGGGCTATACTTGAAAGCATGCCAGCATTGCAGAACTTGTCAGAATGTAGATTACAGTAACAGATACATGAAATTGGAGGCTAATTATGATGCAATTGTTTCCAGGGGGTAACAGTCAGGGAGGACATTTAGGGTAGTCAGTCAAAGGCAATTCTATCAGTTTCTACTTTTGTAACATCTTTACATCTGTCGAATTTACCCTACTATTTCCTCATATACTTCAAATACTGGTAAAGGCCCACATCACCTCATCCCTGGACTATTGCAATAAGCTGCTGGTTGGTTGGTTTTCCTTTCTCAAGTCACTACCCATTCCAATCCATCCTTCACCTATATGACAAATTGATCTTCCTAAAATGCATATCTGACTATATCACACTAATACCTTTCTATTCAGTAAACTATACTAGTTCTAGGGTCCTTCATATCTTGCCTATATTTGCCTTTCAATTATCTCAGACCTAATTTCCCTCCACATACTCTGTGAAACTGTGACAATGGCCTCTTCGCACAAGACAAGTAAGGTCTCCAAGTTGGATGGGGTCTCACCCAAGATCAAGGAGCATGTTTCCCAAGGATTAGAGGACATCTCATGCCTCATGGATTGCCATGTCCTTCAGAAACTGGCTTATTGACTGAAAGGGGTTGTTCCCAAAAAAAAAGAAAAAAATGAGAAAAGGAGAAAAAAGCTTAATTCTAATTTGATAATTGGTTGTTAATATAATAGCAAAATAATAACTTCTTCCAAAGGTCTATCTCAGTAATCATGACAAGAATATTTTTAAAATTGACAAATCCAACATGTAAATAAAAAAGCAATTATCATTAACCTGTGACAAACATGGATTTTGTTTAATTTAAGAGTGTGGAGAAATTATTTATAAAGATAATTAGATCCTAACATCCTTAAATATTTTTTTGAAATGAAATATTCTTGACAAGTGGAAATCAACTCTGATTGGGAAATCAACCCCAATTTAATGAGGAGGTAGGCAAGGAGTCTTTAGCTCCTCCTGCTGAGCACATGATTTGATTGTGACACTCAGCTACCTCTGGCAATGTTGACAAGGGAATCTGTCTCCACTCAGATTCCTTTGGTTGGTTTTCTCCTTTGCAAGTTAAGTCACCCTAGATTCTAAAATAGGGTTCCAAGGATAGGGCTGTTCTCCTTGGGGCAAGAACTCACCAGATTGGATTATTTTTATACTGTACAGTGACTTGTCAACAGTTTCAAATGCAGCAGAAAGGGATTAAGACTGAGAAAAGATCATCAGATATATGGTAACTAGAGAATGTAGTTTGAGTGATGAGGTCAGAAGTGAGATTATCAATGACTAAGGAGGAAATAAGGACAAAGAAGTAGAAACAACAAGTGTGAGAGAGCTTTTCCCAGATTTCACTGATCTTTAAGGAATCATGAGAAACAGGATATATACTTCTGGAGTTAGGTAAATGTCGAGATTTTTTTTTTTCAAAAGGCAAAGAAAAGTTGATATTTCAAACTATAGGTCATTAAGCTTGATAGAAAGTTATTTGTCAAATGCTAGAATAAAGTATAAAAATGATTACTTGTAAGCCCTTAGAAATACAGGGAGTGATTAGGGAAAGCTGGCACGGACCCATTAAGAATATGTCATCAGATTAGCTTGATTTCCTTTTCATTTTTAGTCTAAATCAGAGGCATACTGTGAGCAAAATATATTTGGATTTCAGCAAAACATTTCAAAGTGTCTCTCACTATGGCCTCTAATATCTACTGTGAAGGAACTAGTATAGAATAATCAAGCAATTAGATTGTTAGCATTATAAATCCAAAATAATGTTACATTAATTGTTAGTTTACATTCTTTTTCATCATGATATGGAGGTGACCCTGAGATCCTGAAGACTTTGCTAGTGGAATATCATGTCTGGCAGCCTGTAACAGGTTGGAATAAGTTTAAGTATGAGGTTAACTATGGACTTTATGTTCACTGTCCTAAGTTTGTAAAGTATTATAACAAAATTGGACACAGGGTTATGTATTTTTTGGTTACAGTAACTATGAAGTGTTATTTATTAAGGCTTTGAGGAGTTGTGGTATATAATGGAAAAATAAGTTCCCACATCAATTAAATTATGAATTTTTGAATTATTTATATTCTATCTTACATAGAGACTTTTGCTATTTTAATGGCAAAAGGTGTGTAATCTGTGATCACAGTATTGGAATCACAGTAGTGAAAAAAAAATTAGATTATCTTTCCTTTTAAAGAATATATCAAGCAGGCCATATTTCATGAATAAATAGAAGGGAAATTTAATCCAATACCATTGATTACCAAAATAACCAATTAGCTTCATCTGTGAAAGTTTGTCCAGTTGAAGGGAGGTTAGTTTCAGATATTTTTCTCCTTATGTTTTAGAATATTGTAAAAATAGGACATTAATTGCAGCATTTCTGGTAGTTTATTTGAGTTATCTTTAAAAGCACAAATGTGTTAACTTTAAAAACCAACTTTACTAATGTATGAACATCTGGAAACGTTTTCCTACCTATATAACATGAAAATTTCTTACTTTCATTAATACTCCAGAAAAATATTTATTTCTGTAAATTGGATACTACTAAAGTGTATTTCTTTAAAAGAACATATCATAAAACATTTCCCTAATAAGCAATGGTAAATGACATTCACTTTTTAAAAGTATTTTTATTTCTTTCTAATTTAACCAACAAGTAAATTTTGTTTCACATCAAAATTTGTCAAATGGGCCAGTGCATTCATTCAACACCTTTGCCTTTTCTCATGTGGCTTAAATTCTGACAAAATGAATCACTTTATAATTTTTAGATATCCACCAACAATGTAACTAGATAAGTTGCATTTAATTGGAAAATGAGTATTAAGTATATAGCACAGTTTTCGGCAGAAGAAATACAAAGAAAAAATAAAGTCTTATCTTCAAGGAACTTACATTCTGAAAGCAGTGGGTAGGGCATCATATATATAAATGACATTAGTACAAGGAAAATTGCTGGAGAATATATGGACAATTTTAAATATCAAGAAAGTCTTCAGTTCATCAATAAAACAGTAGGCATATATTAAAGACTTACTATGTTTTTGGAAAGAAAACAGTCAGAATGGATTGTGCATATAGAAGAGACACATGTTGAAGGAGCCATGATTGTTTAAAGTGCTGATGATTCAAGAGGGAAAGATATCAAAGACACAGAAAAAAATCTTGAACTTCCTAGGTAATATCAAAAAGAAAAAGGAAGGTAAAAAAAATCAGCGGCTAACAACTCATGTGTCTATTTTACCATTTATCCAAGTGAGATAATTATCCAAGTCAATATATACATGAATCAAAGGGGTATTTTATTAATAAAGAAGTAGGCTTTCAAATGTAATATTCACCAATGTACCACATGTTTAACATTTTGCAGCTTGCTGAAAGGTGAAGGTAATGTAAGATACCTTTACACTAGTGCTTTGAATGATTATTGAAAAGCACATTGTTCACTAGAGAAAATTCCTTCTTAAAGGCTCCTTTCCATTAATATATCTTACATCCATATTTAAAGATTTATTTTAAAGTCATAACAACTGAAATGACCCTATTCAAAGATCCTCTAAACATAAATATTAGACAAAGCACAAAGCAAGGAGATGCATGTTTGTTAACTGATGTCACCAATATGATGGAGGAAATCCAGCAGAGAGTCCATGTCAAAAAGTATTTCTCTCTAGATGATAAAGTAAACATGAGCAGATGTTGCTGCTTGTGTATGATATTGTACAAGTAGCATCAAGACATGGAAAATTACAGAACCTCCTGGACAAATCTATAACAACTTGGATTTTAGTCTATCTATCCTCACAGGATAGAACAAGTGAATGAAGAATGCACATTGTCCAGATTATGACATACGTTTGGATGAAAAGCCTATAGAAGTTTTAATGTATATCATGGATACAGGGCTCAGTCACAGGCTGAATAGATTTTGTGAAATTACAAAATTCCTTAAATAATTCCCAAATTCACATGGACACAAAGGCCTATTCATTTAATACCAAAATTTTGCCAATATCATAGAATGGTAGTGAAACAAATATATATAGCAATCAATGAGGAAGTAAAAATTAATTTTACAAGAGGGGGGTTAAATGGAGTCAGTTGGAGTAGACATTTTCTAATCTCTCTTCTAGCTTTGAAATTTTATGACCTTGAATTATTTTTTTTAAATCAACTTGGCAGGTTATTTTGGCATCCTGTTGATATAACTTAGAAAAGGAATTGCATATTCTCATTGCTCATTGAGATCCCATAGCACTCCTGGTTAAACTTAGTGACATTCTTTTGGAAGGAATGTTAATGAGGCTTTTTCCTAAAGGTGGATCTTCTCTGTTATTAATTTAAAGGTGAGACAATAAAGGCAAACATTGATATGGGATAATACTCCTAGTATTAATTAAAGTTCATAAAAAAATCTATGAACTTCTAAAAAGTCTATTTAGAAGACCCCGGGACCACAACTTATTAAATTTCCCCATATTTGTCAACTTCTTATTTTAACAAGAATTGGGAAGATATAGTTCTGCATGCATGCATGTGTGTGCATACATGCCCATGATCAAACATCACAGATTTTTACTACTATTTAATAAGCATTTTTCAAGTACCAACTTTATGCCAGGGTCTGTACTAAGCACTTAAGAAACAAAGGAAGTAAAAAAAAAAAAAAACCCAAACACAGGGAGCAGAGCCAAGATGGTGAAGTAAAAGTAAGAAATTGCTTGAGCTCCCACTCCAACCACTGCCATTACTGGTAAAAAAAAATACTCTAAACAAATTTAAGAGCTACAGAACTCACAAAGTGACAAAGAGAAACAAATCTTCCACTGAAGCCAGCTGTCAGGGCAACAGGAAGGGTCTATCACACTGAGTTGGGAGTTGAGCTCAATTCCACGTGAGCAGCATTGGCCAAGACTTGTGGCCCAGAATGGCCAGAGCAGACTTCAGGAGAGTGAATCACTGGCAGTTGTGGTGGTTTCCAGACATCTCAACCCTTAAACGCAAAAGACAAAATAAAAGGTCAGTAGGGAACTCTGTTGGAAATAGGTAAGAGAAGATCTTGATTTAGCCCCTGTCTCCATAGCAACAGAAGTGGTGACAGCATGGTGGCTGCGGCTGATGAAGCATGGCTACCTCTGAGATCCTGGCCTGCAGATTGTAGAGGGACCAAATGACCATTCAGAGGGTAATCACTTTTGCTTTGACCTGCTTGGATCTGGGTTGCAGTCTTGGATGGTGGTACTGGGATGAGGAACACTAACATGCCAGGGTTTGTGGTGACTGTAGAGAGGGTGCCCTCCTCATAGCTCTGACAACAGCTGCAAAAACACCACAAATTTTGGACAAAGCTCTCTCCACTCTGGAAGCAGAGTTCTACTGTGATAAAGAAGTCAAAATAAAGTAATTGGCTAACCAGATGAGCAAACAAAGGAAGCCCAATCAGAATGTCAATCTTTTGGGGGGGGACAAAGAGGACAAACACATGGAACCTGAAGAAGGCAAAAAAGTCAAAACTTCTGCATCAAAAGCCTCCAAGAAATGGTTGCCGGCCATGGAGCAGCTCAAGAAGGATTTTGAAAATTAAGTAAAAGAAGTGGAGGAAAAATTGGGAAGAGAAATGAGAATGATGCAAGAAAATCATGAAAAGTGAGTCAACAGCATGCTAAAAGAGACCCAAAAAATACTGAAGAAAATGGCATCTTAAAAATAGACTAACTCAAATTGCAAAAGAGGCCCAAAAATTTAATTGAATTGAACAGATGGAAAAGGAATTTCAAAAACTCACTGAACAGCATAATTCCTTCAAAATTAGATTGGAGTGACTGGAAGCTAATGACTTTATGAGAAATAAAGATACTATAAAACAGATCCAAACAAATGGAAAAATAGAAGGAAATGTTAAATATCTCATTGGAAAAACCACTGACCTGAAAAATAGATCCAGGAGAGATAATTTAAAAATTATTGGACTACCTGAAAGCCATGATTAAAAAAAGAGCCTAGAAGTCATCCTTCAAGAAATTCTCAAGGAAAACTGCCTTGATATTTTAGAACCAGAGGGCAAAATAGAAGTTTAAAGAATTCACCAACCACCTCTTGAAAAAGATTCCAAAAAGAAAACTCTTAGGAATATTATAGTCAAATTCCAGAGTTCTCAGGTTAGGGAGAAAATATTACAAGCTGTCAGGAAGAAACAATTTTAGTATTGTGGAAACACAATCAGGATAACACAAATCTAGCAGCTTCAACATTAAGGAATCAAAGGGATTAGAATATGGTACTCCAGAGGTCAAAGGAGCTAGGATTAAAACCAAGAATCACCTACCCAGCAAAACTGAGTATAATGTTTCAGGGGAAAATATGGATATTCAATGAAATAGATGACTTTCAAGCATTCTTGATGAAAAAAAAATAGAACTGAAGAGAAAATTTGACTTTCAAATATAAGCAAGAGAAGCATGAAAAGGTAAACAGGAGAAAGAAACCATAAGGAACTCATTAAAGTTGAACTATTTACATTCCTACATTGAAAAACAATAATTGTAATTCATGAGACTTTTCTCAATATGAGAATAGTTGAAGGGAATATAATTGTATATATACTTCTATATGTATGTATAGCAGGGTGTATATTAATATAGATATATATGTGAGCATGTGTATATGTGTATACATGTATACATAAAGGGCACAGAATCAGTTGAATAGAAAGGGATGTTATCTACAAAATAAAATTTAAGAGTTGAGAGAGGAATATATTGGGAGAAGGAGAAAGGGAGACATAGAATAGTTCAAATTATCTTCTATAAAAGAGGCAAGAGAAAACCGTTACAATGGAGGGGAAGAGCAGGGAGGTGAAAGAGATTGTGTCAACGTTATTCTCATTGAATTTGGCTTAAGGAGGGAATAACATGAACACTCAATTGGGTGCTACCCTATAGGAAAATATGGGAGAGAGGAGATAAGAGGAGGGATGATAGAAGGCAGGGCAAATTGGGGGAGAGCATAGTTAGAAGTAAACACTTTTCAAAAAGGACAGGGTCAAAGGAAAAAATAGAATAAATGGGAGGGTTGGATAAGATGAAGGGAAATATAGTAAGTCTTTCACAATATAACTACTATGATAATGTTTTGAGTAACTACACATGTACAACATATGTGGACTTGTTTGTCTTCCCAGTGAGAGTGGGTGAGGAGGGAAGAAGGGAAAGATTCTGGAAATCAAAGTTTTACAAACAAATGTTAAAAAATGTTTTTTTAATGATGCAACTGGGAAAGAAGATATACAGTTACTGGAGTATAGAAATTCATCTTGCCCTACTAGAAAGTTAGGGAGGAGGGAGGAGTAGATATAAGAGAGAACAGATTGGGGAAAGTGTAATCAGTAGGTTCTCTATCTTGGAGTGGGGGTTAGGGGAGAGATGGGGAGAAAATTTGTAACTCAAAATCTTGTGGAAATGAATATTGAAAACTAAAAACAAATAAATAAAATAAAATAAATCCAAACAAAAGAAAATTCTTGCTCTCAGGGAGCTTAGAATCTAATGATGGAGACAACATGCAAAAGACTATGTATAAACAAGATACATACAGGAAAAACTGGAGGTTATCAACTAATAGACACCTTTAGCACTAAGAAATGGTAGGACGATTGAGAAAGGCAACTTGCAGAAGTAGGGATTTTGGCTGGAGCTTGAAGAATCCAGGAGGTAGAGATGAAGAGTGAGAAAATTCCAGGCATGGGAAGACAGCCAGTAAAAGTGCATGGAGTTGCAGGATAGAGTATCTCTTGTGAGGCACATAGAAGAAGCTAGTGTCATTGGATTGTTGTGAATTTGGAGAATTTAAGGTTTAGAAAAATTTGAAAGAACTTATTTGGTTACAACAAAGTTTAATTATTCTGTTAATTCCTTAAGGTCTAGGGTTAATTATTAGTGCTTCACCAATATTTTCACATTACTGGTCCTTTTGTCTCTTATTGTCTTGGGGCTAGTATATTTCTTAATGTGTGACTTAACTATAATTATATTGATAAATGTATATGTATACAGATATTATATAAATGTTCAAGAAGGAAGTTTAACATATCTTTCTTGTCTTGCTATATTTCCATAAGTATGCTTAACACGAATTGATTTATCCAAATTTAATTCTGAATAAATTAATTTGTTCTTTTTTAAAAAGCCTAATTATCCCATATCACAGGTATATATTTTGAAGCTGATGTTTATAAATTTTTTAGAATATTAGGTTTTTAAAAGTCCACATTATGCATAGTATGGAGCTTATAAATTTATTAATTGTTAGTATTACTCATGTGGGTTGAAAAGTCATTCAAGAAATCTGTGTAATGTACAGAGTTTTTAGTCTCTATAATTTGTTTTATTTTGCTGCATACAGCTACATAATTCATATTCCAATATTTTCCTTGCTAATTTAAGCTAACATTTTAAAGACATATTGGTACAAGGCATTTCCTGTGATTAGTAAAGAGAACGAGCTAATGACATTCAGTTGTTCCAAGGCCATCAACTCTCCCTCTAGAGTTGGTAATGTTATGGAAAAGCCCAGCATTCCTACTGATGCTTGCTTTAATATTTGACTATTGATCATTCTTGGAGAAAGATAGTAGATGTCAATATTATGTAAATGACTGCATTAAAAATATTCCACTCCACCATGAAATTCTGACTAGGTCTAGAATCTAAAGGAACCCAAGCATTTGAATCTAAACTTGACTTGGTGACTCCACAGTTGCTTCAGAACATGCATTCAAGGTTTAACAGACCTCTGTAGAAAAAATATAGTTGTGTAAATCTCCACCAAGATTTTCCTAGCTAGATCATGTGTCCCCGAATTTTAAACTTTTCATCATAAGTGCCTTCTGAATTTTATAGACTCCCATAATCCCAAGAGGAATACTCAAAGAAATGTTACTGTATGATAAAAAATAACGTATGAGAAATTTAGAAAACTACAAAGACTTGCATGAAATGATGAAAAGAGAAATAAATAGAATGAGATTAATGTGGATAATGAGTACAATAATGAAAATTAAAAAAATAAAATGAAGTTATGATTTGTAGAATTATAAAGACCAATTTTTATTCAAGTAAGATTAAGGAAAATTCACTTTCTTACTTTTGCTGGAGAGAAATGGTGTACTATGAGGGCAGGATGTTATATACCTCATCAGACATTGCTTTGTTTGGTTGTCTTCTTCTTATAAGTGAATATCATTGGTAAGGGTTGAAATGAAGGATCCTTTATCTGAAAACAACTTTGATATAAAAGCAAAGGCATAAATAAGACTTTTTGTTTGAATTTTTTAAAAATGCCCACAGTATGGCTCCACACCAAAGTGAATATCCTATCAAATAGTGTTTATGGTTTTTTTATAAGGAATGGTAGGGAGTCCTGGGGGGCAGTGAGTTGGTGATGAGTCAGTAAGGGTCTCACAAATGCAATTCCATGACATGATGACTATAGCTGTCAAGCAATATTTCTGCAAATTACTCACATAATAAAACTGTAACTGTAGCAATACTAGATTATTCAAGTCAGTGCATTTTATGGTAATGTGTTATAAAGTGAAATTTCAGAACTGTGTGAGATATGAGTGGATGTGATGGCATATAAGGAAGCCTCAAAATTCATAGAAATGGATCATCCTAGCTTTTAGGATGTTAGCACTCATTATTTTCTATAGCCACAAAAAATGAGCAAAACCAGTCAATTTTTTCCCATTCAGTGCCTCAGAAAAATATGGCATACATTTTGGTTGTTGCTATTCAATAGTCTTAAAATAAAGTTTTATCCTTAGACTGTATTCATGTGGTTATTTAGATGGTGGACTGATCCAAGAATCATTTGGCCTTTATTCTGTGTTAACAAAGTCATGTTCTTAATGACAGCTGACTCTGCAGAAGACTTGGAGAGATGATATGGATGGATTGTACCCCTGGTTTATTGTCAAGTTTAACAGAGCTGTGAAGGCCACATATCTGTGTCTGACCAATAGCTATGAGGTACCTTTCAATGTGTTTAGTCACCATGAAAGTCAAATACCTACATTTGAACATAGTCCAGAAAAGCTAGGATCAAATATATAATGAATTAAATTTATTTTTATAGAAGTTATGCATCCATAAAATAAATTTACATTATAGCAGCTGAATATTTTTATGTAAATAAGCAAATATGTGCATATATGCATATACAGAAAATATACACATATAGAGTTTAGCTATATAGTTTAGATTATATGTCTATGCATACATATATGCTAAACTTCAAAGGGAGACTTTTTTTTTCAATGAACCAGGTTCATATTTATATTAGAAGCAGTGTATTAGATAATTTCCTCATCTGGGATTTCTCTATACCAAAGAAATCACAAGTCCAGCCCCATCATCTAACTTAATACTTAAGTAATTTTCATAGACTTATCACATTTTAAACCAGGAAGAAACTCCAGAGGCTCATCAAATCCTACCCTTAAATGGACAAGATTTTCCTCTACAAAGTTTTTAGAGTGACAAGATGGGATAGTGAATGGAAGAGGCACAGGGTTGGAGCTAGGAATACCTGGGTTCAAATCATATGTCAGATAATTGTGGTCACTGTGATTCTAGACAACTTAATTTCATTGTGGCTTGCTGTTTTCAGTGATTGAATGAGGAAGTTGAATTTGTGTAATGGGAATGGGAATTTGAAGATCTTCCCTGGCCCTTAATACACCTAGGAGGGAGTTTGAAGACATCCCCTGCTTTGAAAGTAAACTCTGCCCCCTAATAGGCTGAATGTAATCTCATGGAGCCTGTGATAGGAGGAGTTTTGCTGAAGGAAAGCAGAGCCCACAGGAAGCTTGTTCAGAGTTAGCCAGACAGTGGGGAACAGAGGAGTTCAGGCAAGGAGACAGAGAGTTTTGTGAATAAATATTGATCTTGTATTGGTTTGTGGGAAGGCTAAAGGACGGCATAGCTCTCAGTGTTATTATGACTTTGGAATTTCTTTGGTACTGTGGTGGAATTGGCTTACTGGTTTTGGGATTAGGTTTTCTGATGTCTAAATAAATCCTTCAGTTCTACTCTCTATCTGGAGAATCTGTTATATTTTGCATTCCGACATCATGCAATACTTATAGTCACAGTCTTTATTGTGATCGTGGGCACTGTAAACATTACATTGATGCTACAACTTGATATTCTCTATGGTCCCTTCCAGCTCTAAACCTGTGATCCTACATACTTCCATAGTGATATTAAATTTTTAATGAAGTATCATATTGCAATCATCTTCAATAATAGGAAACATTCACAGGAGTACTGCTAGCTGCTTGGTAAGTGTGGCCAACAGTCACTTAGATTGCAGGACTGATTAACAAACAAGGACCATCATGCATAAAAGTAGAAAGTGGAGCCAATCACATCTTCTACAACCTTGTCAGCTCCACTGAAAATTTATGCCTCTTTTCCTGTTATTCTCCACTGGGGACTTAGTTCAATTCCAAGATCATGATTCCTACATTACCCATTTAGTATCTATACACCAGCTTTATATGATGGCCATGGCTGACCTCCAAGAATCACACAGGTCCCTTGGATAAGATAAATTCCAATCTATATCTAAATAATGCTTTCTATATATTATTCAACAAGTGGCCACTCTGCTTTTGCTTGAAGATTTCCAGTGGAAGGAACTCACTATTTCCTAAGGCAACCAAGTTTATTTTGGAATCACTCTAATGTCTAGAGAATTTCCCTCTTAATTAAGCTTGTTTATCTATATGCAACTTTCACTCATTTCTGAAGTCTGCTCTACAGAAGTCTAATTGTATTTCTTTTGTATGACAATCATTCAAAACTTAGAGGCATGTATCAAGACCCCCTTATAAATCTTATGTTTTATGGGTTGAATACCCTTGTTTCATTCAACTGATTGTCATGTGACATTATCTCTAGTTCTCTCACTGGGCAACTAGTTAGAAAAATGGGTAGATTGGTGATCCTGCAGGTAGGAAGACAAATCTTCACGAGATCAAATCTGGCCTCAGACACTAACTAGTATGTGATTCTTGCAAAGTCACTCAACCTATTTGCTTCAATTTCTTTATAAAATAAGCTGCAGAAGAGAATGGCAAACCACTCAAATATGTTTGCCAAGAAAACCCCAAATGTGGTCACACAGAGTCAGACATGATTAAAAAAACAACTAAGTGACCACAAATAGTATACTCTCTCTTCTGGTTGCCTTCCTCTAAACATGATCCAGTCTGTCAGTCTTTCTTAAGATGGAAAGCCTAGACCTTATCTCGGTGTTCTAAATTCTGTATAAACACAGCAGAATACAGGCTCCTTGGATAGGTATGTACCTATATTTAAACCTCAGACATGCTCTATATCACCTACTTAATGTTTGGGCCATCCCCACTCCCACACCACCCTCTCCAGTAAATATAGCTTAGTTTTGAGCAGATCCTGGCCTGAGACAAGTATTGACAGTCTGCCTTCAATTAGTGTATGATCTAATTGTCAATTGAGGATATGGATAAAAAAAATACATAGAGAGATAACAAAGTTCAAAATTATGTTCCTTTAGTGATAAATCATATATAAAATAATCTGCTATAGAATATCCTGGGTTAGGGTAATAAATTTCATGGAATTGAGATTTGATCAAAGCCTAGTGGGAAGTATTGGATTTAGTATGTGGTAAAGAAAGCAGCTTTCTTGGAAGGGAGAATATTGTAAATCAAGGTATTTGCAAAACAAAGAGTAGACTACTTTGCTTGCCATGCAGGGAGTAGTGTCTCCTCTGTTAGCATGCTTAGAATGTTCTCTCTCCATCTGTACAATTTGAACTCTTAACCTTTTTGAAGACAACTCAGTCAGTGCCTCCTACATGAAGCTTTGCCAGGTCCCCATTTGTTAGTGCTCCCTTCTTTGTCAAATTACCTTCTATTGATTAATTAATTATTTTTTAAAATTGATTTGTTTATTTACTTTTGGTTTACAAGAATCAGTTCCAGAATCCCTTGAGTTTCAAAATTTCTCCTCTGCCTCTTACCCCCCATCCCCATGGTGGCATGCAATCAAATATAGGATCTAAAAATACTTTCATATTGGACATTAGTCTCGTTATATAGAAAGGCTGTAACCAATGGAGTGAAGAGTGGGAAAAAAAGAAACAAAACCAAACATGGAAAAGAATGATAGCATGTAGATTGCTTCAGTCTCCATTTAAACTCTGTTCTTTCTAGATCTTTCTCTGAATGTAGATATCTCCTTCCATCCTGAGATTTGTAGAGTTGTCTTATAACTGCGTTGCTGAGAAGAGTACAATTTATCAAGGTTGGTCGTCACACATATGATGTGTCTGTGACTGTGTACAAATTTTTCCAGGTTCTGCTCTTCTCACTTAGCTTGAATAATTAATTAATTAATTGATTGATTGATCTTCTGTACATGTTATTTTATATAGTAACTTCATGCCTATTTCATGAGATGAGCATTTGTTTAGCTAAAATCTTTATATCCCCGAGGTCTTGTGCTTAGTAAGTGCATAATAAATATTTGTCCAAAGGAATTTAATCCACTCAGTATAGAATAAATAGAGGGTGGAACATAGATACATCCAAATTACAAGGAAAGGAGTTTAGACTCCAATAGAATATAAGCTCCTTGGACAACATTTTAGTTATTGTTTTGTATCTTAAAACCACACACAACAAATAAATGTTCATTGAATCGATTTGAATTTATTCTATGAGGAGTGAGGAACAATTGAAGAAGGAAATGGAATGTGCAAAACAGTGTATTGAGACAATCATTTTGTCTATGAAGGTAATGTGGGCAAATTAGACCAAGAAAACCAATTGGGAGACTATCCTAATGATCCTGGTGTGAAGTCACAAGAAGTTGTGGTAGTGTGGATGGATACTTAATGGCATATGTAAGAAGCATCATGAAAAACACACAAATACAACTTAGTATCTCAATAGGTGTTAGAGCAGTGGTTCTCAACCTTCCTAATGCCATGACCCTTTAATACAGTTCCTCATGTTGTGGTGACCCCCAACCATAAAATTATTTTCATTGCTACTTCATAACTGTAATTTTGCTACTATTATGAATCATAATGTAAATATCTGATACACAGAATGTATTTTCATTGTTACAAATTGAACATAACTCACAGGTTTAGAACCACTGTGTTAAGAGATAGTGTGTGGAGTAAGAAATAGGAACCACAAATGCTTCCAGTATTTAAATTATGGGAGATTAGGAGCATTATAGTATAAATGACATAAATATATATGTCCTTGCCCTCATGTCTTTTCAGTACTCATATTTGAGAAAGGATCCAGGGAATCTAAAATTAGTTCAGTACCTAGAAAGAAGAAATTTAATTATCAGTGAATCCACAACTCACCCCAGGTGATTCACAATTTCTTTTTTCTACTTTCTACTCTTCCAGCTCTGACTTTGTACCAACGTTCAATAAACAAGACTTTACTTTGCTGCTTGACACCAAAACTTTGATCCTTCTAGTTCACCAGATCCTAGTACACTAGATCCTTATCTTTTTCCTAAACATTGTAGCCGTAGTACCCTGCCCAACACACAAGTTTGTCTAGTCTACAATAAGAAAACTATTTTGTTCTCACCAATCTTCTCAGGACCTGGACTCCTCCCCTCATTCCCAGACCTCTCCTGCCAGACCTCCCTGATACCAATCTGCTCTCTAGCAATTAATTGCCCAACATTACACTGTCTGTCCTGAAATTGCGTTTGCTGCTCGCTAGGATAGGAACCACTGATAAATCTCTACAAAACCAACTGCATCTACCTATTGTTACTGCTAAAATCCCTTGACCATTTATCTACATGTTTATATTTATTTCTATGCTCATTAGAATATATGGTAATACTGATATATTATTTCATGCTGTTTCCAGAGTTTAATCCTTCCTTGACATAGTTGGAGCCTTCCCTTTACCAGTGAGTACTCCAAAATCAGTGTCTAAATCAAGAGTCTCAGCCGTACCTTTTCTGACTCATCTTCCTGCCTGCTATTTTACCTACCTTCTTTACATCTGTTCACAACTTGATAAAGATGTGGAGACAGTTCGGAGAAGCAAATATTTAATTGAGCTTTTCCAGACATCTTGAACATTGTGTTCAGTTCTGAGAATTCTAATTTCAATTTGTTGAATTTTAGTAGTATTTTAAGAGAGAGAATTTTAAAAGTAGGTTGTCCAGATGAAGGCATCTAACAAGTAGTTCTAGATGCTTGATAGAAATGTGAGAGGGCACAGTTAAAGTTACATTAGCAGGAGAGGTTTTATTATGTGGTATAACACAAAGACTGTTGAACTTGCAGCTTGTTACAACAGAGAGAGCTCTTAATTTGAAGTCAAAGGACCTTTATTCAAATCCTAGTTTTGTCACTTACCTGTGTGACCTTGTGCAAGTAATTTAACACATCTCAGTCTCAGTAGCTTCATTTGGCAAATAAGGGGATTGTATAGTATGATCTCCAAGATTCTTTCTAGTTTTTAATTCTATGATCTATGACCTACGCTAGAAGCCTAACTCTTATACTGTGTGATGATGAGCAAGTCACTGAATCTCTTCAAACTTCAAGTTCCTTTTCTGGAACACATTAAGAAAATGGTTTGTAAACCTTAAAGCAGCATATAAATGAGATATTATTGAGGATATGTATATGTATATAATATTGGAGAGTGATCTGTGTCTAGGTGGTATCTGAAGCCATGGTGTTGGCTGAAATCTTTGGGGAATTTTAAGATCTTCAAGAATCTCTGACAATCAATTAACAATCATTAAGTGTCCATTGTTTTCCAGGTACTATGATAGATTTGGAGGATACATATATAATGTTCCCAAAAGTCAGTGTAGTTTTGAGATGTGAAAGCTTAATTTTAAGGCAGGTAGTAGTAGGCCTGAAATTATGAAGAACTGAATTCAAATTTTGCCATACATACTTACTAGCTGTGTGACCTTGGGAAAGTCACTTAACTTCTGTTTTAGTTTCCTCACCTGTAAAATGAGGATAAGAGCACCTACCTTCCAGGGTTGTTGTGAGGATCAAATGAGATAGTAATATGATATTAATATATTCTATATAATAGCACATATCATATAATGTACAATTATATAATTTATACTAGCATATATCACTTATAACATTGTAACAAAATATTTAATATATTGATAAAGTATTTAGAATAGTTCTAAGCACATAGTAGGTTATGTATAAATGCTGTCTATTATTAATATTAATACCCTACCAAGGCTTATAGGAACTCTTAATTCAATTTTAAATTTTAATACCTCAAAACTCCCCTAAGATCTTTGGGAGACCCTGTAAAATGAATGAAAAAATCCCAGCATGTGTGTATTCATTCTCAGCAAATGCTTTATGAAATTTCTCTTTGTGAATTATGGTCAAAAATCCATCATACCACTGTCAAACTAATACTGAATTTCTTCAAATTTTACTATGGTCATTTACAGACAGCAGATGTCTAATTCAGTGTTATGCTTATATT
>CM053585.1:435721164-435738805 GCA_028646515.1 Pseudochirops corinnae
ATATATAAAATAAAATATATAAAAATAAATATAAATATATAAACATAAATAAGTAAAAAATATAAAGCATATATTAAAGGTAGTATAATATATAATTTATATTATATTATATATGTAAATATGTACACAATATTTTTAATAGTATGTGTGTGTGTGTGTGTGTGTGTGTGTGTGTACACAGACACATACTGTTTAGAAGTACAAGTTCAATATTATTTTTATCTTGATTTCTTTCCTGAAAATTTTAAACAAAATACAGCCCCATACCTTCTAGTCCTTCATGTATTCAAATCAGCACTACCATTGTCTCTAAAAAGAGTGTGTGAATGGATGGTCCATTGTTGTATTCACAGTTTTTGTAGCTTCTTAAAATAAAACATCCTACCTTGACCACCAGTCTCCTATTTATGTAGTCTCTCTTTGTTAGACTGTAAGGCTAGCTCTTTTTAGTTAAGGCAGCTAGGAGGTACAGTGGAAAGTGATCTGGGTCTAGAGTCAAGAGAGCATGAATTAAAATACAACCTTACACATTCACGGTGTGTCCTTGGACAAGTCATTTAATTTCAATTTACCTCAGTTTCCCCAACTATAAAAAAGGCAATAATAATAGCACCTACTCACAGGGTTATTGTAAGGATCAAATGAGATAATATTTGTGAAACACAAAGCATGATGCCTAGAACATAATAGGAATTGTATATGTGTATGTAGGCTTGTATGTATGCATATATGTATATGTATGTATGCATATATAATTTGTGTGAGCCACCTGTTATTGTTTTATTGTTGTTGTTAATTATTATTACTTTTTATTTGTATTATTCAAGTTTAGCGCATTAGCACACAGGAAGCAATTAACTTTTTTTTCATTCATTGCTGCATTTCATTTATACTAATTTTTGCACCTGACAAATTTCAAGTCATTCTGTAAAATTAGGAACATAAAATTTTGTTATGAATAATTTGTTTTGCTAATTTCTTTTTTACATTTGATGCATACAAAAGATTGAAGGCCCAGAACACCAAAATATTTAACAAAACACAAAAACCCAGAGAAGTTAAAAAAAAAACTCCCAATAGCTTTTTAAAAATAAATTTAAGTGTTTGTGGAAACTCACAGAGTAATGGGGTAGAATAATGGTAAAGGAAGATGGGTGGGTAAAGGAAGGAGAAGCAGTTTTTTTTCTCATAATTTTTTTGTCTTTTCTGTTAATCCTGGGCCTCTATATTTTTATTAATGATGTGAAAGTTCCAAAATTCCCTCTGATATAAATGATGGCACTAGTTTATATCTCCAAGCCTTCATTTAAGTAAATAATTAATTTTTTTCAGAATGCTATTAAAATATGAAAGACGGGACAGAAACAAAAAGTAACAAGGAAAGTTATCAAAGAATCATATAGAAAGAGTGAAAAACCATGGACAGAAATTTAGAAAGTATCAAAAAAATGCAGTTTTCCCAACTCTGAGGCATGAAACCTTGGGGGCCCAAAGCATTATATATATAATAAAATGTGACTCTTACATAAATACGTCCACTTTTTTCAATGAAAATAGAGTTCATGTCAAAGTCAACAAAAAAAAAGAGTAAGGAATGAATAAATGGAGAAAAAAAAAACCACATATTGTGCTTGCTAGAAACAAAGCAATACACTAAGCATTGGAGATGTGATTAAAAATAATTTGGACAATCCTTACTCTTTTAATGTTTTTATATTATATTTTTGCTCAGTTACATATAAGTGACATTTTAACATTCATTTTTTAAAAATTGAGTTCCCTCCCTCTTGGCCTTCTCTTATCCCTCCTTGAATTGGCAAGAAATTTGATATAGATTATACATGTGCAGACATGCAAAACATATTTCCACATTAGCCATGTTACAAAAGAAAAACAGACAAAAAAGAAAAAATAAGCAACAAAATTAAAAAAAATTTTAAAAATGTTTTGATTTGCATTTTTACTGCATCAGTTCTTTCTTTGGGCAGTGGATAGCATTTTTCATCATATATCCTTCAGAATTGTCTTGGATTATTGCATTTCTGAGAATAGCTAAGTTGTTCATAGTTGATCATCATACATTATTGCTGTTACTTTATACAGCAATATAAAGTTTCTGCTCACTTCACTTTACATTAGTTCATTTGTCTTCCTAAGTTTTTTCTGAAAGCATCTTGCTCATCATTTCTTATAACACTGTGGTGTTCCACCAAACTCATATACTACAACATGTTCAAACATTCCCCAATTTATAAACATCCTTTCAATTTCCAATTCTTTGCCTCCATAGAAGTGCTGTTATATATATATTTGTAATATAGGTCCTTATCTTTTTTCTTTGCTCTCTCTGGGAGACAGACCTAGTACTAGTATTACTGAGTTAAAAACAAAGTTTTATAGCCCTCTGGGTATAGTTCCAAATTGCCCTCCAGAATGGGTAGATCAGTTGACAACTCTATGAACAATGCGTTAGTGTCCTTATTTTTCCTTACCACTTCCAACACTTGACATTTTTCCCCTTCTATCATTTTAGCCAATCTCAGAGGTGGGAGATGATATCTCAAAGTTGTTTTAATTTGCATATGGCCATAGATAATTTTGATTTCTTCTTCTGAAAACTGACTGTTCATATTATTTGACCATTTATTAATTTGGGGTGTGTGTGACTCATTCTTATAAATTTGGTTTAGTTCTATCCAAGACACTTGATATAAAATTTTCTTCCCAATTTCCCTCTTTCCTTCTAATCTTGGCACCATTGTTTTTGCTTGTGCAAAACCTTTTTAATTTGATATAATCAAACTTATCCATTTTACAATTTATAAGGCTCTCTATCACTTCTTTGGTCATAAATTCTTCCCTTTTCTATAAATCTCATAGGTAAAATATTCCACACTACCTTATTTTGCTTATACTATTACCCTTTATTTCTAAATCATCTATACATTTTGACCATATGTTGGCATACAGTGTAAGATGTTGGCATCTACCTAATTTCTTCTTTACTGATTTCCAGTTTTCCAAGCAGTCTCTGTCAGTTGCTGATTTTTTTGGATCTTTGAGTTTGTTGAACACTAGATTACTATGGTCAATTGCTACTGTGTATGTACTACTAATCTATTTCACTGATCCACCAATTTATTTTTAGCTAGTATCAGATGGTTTTGAAGATTACTGATTTGTAATACAATTTGAAAACTGTTACTTCTAAGTCACCTTCTTCCACATTTTTTTCATTTATTCCCTTGATATACTTGATTTTTTGTTCTTTCAAATGAATTTTATGATGATTTTTTTCTAGCTCTATAAAAAGTTTTCTTTTTGTAATTTAATTGTTGTGGCATCAAGCAAGTAAATTAATTTTGATAGAATTGCCATTTTTATTATATTTGCTCAGCCTATCCATGAGCAATTAATAATATTTCTCAAATTATTTAGATCTGACTTTGTGTGAAAAGTGTTTTGTAATTGTGTTCATATAGCTCATGGGTTTGTCCTGGCAGGTAGATTCAAAAATATTTCATATTGTATGGAGTTATTTTAATTGAAATTTCTCTTTCTATCTCTTCTTGCTCAATTTTGTTGGTAATGTATAGATTGTTGATAATTTATATGCATTTATTTTATATCCTGCAAGTTTTTCTGAATTATTTCAACTAGCTTTTTTTTAGTTGATTCTCTATAGCAACAGTTCTCAACCTGTGGGTCATGACCCCTTTGGAGGTCAAACGACCCTTTATTTCTGATAGTCTTAGGAACGGAGACACTGCTCTTCCAACTGTCTCCAGGCGGTTCCACCCACATGCAGATATGCTCACATACAAGTATTAAAGGGTCACAGCATTAGGAAGGTTGAGAACCACTGCTCATTAAATTTTCTGCAAACAGTGAAAGTTTTGTTTCCTCATTTCCTATTCTAATTTTTTCACTTTATTTTTCTCATGGATTCATTAGCTTCCACTTACCCAATTCTAATTTTTAAGGAATTATTTTCTTCAGCAAGCATTTATACCTCTTTTCCATTTGACCCACTCTGCTTTTCAATATGTTCTTCTTTTTAGTGAATTTTTGTGTTTCTTTTACCATGCTGTTGACTCTCTTTTTATAATTTTCTTCCATAACTCATATTTCTTCTCCCAGTTTTTGCTCTTTTGCTTATTTGATTTTTAAAACTTTTTTGAGATCCTCCAGAATTATTGTTGGATTTGTGTCCAGTTCACATTTTTTTATGTTTTGCTTGTAACTGTTTTGACATTTTTTTCTTCTGGGTTTGTGTCTCGATCTTCCCTGTCACCATAATCAATTTCTGTGCTCAAGTTTCTTTTCCTTTGTTTCCTCATTTTCTAGCTACTTCTTTACTTTTAGCTTTCTGTTCAAGTTGGGCTCTTCTCTAAGGGTGGAGAGGCCATCGTGTCAAGCTTCAGACATTTCTCAATATTGCTTTCAGAGTCAGCTCTGGAGCTGTGTAGGTTTTTTAATGCTTCTAAGGTGGTATGATCTAAAAGGTGTGTTACTGTTCTTCTGGTCTGTGCACTAGTCTTTATTTAGTGCTAATGGTCCTTCTGGCCATAGGATTATGAGTGGGTCCTCCACTTTGCTCTTGCCACAGTTACTAGAGCTTGCCTCTGCTTGAATTTGAGATGAGAGTCTCTACTCACCCATGAGTGACAAAAAGCACTACAATCCACTCCAGAATTGTGATCTACCCCCCCCCCCCCACTCTCCTGTATCATAAATACTATTGCTCTTTTTGGCCCTAGGAGAGAAATTTGGAAATGCATATGGGGAATGCAATAGGGTCCTGAACCCAGCACCAGCAAAGGGTCTCCTGCTGTCTCCTTCTGACCAATTGATTAATCAGTGTAGTCACCCCCAAAGTACTAGCTGAGCAGCCTGGTCTATGATTCCAGGGCCTACCACCTACCTGGTGAGACAGGTCTTTCCTGCTGACTTTCTACATTGTCTTGTGCTGGGAACTTATTTTCATTCAAGTTTTTGTTGCTTCTGCCACTCCAGAATTTAGTTGAATGTATTATTTTATAGTTCTTTAGAGAGGAATGTGTGAGAGCTCCTTCTAATCCACCATCTTGCCTCTGTCTCCACAATTCTTGCTCTTAGTGAATGCAAACTTAATTATGGAAGACAGTACAATTGGAGAGCACAGTTTTGGGCAGATGGAAATACCTGAAAGTCCTAAGGGTTCAGGGTCAGGGCTATTGTCACCAGTTCTTGGTAGTCTGGAGGGCATTATGTCAGGGAACATTGGAGAGCCTTGTAGTCCTCCATTTTGCCAGAAAGAGTATAGCTTGTGATCTTCTGCTTATCAAAGTTGTATGAGCAGCCATGTCCCCTTGCAGTGGTAAAGAGGTAGGGTAGAGCCTGGAGGGACCAGGTATACCACTACAGAGAAGAAAAAGGTGGGCTGAGGAGAATGGCAAAGGAGGCATTGGCAGGAAGGTTGGGAGAACAAGTGAATCTCTGTCCCTCTATGAGCTCAAGGCAATTAGAGCCACTAACAATTGTATTACTTATCTCACAGGGTTGTTGTAAGAAAAAAAAAATGCTTGTAAATCATAAATCTCTCTGTCTCTCTGTCTCTGTCTCTGTCTCTCTGTCTCTCTCTCTCTCTCTTTCTGTCTCTCACACTCATATCTATGTCTACCTTTACATACACTTTTTTATGTATTTTGTGAGCTATAATATGATTAGATATGATAGCTCTTTTTCTCTACCATATTGTTTGACTATACTCCCTCTAACATTTAGTCCCTTATGTCTTATGGTGATTTTTCCCACATAATATTTCTGGTTCTGACAGAGGTTCTTTGAGTGAACATATTTCCAACCAGTAGGAGTATGAGAACAGCTTTTAAAACTCCCTTTCCACAATGAGGATAAGCAGAATAGACTTTTCTCAGCTATTTATTGTGAAAACTTGTTCCTTGACTTCTTCTCCCCTTCCAAGCTATTACTTTTCAGGTTTACTAGTTGAATACTTATTAGACAAGCAAATAAGATTTCTGTGAGCATACACATAAATCAAAAGAACCAGTTTTCCCAAAATTATTGGATGAAATCCAATACTGATCTTGTAACTTGTTTAAAAAAATCTATTTGGTTGCAAGAAAAAAAAATTATATAACAATATAAACCTATGAGAAGAAAGAGAGAAAACAAAAAGCGTAGAATTCAGGTCCTAAAAATGTAAAATTGAATATTCATTAAAGCATTTATTAAGCTCATATTATGTGCTGATCATTGTGGTATGGTTAAAAATGGAAAACTAAAAGTTCCTGATATTAAGGATTTCTCATACTAATGAAGGAGACAAAACAGAAGGTTTTGGCTACAAGTCAAATGGAAAGCTCCCCTGGTCTTCAGGAAGCAGAGACAAAATAGATGGCAACACAGTGTTTTTAATGTCATTTTCACTCAAAAAATCACATCAATTTCTCATGTTGAACTATTTGACAATGCCACAGACTTTGGTGGCAAGAATACCTTTTGTTTTCTTCTTGTTAGTTGTGTGATGCCTATCCATTGTCAGGACTGATCATTTCAGTGGTTCTTTCTTAGGATGAAGGCTAAGGTGAAAGTAGGGCCAATAATCTAAGCAGGGGTGGGAGACTGAGGTGTGGAATAATACTACCACCAAAGCAATTGGATTTTCCTGCCTATCAGTGGTGATTGCTCTACCATTGGTGTGGATAACAGCTAGAGTGGTAGACCTCTTCTCCACAGTTATTTGCCTCAATGATGGCTGTTGGCTTGAGTTAGAGTAAAGGTAACTTCTATTTCAGTTAGGCCCACTTGGCTGTCTCATGAGTCTCATCTGGTAGGGTTGGCAGACTCCTCTCAAGAGTTGTTTCTTACATAATGGCTTCATGGATTGTACTGGAATCAAGCATGAGCTAGAGAATATTTTTCTTCCCCAGGTCCTTGAATTCAAGATTGTGGACCATTTTCTTCATAATTTGAGACTAGGTGATTGATTATACAGTTTCTAGTAGTGGAGATTTGACCTGCCTAGTACATATTGTCTCTGATCTCTCCTTCACAGCATATTACTATTTCATCTAGGCAAGATTCCCTTCAATTTATTAACAATCTGAAATTTCTTCTATGTAGAAAGTTGATATCCATATGAAAGTCCATTGATAACAATTAAACTTCATATAATGATTTGAAGCTTATTAAGTGCTTAAAAAGATTATCTGATTTGAAATTCATAACATCTCTCTGTAGGTACTACAAGGAATAATTTTCCACATTTTCTCAGATGAGATAACAGTCTCAGAGAGGTTAAATGACTGACCTATGATCACACAAATATTGAGTGTCTGACGTGTTTTCTGAACAATTTCTGATTCCTGGTCTAACATTCTATTTATTATATGGCACTCTCGGGGTAAGCACTTTTGGTCAGAAATAGAGGAATGTAGAAAGAATACAAAATTCACCTAACTGATAAGGAGCAAACTTTTCTTCCTGCCAAATCATCTAAAAATACTGTTTTTCCTCTTGTTTTGTAGCATTCTAATTAGAGTTTTACAAAGTTTCCTTGTAATTGCCATGGACAGGACATTAATTCCTCTTTCTACCATCCCCTGCTCCCTGATTTATCCTCTGTCTTGTGCTTTTTCCCCTGATTCATGCTCCTACCTGCCAAATCTCTATTTACTTCTTGATGTGAGAAAATCACTTAAGTATTCTTTCAATATTCTTTCTTGTTATGGTTCATTTACCTAATTTCTATTTGCCTCTCTGAGAAGCTGTGAGGATTAAGATTTTCCATTACTGATTACAGTAAAGTTAAATCCCACAAAAGTACTATTTCCATAAACATTCAAGAATGTAAAAAAAATTGTATATTGTATTGATTGTTTTTGCTGCTTTTTTCTCTTTTTTTCTCTTTTTATTTCTTCAAAATATTATTTGTTATATGAATGGCAGTCTAGGAGGGGTAGAGTAAAGGATTCAGGGGAAATATAAGTCATACAAAACAAAAAAGATGAAAAATTATTTCTTTAAAATTAGCTATTGTATATTTAAAGGAAGATATGTGCCAATGAATAGAGCCTGAACTCCATACATTATGAAACTGGGATGTATGAAAGTAGTATTCTACTTTACATGCCATCCTTCTTGGTGGCACATAAACTTTATCTAATATATGCTCATTTTGTTTCACTAGAGTCATGATCTAAGGAGAGGATAAGTATAAATAGAAAAATGAAGACACTGAGATTTAAAATAGCCTGTCTAAACTCACACTGGAGATAGATGACCAGGAACAAAAGTGAACATAGTTGACTTTATTGCCAGACTAATGTTCTAATGAAAAATAATTCTGAGAGTATGGTTTGCAGAATACATTAAAGTAGCCTGTAAAGGTCCTCCATGAGGTCTTCCAGATGGTCCAGGATATAAGAAGTAGGTTTTTGCTTTATTTTGTTTTCACATGGAGAGGGGTATGGACATGAATAGTCTTCATTCCTTCTCTTCAAGTTTCTCACACATACACACACACACGCACACACATGCACACACGAACACATACATACTTTTGTATGGGATAGTATTAATCAGAAAATGAACATGTCTTCAACAAGACTAATTTATGCAGTGCAAACTCATCTAAAAACTGCAGTATGCAATTGTGGAAGTTCAAAAGATAGCAAATTAAAAGATATAACAATTTTAATTAATTCAATCATACAAAATTTTATTAAGCGTGTGTTATTCATTAAGCACTATGCTGCTTTAGAAACAAGGGGCTGGGAAACCCAGTGGTCATTCTTCTTGTTGTTGTTGTGTTGTGTTTTTCGCCACTCATGTTCAATTCTTTGTGATCCCATTTGGAATTTTCTTGGCAGAGATACCGGAGGGGTTTGTTATTTCCTTCTTCAGCTCATTTTACAGATGAGGAACTGAGGCAGAGTTAAGTGACTTGTCCAGGGTCACACAGTAAGGGTCTGAGGCCAGATATGAGTTCAGGAAAATGAGTCTTCCTGGATCGAGGTCCACCACTCCATCCATTCTGCCACCTAGCTCCAACCTCAAAAACCTGCAGGTGTTTATTTATTAAGTGCCTTTTGAAAGCCTTCAAAATGTTCAGTACCCAGTTCCCCAATGACTCTACATCCATTCTCAGTCAAATTCCCTCAAGCTAGTATCATTTCGAGCAAACCACCTCCTTTTCCTAAATGTAGTATCAGCTCTATTCCCATTCACCATGGAATCATCTCACTCAAATCTCTTCTGGGGAATCGATATTCCCAGAACAAGTATCTCCACTTTGACTCTGTGTTACCACAAGCAATAGAAATGTTGGTTTGTAAAGCTCATATAAAACTTTAAGGCTGGAGATATATAATTGAAAGCCATATTTATAAAGGTGATCACAGAGTACATGAGATTTCCAAGGCAGTTAGCCTTCAAATGAGGTTTGAGAGTTCTGCCTAGGATAACTACAAAGAGACAGAATTTGTGGTATTTGTAATAGCTGTCAGAGAAATGGATTCTGTGAAGAAGCTTCTGGTCCCTAACACTAATCCATAGTACTTATAGCAGCTGTCATCCAAATTGATCATAAATGCTGTGAATGCTATTATTGAATATGTTGCTATTAGATCTTCAATACAGATTTCACTCATTACTGAAAGTGTCTCACTCAGCAAGATCTGTTTTAATGCTATTATGAAGTAATTTAGTATTTTAACAGGGGCAGGCATTATTTATTTTTTATATCCACATATTGAAGGGTACTTTTGCTTTTATCTGTTGACTTAAAAATTATGGTCTATCGATTGTATTTTTTCAAGTTTCCCTCTGTGTATTTCATATATCTCTGTGATTTTTGCTAGACCAGCATTTCTCACAGTGTGGCCTGGGGAACCCTAGAGGTCACTTCAGGGAAGCCATGAGATTAAAACTGTTTTCATAATAATATAAAGACATTTAAATTTCTAATATAATAACTACTTCAGGGCACAATGTGCATAAACAAAAGCTATTTGAGGCACTCAGTAATTTTTAAGAGTATAAAGGGGTTCCAAGACCAAAAAGTTTAAGAACTATTGTTCTCAATGAACATGCTTTGGTGATACCAGACTAGGCTTATTAAATAAGCACAATCAAAGATGTGAAACGAGATGTTACTACAATTCAGTTCCTTAGCTATTTTATTTTTCTCCCAGGAATTGGTAGAAAAAAAAATAAATCATGGAAGTTTCCCTTTACACTACTTATTTACTTCTTTTTCTCTTCTAGTTACTTAGTTGTTGAAGTAGAAATAGCTGTAAGGATGCATGCTTCTATTACAGTTGCTAGGATCACTTAGGGGAAAAACACAATTACATAATTGAAAGAAAACATGGAGTACTTCTCTACCATTATATATTATAACCATTTAGGAGCTATTTATTAATCAGTCATTTTATTTTATGTTATGTATGCTTGGCATTTGTGTCTTCTATCTTTATCAGAGCCTAAAATAATGGATGGCATAACCTCTTTAAGCAACTCCTGTAGGCTTCTTGAAAGGTATACCTTAGTAGTGTTTCTGCAAAATTATAAGGGAATTGATTTTTATGTAAATACATGGGGGAATGGAAAGAAAGATGGAATTTGGAGTGAAAGGACCTGGATTGTAATCTGAGCTCATTGACCTAAGGGAAGCTATTTGGCCTCTGTGCAATTCAGTTAATCTCTTCTGTAAAAAGAGACAGATAGATTAGATGAATTTTAGCCTGCCTTCTAATATATCCACAGTCACTTTAAATATGGTTAGGAAGTTCATTAGTTGAAGGGATCCAGTGGAAAACTAATTACTAAGAGTCACTGCCTGATTCATCTCTTTTATATGTCTGAATTTTTAATTCACTAATACTTTAATTCAATAGTGAATTTTTTCTTCCTGCATTAAATTTTAAGTCCCTTGAGGGCAGGGATGGCCTTTTGCTTCTTTTTGTATTTCTGGTGTTTAGTATGGTGCCTGGTACATAGCAGGCACTTAATGGATGTTTATTGAATTGAATTTTGCTTTCAGGAATCTTCATCTTTGATAGATCTTGTTCCCAGTGTCCCATTCATCATAACATTAAGGAGTCTTTTGATCCTTCTTGTTTCTTGTAGTGATATGAACAAGCAGTAATTCTGGGCCAGCCTATGGGACAACTCTGAGAATGAAAGAAAGTTTGGAACATTCTCTTCTGGAGAATTTTTGAAAATTTTGAGTACATCTACAGGGTATTTCAAAATGTCTTAGTTCAGTTTTAAGATTTAGTGGTTTTAAATAATAAATGAACCTTTTATTAGCTTTAAAAGTTTTAAGTTTTGATAGCTTGAAATGGCACTAAGACTTTTAGGACACCTTGCCTATCTGGGTTGATTTAGGTTAAATTTTCCTGAAGGCAGAGTGAAGTATAAAACTTCTGGTGGCCCCTTCCAATGTTAAATTTTCATGCTTTTGTGAGTGGTGAACTTAACTGCGAGCCAGGGCAAGTCACTTTCTCTCCTGGGTCTCAGTTTCTCCATGGGTAAATTGAAGGTAATATTTTCCTTGCCTAAATCACTGTGAGGAAGATATTTTGAAAGTTGTGTAGTTCTGGGTGTGAAACATCATAATCATCAGTCACTGTCATCATTATCCCATCTTAGCTAATGACTGTGTAGCCATTGTGTGACCCTAAATAAGTCACTCCTTCTTTTAGGATTCTAGTTAATTAATTCATAAAAATGGTTTTGATACCTCCCCAGAAGTATTACCACCACCTTTGCCTACAATCCTTCTCCCTCCCCCAAAAATTCTATCTTTAGGCAAAGAGTTATTGCATTTCATTCTAATAATTGATTTAGCTCCTAGGATATTCTGGTAGTTCCCAATTATCCAGCGTGACTGAGCAAATACCGTTTGAAGTAGAGAAGCCAGAGTTCAGTACATAGAATAACTCTCTAAAGAAATGCATGATTAAGATGGGGCATTTTATATCAGATTGTGAAAGTGAATCAGGCTCCTAAAAAAAAAAAAGATGCAAACTTCCTCTGATGACAGCTACTAAAGATAACAGATGAGTCTTTAAATCATTTCAACTTTTCCACTCTCCTTATGTAAACATTAAGGTAGAGGAACTATAAATCTTACTGAAAATTACTTCCACATCTGTTGGCAGATAGTGTTAAAAGCATTGCAAAGAGAATTGGAAACACAACTATCACCCATTATAACTATTTCCCTTCTTTGTTCCACCCCCACCAGCTATCCCCATATAACAAGATCTCTGCTTTGTTCCCTGATTTCACTATATGATTACCTATGGTGACAAGCTAACAAGTTGACTCTATGTTAGTCAAATGCTAATCAATTTAGAGATATTTCCCAGGTTTTTAAGTTACAGGTATTTTCTCTCTCACTCTAAGAGTGGGCATTTCTATTCATAGGCATTTCTATTCCATTCTACTGGAAAATAAACCAGAATAAAAATGATTAAAGCTTAAGTTTTGGGAATCTTTATGAATTCCTGGTCGCTCAAGCCCTAAAAGAAAATCACTCATTGAATCAATAGAAAAGCACCAAAATTTGATAGACTGCTAGAGATGGAATCCAGAAATCTGCATCAATCCTACCTCTGGCACTAGCTGTGTGACCAGGAGCAAGTCACTTAATCTCACTGAACATGAATTTCTACACCTTTAAGGGGAATAGAATAATAAAATCTCTAGTAGCATTGTTGTTAGCTTCAACTGAGATAATGTATGTGAGTCTACTGTAAACCTCAATGCACCATGAAGATGCCAGATATTATGAATTTAACTATCTAGTGGCAGATCCTTTCCAGAAATAAAAGTTTGCATTGGGAACAATTTCTAGATAGCATTGAGTCACTGAAGGGAAAGAGCAGGGAGAGCATTTTAAGGGTAAAATGAAAGCAACAGACAGTCAGTCAATAAACCACTATGCTAAGTGCTGGGAATACAGATTTTAAAAAAAGCCTTTACCCTCAAGGAATTTATAATCTAAAAGGGGAAGGCCCCTCCCCCCCAAAAAATGGAAACCAAAAAGCTGGAGGTGAGGGAAGGGAGTAGCTAGAAGGAAGTGTAGTCAGATGAGAAATGTGGAAATGTCTGAGCTGAGCTCTTTTCTTAAATGCAGGTTTAGAGTATATGGTCCTACCCTATAGTCAGAGGTAGAGGGTAGTGAGAAGATGAAGTACCAAGGCTGATGAGATCTTACAAGAGGATGAGGTAATGCCAATAATAAACTTCCTGGGATGTGTTACAGAAGCCAGTGGGAGAAGTCTGTGATTGTACAGTCAGGTGAAAAATGAGCACCTTGTTTTGTTTTTTTTTAGCCATTTTTTTTCGGTCTGACACTGCTCAAGTTGAATCAGCCCAGCTGTTGTACCAGGGTCTACAACATACTTCTCTGTCACCATACAAAATTATTTTCTATTTATTTTGAATGTTTCTTGGATTTACTTACTGGTTACATGCTTTCCACCAATAGAAAAGAATCCCTTCACACCAGGATCTGTTTTGCTTTTGCCTTTTTATCTTTAGCACATATCAAAATGCCTCAAATGTATTATGTTTTTTGTTTGTTTTTGTTTTTGTTTGTTTGTTTTGGAGGGGGGAAGGTAGGGCAATTGGAGTTAAATGACTTGCCCAAGGTCACATGGTTAGTTTTGTGTGAAGTGTCTGAGGCCGGATTTGAACTCAGGTCCTCAAGACTCCAGGGCTGGTACTCTATTCACTATGGGACCTAGCCATTCCCCTCAAATGTATTATGAACATAATAAATATTTTTGGCTTGAATCAATTATTGAAATATATAAGGGCCATTGACACTAATGCTTACAGTGTGAGTCTATTATCATATTTTCTTCACATTTACCTACTATGAAAATATGTTTCAATATGAATGAAACAGTTATTATTTGTACTTTCCTTCTCCGTTTTCAACTTCCTTTTATGTGTTGTCTTACACCCTTAGAATTTAAGCTCCTTGAGGGAAGAGACTGTTTTTCATTTTCTTAGTATTTTTATTCCTCATACTCAGCATAGAGACTGTTTCAAAGAAAACATTTAATAAATACTTATTAACTGACTGACTCAATTTTCAAATTTCTTTATTAAAAATTTCTCATTTTGAAGACCCATTTTAATTTTTCTTTGAGAAACATATGTTCACTTTAGGCATGTGACAAATAAATATCTATATGTTATATTCCCTAAACTCTCAAAATAAACAATAGTTCTGGGTCCATAATAGGATATTTACTCACAATCAAAAACATTAATCCTTTTCTCAGTAACTTCACATTTGAAAATTTTCATCAATAGATTGTAAAAGATGATAAGAAGAAAAAAAATGAAAGAATTGGATTATTTCCCAATTAGATTCTTTCAATATGTTGCATTGTCTTTTTTGCTATTATTTATGTTTAGTTTATGTTCTTATCTTGTTTTTATTTTTTTTTTGGAGGGGGGAGGGTAGGGCAATTGGGGTTAAGTGACTTGCCCAAGGTCACATGGCTAGTTTTTTTGTGTTAAGTGTCTGAGGCTGGATTTGAACTCAGGTCCTCCTGATTCCAGGGCCAGTACTGTATTCACTGTGCCACCTAGCCACCCCGTTTATTTTCTTATCTTTTCCAAAGTTTTCCATTTTAACTTTTACTTTCAATTATAGCCTGAGTGTCTTGACCTTTATCCAGTTTCATCTCTTGTTTCTGTTTTCAGAGAATTTTTCACTCTATTGAAGAAAGTGAGAAAGATGTCTTCATACAAATCAGAAATGCACATGATATAGTTAAAAATGAAATAACTTGGAATTTCATTAGTAATTAGCCTACAGAATTTTGTGGTGTTTGCATTGCTCGACTAAAAAATACTAGAGCTGCCTCAAATCTTTTTTAAAAAAATTTGGAAAATAGACATGCCATAAATAAAGGTATAGATATGAAGATTAATAAACTATTTTCTCCTTTTCCTTAGGTGAATGGAGATTATTTAAATACACCATTGATGTAGAAAAGGTAACCCCCTGTCATCTACTTAACTCATAGGGGGCAAACTGTTTTAATATAAATCTCCTGGTTGAGGCACAAAGAAAGATGAAGAGGTTTCATGTGATATCTGTTAAAGTTTAAATGTTTGCTAATAATAAAAGATGTTACTAATTTGTGACTAATAATTCTATAATGAATTATGAGTTTACATTGTAATAAGGAACAGCAGCTTTAAGTCCTTCCCACATAATTACTCAAATGTTAATATCAGGTCTCTAAGAGTCTCACTTTAATAAAATCCTTTTTTAAATGAACCATTTAATTATAGCATTAATATAAAATATTCTTTGGACTTCTGATGATCATATTAGTGTTAATCAGTTGTTTCAGAAATTCCAAATTATGAAGGTAAAGCTGAAAACTTTTAATTACATATCTTGAACATATTATTTCATATTTTTATTGAACTACTTCATTTGTCAAAGATGGCAACAATTTGTGTTTAGTAACAAATGCAGATTTTTATACTTTTTTGCCTGCATACTGAAAATGGAGAGGATGGCATAATTGAAAAAAAAAGTGGCCTTTTTTCTTACCTTAAATATTGATTACTTTGTTGCCCTGCTATGATAATGACTTTTGGCTATGAATATTTAATTTCAATTAAGACCCTAGAATTTCACTAAAATGGTGCCTAAGTGTTAATATAACAGATAAGAGAGATTTTCTGGTTCTTCCAACAATTAATGCCACTGAATAAACACCTAAATGATAACACTTCAACTATCATTATCATGTAGTCTTTATGAAATCCCCAGATGTTGAAAGCAATTGTTACTTAAATAGATACATTGATTAGTCAAGGAAACACTTAATAATCTTTAATTATTTTTCTTTTTTTCTATATTTATACATATTTACATACACATATTTATACATGTTGCAGTATTTTCATTGGCTAAGAAACTTTCAGTTGATTTTTTTTAGTTAGAAAGAGGTCTATTGATAACTTAGGCCGGGGCTTTAATTTGCATTTTATTTCCAATCTGGCCCTTTATTAGCTTCATCACCTTGGGCAAGTTAGCTAATATCACTAATATCACTAGCTAATATCACAAGGGTCAAAGTGTCCTTAGCAATCAAATGAAGGAATTGAGCTGTAATGTTAAAAATATCATTTTAAAAACCTAAATAAAATGAAACATTATAGGCCTTCCCTCCTAAAATTTTGCTTGGACTAATCATTGGCCATTTGCCTGACTTTAGATGTCTTATATATTAGTATGACCCCCTGACCCAAGAGTAAAAATTGATGATAGCAGGATCTATGTCAGATCCATCTTGGTTTACTGAGTATCTAGTGTAGCAGACTCTAGATCACAGTAAGTTCTTTTTTAAAATTAATTAATTTATTTATTTTCTTGTTTACATCATTCGTTTCCATGAGATTTTGAGTTACAAATTTTCTCCCCATCTTTCCCCTAGCCAACACCTCAAAACAGCAATCCCACTGTATAACCCCTCCCCCAATCTACTCTCTCCTATGTGCTCTCCCTCACTCCTCTGACTTTCCAGTAGGGCAGGATGGATCTTCTACCACAGTGCCTGAATATCTTAATTCCCAGTTGGATGTGGTTAACAATAATAATAATAATTTTATATATATATATATATATATATGTATACATATATATAGGATGTGGTTAACAATAATAATAATTTTATATATATATACATATACATATATATACATATATATATGCATATATATACACACATACATTTGTATTCCCTTCACCTATCCTCATACTGAGAAAAGTTTCATAAGTTACAATTGTCATTTTTCCATGTTGGGCATATAAATAGTTCAGTTTTGATAAATTCCTTATGATTTCTTTGCCATGTTTATCTTCTCATGCTTCTTGCATTTGAGTGTTAAACTTTCTTTTCAGTTCTAATTTTTTTTTCAGCAAGAATGTATGAAAGTCCTCCACCTCACTGAATGACTGTATTGTCCTCTGGAACACTATACTCAATTTTGCTGGGAAGGTGATTCTTAATTTTAATCCTAGCTCCCTTGATCTCTGGAATATCATATTCCAGGCCCTTCAATCCCTTAATGTAGAAGCTGCTAGATCCTGGGTTATCTTAATTGTGTTTCCACAGTATTCAAATTGTTTCTTCTTGGCAGCTTGTAATATTTTCTCCTTGATATGGGGACTCTGGAACCTGGCTATAACATTCCTAGTAGTTTTCTTTCTGAGATCTTTTTCAAGAGGTGATCAGTGAATTCTTTCAAGTTCTATTTTGCCTTCTGATTCTAAAATATCAGGGCAATTTTCATTGAGAATTTATTGAAGGATGCTTTCTAAGTTCTTTTTTTGATCATGGCTTTCAGGGAGTGCAATAATTTTTCAATTGTCTCTTCTTGTTCTATTTTCCAGGTCAGCGGTTTTTTCAAGGAGATATTTCATATTGCCTTCTATTTTTTCATTTGTTTTGATCTGTTTAATAGTATCTTGATTTCTCACAAAGTCATTTGCTTTCATTTGCTCCACTCTAATTCTGAAGGAATTATTCTCTTCAGAAAGCTTTTGAGATTCCTTTTCTTTCTGGAAAATTTGACTTTTTAG
>CM053585.1:435739305-435763221 GCA_028646515.1 Pseudochirops corinnae
TACTATTAAAAATAGCTTCTGATAAAATAAAGTCTCCAGCCTCCTCTGGGAAAATAAGTGATACCTTCCATTCAATAATTAATATGCTGACACCCAATCATATTCCTCAAATCCCTTCTGAAAACCAAAAATTTAAAGGTCTCTTTAGAAAAATAAGTATAAAGAAAAAATTCTGAACTACTCTTTTTCCATGTTGTCAGATTATATCCCACACATTGGCAGAAGGTCTTTACAGTTCTCTTTCTCACCATCTTCACACTGTTAATTTCTTCCATCTGAGATGACTTTCCCTTTATAATGCATAGATCTTGTATGTACAATTCTTTGAATGTTGTCTTTCCAATAAGAATGTGAAATTCTTGAGGGCAGGAACCTTGTTTTTCTTTTTATCTTCAGTGCTTAGCGCAATATCTGACTCACAGCAAGTATTTAATGAGCATTTGTTCACCCAATGATGACTAGCTGCACCCCAATGTGAGATAATACTTTCAAAGACCTGTCACTATGATTTCAACCTCAGGTTGCATATCCCTCTGCTATGATACACTTTAATTAAACTCAGATGCATCCTTTTACCACCTATGTCACTGTAATCCTAAAAGTCCTTGGTTATACCCTAGGAATCTACAATTACTTTTTCCAACCAGAATCAGTCTTGCCTTAGCTGAGAAGCTGAGTGGACCTTTCATCTGATACTATTTGCCATCTCTTGCTGTATATGTCTCATGAGGGAAGGCACCAAGGGGCTGGTTGGTCGCAATAAATTTCCATTTATTCCATGAAAATATACATTTTCCCCTGCACTTGAGATTCCATCTCTTGCTACCCTCATCTGATTTACAGGCTCAGAAGAAGAGTGAGTCCTGCATCTTGTGTGTCCCTTGAGAAAAGGCAGAAAGGAACAGGGCCAGATTTCCATTTACACCAGAGGCAGCTTAAGGAAAACTTCCACCTCCTGATATTCCTGTCAGCCTGATCGCCAACTCCCTATGATGAGCAGGGTTCCCAGTGGAAAAGGAGTGACTTTCCCTCCGATCATGTACCTTCTGTCTCTTGTTGTGCCTGTTCCCTGAAGGAAGAGGAACAAGAAAGTTGGCCAGGAGTAGGACTAACATCTCCTGCCATGCAGGTTTGACTTCCTTTTCCTTTGTCATCTCTTTCCTACATTTCAGCATTTGGGGGGACAAGAAGAAAAGAAAAAGTATAATAGGGCCTCCCATATAATTGTGAATTTTCCATCTCATGATACACTTATCTTCTGCCTGATCTCCAATCTCTGGGAAGAGGGGTGGTATCTTCCGCTCAACAATTAATCTACTCACAGCCAATCATAGTCCTCACATCCCAATGATTCTGACCCACTGTAGTCATTATCCAAACTGCATTCTCTGTTACCTATCATTAGATTCTTTATATCAATCCCTTTCTTCCTTCCCACCCCAAAGTCTCAAGCAACCATTATCTACCTCTTCCTTTGTTCCCTCTACAATGTCTTTTCCATGGGTAACAAATATCTTCATTTTTAAACTTTTCCTCTCTACTCTTTCCATCTTCTAGTAATCATTGAGACTTGTCTTGGCTTTGCTGATATGTCCTCCCTGACAACCCTTTCCATTACTGACTATAGCTTCATTTATTTCACTGGGTTTACCAGTGAAGGCAGGGAATTTGGAATATGCCTTAGTTCCCATTTGCTACTTCCAAATTCTCATCCTTCTTCCATTACTCAGTAACCTTTTCTATTTTGAAGTCCATATAATTAATTTCTTTCTCCTAGTAAAAATCATTGTAGCTGTTGTCTACCTACCTCTAGGACATTAATCTCAATTTTTCTCTCCTCCTCACCTCTTATCTCATATTAGGAAACTAACATATTCATATTGACTCCCCTTCAGACACCCTAATCATTCAGTTCCTCAACCTATTTTCTTCTCATGACATATACCTCAACCCCACTTTAGCCAAACACAAAGGTTTTCATCTTGATCTTGCCAACACTCACAGATGCACCACCTTCATTTTTAAGAATTTTTAAATTTAACCTATCTGACCACAATCTATTGGTTTTCCATCTCTCCCATTATCTTCTTTGCCAAACTTATTCCTCATTCATACTGTGATCTCCAATTGCTCAACCCCTCAGTTCTCTCCCAGACCATTACCTCTGCACTAGCATCTCTCTCTTTTCCCTATCCCTGTGTTGACTCCTTAATGAACCAATTCAACTCTACACTATCCTTTTTACTTGAGTCTTTAGCCCTCTTTGCATATTTTTGGTTGTTCCCTGCCATGCCTCAGTCTTGGATCACCCACTATTTGCTTCTACTCATGTAATGCTAAATGAAAGTAGAGAATATTGTGCAACTGTTCTGACTGGATCCACTACAAATGAATGTTTCACAACCTCAACTGTAACCTTGCTTCTCCAAAATAATCCTCCTACACTTCCTCAACTTATTATTCCAGTTTATACAGTAGCTCTTCAAGATCTTTTCATCCATTCTCAAATCTCTTATGACTCCCCTGCCCCCACCCTCTCAGTTGAGAACCTTGCATCATGTTTTACAGAAAAAAAAACCACAAATTGAGTGTCATAAGGTCACTCTTCTTTTTTCTCAGCTTATATAACTCAGAAGCCTTCTACCACCATCTCCTCCTTGACTCCCATCTCACGTGAAAAAGTGGCCCTTTTCTTTATCAAGGCAAGCAGCAACCTGCCCAAATGGTTCAATTCTATTTCATCTCCTCCAACAGACTGCCTTCTTTCTTTTTCTACTCTGTCACTTATTTTCATTCTCTCCCTATCTACTGGCTCTTTCCCTATTCCCTAAAAACATTCTCATTTCTTCCCTATTCTCAAGGAAACCTCACATGATTTTCCATCGCTGCTAATTACATCTTCTTTATTCTTTGTGGCTAAACTCATTGAGAAAGTGATCTATTATAGGTTCCCCCAATCCTTTTCTCACTCTTTTCTAAACCCTCTATAATCTAGCTTTCAACATCATAATTCCATCAAGACTTACCTTTCAAAATTTGCCAATAATCACCTAATTGCCAAATCCAATGACTTTTTCTCAATCCTCATTCCCCTGGACCTCTCTTCGTGCTTTGATACTATAGATCACCTGTAGGGATCAGTGTGAGTCTAAAAGCACTTTTGGTGCTGACAGTCACTGCCCAGTTGCTAAAGCTCATAGAACAGTCTTGTGAAAGACCCGTCGCCTGATGAGCGGCAGCTGAGATTGGCTGGCTCAGCCTGTCCTCCAATTGGTCCATCCCTCTAGTGCAAGTGGATATCATGCTTTAATCAAGTACCTCTAGGGTATATAAGGAGGGTGTTACAATACAATAAAGGACAGCTGCTGTACAGCTCTCTTGCCTCAGGTCTCTTTAATCGCTCCTGAGAATACAGCCTAAGGCTGGCCCTTAGGCTACAGAGTTAAAAAGCTGCCCTTTCAGCTGGCACCACAACATGGGACAGGGCAGATAAAAGAAGCCTTCAGGCGAAAGAAGGACCAAAGAATCATGCCAGTGAGCCCTGGAAAAAGACAGGGTACAAACACCTCTCTTTGAAGAGAGGCTCCAGGAGAGGATACTCGAGTAATTGTGCGATATCAGGGAATCAACAAAGGCTCGGAGAGTAGTGAGTAAAAATAGGACAATATATAGGCAAAAAAATACCAGGAGAGAAAGAGGTTTACAGGACCTGTCCCAAGGACGAGGAAGTCCCAGGCATTGATTTCACAACTGACCACCCAGTAAAAGATGCCCTTGAAGGGGAGAGAATGGAGTTTCCTATGGTCCCTGCCTTTATTCAAATGGGACAGCCTTTCCTAGTGAAAGTGGCCCAAGCAGGGATTCCTCCCCAGAGACAGAGAGGGAGTGGTTCTGGCCACCCTGGCCTGCTTGCAGAGACCCTGGGATTACAAAGTTAGGCAAAAGGGAAGGGCTGAAGCAGCTTGATAAAATAGAGTTGGGCAAAAGTCAGGTGAATCAACAGAAAGGAGGAAGGGATTATAGTTGTGAAAACTCCCTCAGAGTGGAAGAGAAAGTAGTACCAAGCACACTGCCTGAGGAATGCGCATGTAAAATAGAGGCTGGGTGCTGGCAGAGGGTAGAAAACGAAACTATGGCTACTAGAATTCCCTCAGCTGTCCCGCGCACATGCTCTGCATTAGGAAAAACACTTGAGAGGGACTGAGAAATAAGGGATATGATAGGCGGTTGGGAATTCTTCCCAGTTATTGAAGAACTGGACCCTTTTAATCCTGGAGAGATGAGAAGGCTGTAACTCTTCCTTTTAAGGTTCTTCAACAACTGAAAGACGCCCTCTCTAAATATGGCCCTACAGCTCCCTTTGTGCTATACCAATTGGAAAATATCTCAAAGTTCATTCTGTGTCCCAGTGATTGGAAGACATTAGCCAGAGCAATATTAACCCTAGGACAGGCAGTTTTTTGGATGGCCAAGTACACTGAGCAATGCCACCTCCAGGCCGCTGAGTTGGCACCTGGTACCCATATACAACTGGTGTTTCAACAACTTTCAGGCACTGGTCCTTCTGCAGATACAGCTCAACAACTGGACTATACAGAAGAGGCCTATTTAAATATCTCTAATTATGCTTGCCATGCCTGGAGCAAGATACGTGTGGCCAAAGAGGACAAAGAAAGTTTTACACAAATTCGGCAAAAACCAAATGAACCTTTTACTGATTTTGTTGCCTGAATGCAAGAGGCTAATTTGAGTCATGGGGGATGTGGGAGGCACGGAAAGAATGTTAAAAATCCCGTTGAGAGAGAACGCAAATGCTGATTGTAAAAGGGCTATGATAAGGCTCTGAAAAGATGCCTCCTTAGAGTAGATGATTCAAAGATGTGATAAGGTGGGCTCTCAAATTTATCAGGCAGAGCTCAGTCTACTTTCCTGGGTACTCCAAGGAAAGTTGGTGGAAATTGTTTTAGGTGCGGCAAACCAGGATATTATCTAAGGGAGTGCAAATATAGACTAAAGGAGGGCCTGGTAAAGGAAAGAGCTCCAGAAGGTAGTCGAGGGAGACCCAATACGCCATGCTCAGAATGTGGCCAAATGGGACATTGGGGTTCTGAATGTAGACAGAGAAAGAACCAGGGAAATGGGTTTGAGGGCCCCTCGAGGGCTCCACAACCTCAGGTACTTGTTGCCCAAGAGAAGTAGGCACCACAGATGCCCAAGTGGAGGGCTCACTATGCAGCCTTGGCAGCACAGCAACCATCAGAATCTTCCAAATTCAGAATTTAGACTACTTTAGCCTTCCCCCACACAGCATCTGTAAAGTCCCAATTCAACCTCTCTCACAGGTTTTTCCCCCTTTTCTCGTTATTGCTCCCCCTGATACGTATTCTATGGCCACTCCCGTTGTTAGAATATATCACAAAATTCCCAACACTATCATCCTTTTAAATACAGATGCTGATTACACTTACATCAACAAAGGAGCTCCTATAGCTCAAGGCATGCTCCTCAATTGCCCCATAAAATCTGTGGAGGAAACTTTCTTCACACAACAAATTGAACAAACAAGGCCTATGACGACTCTCAGATTAGGAGGGAGAGTATTTTCTGGCCTGGTTGACACAGGGGCCGACAAGACAGTATTCCCCACAGAGATGTGGCCTCCTGAATGGGAATCTCTGCCAACTGAGACCCAGGTGGCTGGGGTTGGAGGAATTACCTCGGCATATATTTCAAAATTCCAGTTGAAGTGGGAGAAGGAGGGAAAGGAGGGGACTGTCAAACCACTAATTATCCCTGGCCTCTCTTTTATAATATGGGGCAGAGATATCCTCAAAAATATGAATGTCAGGATCCCTACAGATTTTTAGGTGGGATCATTGGGGGTAAAAGAGGGAGAACAGCTCCCTGCATGTCTTGGAACACAAATGAACCTGTGTGGGTGGACCAATGGCCCCTTACCCAAGAAAAGCTGACCACCCTCCACGACATAGTTATGAACCAGTTACAAGCAGGGCATATAGAGCCATCATTTAGTCCTTAGAATTCACCTGCAAGTGTTATCAAGAAAAAATCAGGTAAATGGCACATGTTGACTGATTTGAGAAAGGTGACTTCAACATTAGTTCCAATGGGTGCCCTACAAGAAGGCTTACCATCTCCTAATATGATACCAAAAGGTTGGCCTATTTGGATTATAGGCATTAAGGATTGTTTTTTTAGTATACTGCTGCATCCTGATCATTGCAAGCATTTTGCCTTTCTTGTTCCCACCATAAATTTTCAAGGCCCCTCAGCATGATATCCATGGACAGTTTTACCCCAGGGAATGAAAAATAGTCTGACCATATGCCAATGGAATGTTGATTTTGCAATCAGGAAGGTTAGAACAACACTCTCCAATGGAATGCTAATACACTATATGGATGACGTACTGGGAGCCCATCCTCAGAGAGAAGGTTTAGAAAGCATGCTAACAGCACTTACTCATGAGCTGAACTGTTTAGGTTTGATTATCTCTCCAGAAAAAATCCAAAAACACCCCCCATTCTCTTACTTAGGATTTGAATTGAGTCCCTTGACTGTTAAACAGAAGGTCCCTATGCTCCAATGGCAACAAGCTCAGACTGAATGATTTTCAGAAACTTATAGGGGATTTACAATGGCTCCAAGCAAGAACTCATATATCTAATTCCTTAATGCAACCTTTGTATGATATATTAAAAGGAGATTCTAGGTTAGATTCTTCATGATTCTGGAGTGCTGAGGCAAAAACAGCCTTTCAAACAATTATGGAGATGCTGGAACAAACAGAGACTGTCAGGTGGGACCCATCAGTTGCAGTGGAAACTGCATTGATTTTGGCCCCCCAACCCTATGGAGCTATACACCAAAACAGAGGAATTATTGAATGGGTATATCCTCAGTCACAAAATAAGAGAGTGCTAACTACCTATTTTGACCTAGTAGGTCATAGATTACTATATAGAGCAACACAAATATCTGGCCGTTTACCTATTATGTGGATCAATATATCCAAAAACACACTTGATTCACGGATAACCACTCAACCAGGTTGGGCAGAACTCTTAGCTGTGGGAGATCTGAGAGCAGGCAGCATCCTTCCAACCACACAAATAAGAACAAATTGGCAATGGGTAGAACCAAAAATAACCTCTTCTGAACCAGTGGCAGGGCCGAATGTGTTCACAGATGCCACTTCCAATGGACGCGCATCTCTATATTCCCCTTCTTTAAATATTACAAAGGTTTTTCACACTCCATACATATCTACACAAAAGAATGAGCTTTTTGCTATAATCCAGGCTCTTTGTATTCCTGAGGCTATTAATATTATTTCTGATAGTGATTATGCTTGTAGTGCCATAAAAGGCATAGAAACAACAATCCTAAAGAAGGGCCCAACTGATATCACAGAGCTTTTCCTCCAGGCCCAACGGGCTGTTCAAACTTGTGCATATCCATTTTACATTCTTCATGTATGATCTCACACTGATGGCCTTGGCCCCATTTTTGAGGGCAACAATAGGGCTCATAGCTTATTGACAAACATGGTTGTAACTGACCCTATCACCCAAGCCACCTTGGCCCATGAAAAATTCCACATGTCAGCTCTATCCCTACGCCGCCTTTTTAACCTTTCCAAAGGTGAAGCCCAAGCCATTGTAAAACAATGTACTAAATGTGTGCCATTTCAACCTCCTGCTTGCAAAGGAGTGAACCCTAGAGAGCTCAGTCCTAATGACCTTTGGTAAATGGACGTCACTCACCTCTCAAAGGGTAAGTACTTGCATGTTACTACTGACACCTTTTCAAGTTTTCTTATGGCAACTTTACAGTCTGGGGAGGTCAATAGGCATGTCTTTAATCACCTATATCATTGTTTTGCAACACAAGGCCTTCCACAGACGATAAAAACTGACAATTGTCCTGCCTATACATCTTCTGCCATGGCCAGTTTTAAGACTGAGCACGGTATGTTACATCTCTTTGGGATCCCGTACAATCCCACAGGACAGGCTATGGTGGAAATAGCTAATCGAACCATCAAGGATTACCTCAAAAACAAAAAAGGGAATTTGGCCCAGGCCCTGTGAGACAGGACCACATAAACAAGATAGTCTATACGTTGAATTACTTGAAGTTTGATTCTGAGGATCTCACACCTGCTATGTGCCAGCTCTGTAGAATTGAAAAGACCAAAATGAAGCTAGGGAGCTGGAAAAAAGATGGCGGTGGTGGAAAAGTAATGTATAAGACACCCACAGGTACTTGGGAAGGTCCCTATTCTCTCATAACCTGGGGGCCAGGGTATGCTCATATCTTGACGGATAAAGGTCAACAGTGAGTTTCTGCAAAGAGTGTCCGTGCTGTCTCTGAAGCAGTTGCTGAAGAGGAATAAGAGGAGGCACCTGTCCCGATGATGGTGGAGACCACGCCAGCCGCAAGGGATGTGACTGCTGGCTGCTGCCTTCACCATGCTCACCATCTCACCACCTGCCCATGCAGAACAACATAGCCAACCCACCACACTGTTGGCTCCATCAGTCAAGCTAAACTTTACAGGCCATGAATATCACAGGAATGGGTCTCCATCAGGTCAGCATGTACGGCTTGCAGGGGACGTCTTGCAATGCCTCACTTCCCCAGCGTACGGGGGGAAGCTTAGCATGCAAAACTGTTAATGACAGTGGATGGCCACTGATGGCACATTAAAAACTATACACAGTATGTTCTGTTCCTGTGCAAATATGGATTACATCAAAAGGTAGAACTTGGAAAGGTCTATGGAAAGCCATGGTTTCCATAGGACCAATTGTGATAACAGCTTGGGACTGCATTGGGGAATATGGCAGCATGTGCTCGAGCCTAGGGACTGGAAAACACAAGCAAATGTTGGATGTAGCTTTTATGCTTGAGCATGTTTGGGAAAAAAAAAAAAGAAAAAAAAAGCTCAGGATAGTTACCATTCTTCTTCAAAGAATACTATCTTTAAACGGTCATGCACATTATAATGAAGCACTTTTTGTATCTCAGTTGTAATGTTCTTTGTATCTCAGTTGTAATGTGAAATGCCAAAAAAGGAATTCCTTCATTGAATTGTTTTGTCAGTGTTTATACAAATGTAATATTTGCCATGGACTGATAATTTGTATAGCCGTTAGTCATATTATTGTTTTGTGGTTCTCCTTTGGTTTAATGTTTTTGTAATAGCTTAGTCATGATTCAAGCTGATACTCACTTGGCACTTTCTAAAATAAAATGGGGAAATTGTAGGGATCAGTGTGAGTCTAAAAGCACTTTTGGTGCTGACATTCACAGCCCCGTTGCTAAAGCTGATAGAGTAGTCTTGTGAAAGACCACTCGCCTGAAGAGCGGCAGCTGAGATTGGCTGGCTCTGCCTGTCCTCTCATTGGTCCATCCCTCTAGTGCACGTGGATATCATGCTTTAATCAAGTACCTCTAGGGTATATAAGGAGGGCACTATAATACAATAAAGGACAGCTACTGTACACTTCTCTCTTGCCTCTGGTCTCTTTAATCCCTCCTGAGAATATAGCCTAAGGCTGGCCCTTAGGCTACAGAGCTAAGAAGGGGCTGTTTCAATCACCCTCTTCTCCTTAATACTCTCTTCTGTCTAGGATTTTATTACACCACTGGTCTCCTTATTCTCCTCCCACCTATTAGATCACAACATAATGGCCTTTGCTGCATCCTCATCCAGGTTATGCCTACTAACTGTGGGTGCCCTATGTCTCCCTCTATACTAAGTGGTGACCTCATCACCTCCCACAAATTTAATCATTATCTCTAGCTGATGATTGTTTACCAAGTCCAAGCCTCTATGCTGAACTGTAATCTCACATCTCCAGGAGGTCCAGCAGGCATTTTAAACAACATGTCTAAAACTAAACATGGTATCTTTCCCTAGTATTCTTTTAAGAACTCTGCAAATATTATCTCATCTAATCTTCAATATGGCACTGGGAGGCAGGTGTTATTACTCCTATATTATACAAGTAGGAAATTGAGGAAACGGAGGTTAAGTGACTTGTTCAGGGTCATGTAGCTAGTAAGTGTCTGAGGTCAAATATGAACTCAGGTCTTCCTGACTATGTCTAACACTTTATCTACAGTGGCACCTTTTCAGAGTAAAAGTAGGAAGTAAGAAGAAGGTAAAATTCAAAGAACACTTAACTCTAACACACTAACAAAAAGCTATAGTGAAGGTAACTATGGCTTATGCTGTACATAGCTGTATTTAGGGTCTAAGACATAATTAAGCATATTGAAATTTATAGCTCACATTCTGGGAAAGTAAGGAATCATCACAGGTGCTAAATATCATGGCTACAGAGCAGGAATCAGGGAAGCCACAACAATGTTGTGGAGAATCTTATGGTGATTTGGACCAAAGATTAAGTATAGAAGCTGACTTTAGCATGCTTTAGCCTCTGCCTAATTTTATTTTATTTTATTTTATTTTGCTTTTTAGAGGGCAATTGGGGTTAACTGACTTGCCCAAGGTCACATGACTAGTTTTTGTATTAAGTGTCTGAGGCTGGATTTGAACTCTGGTCCTCCTGACTCCAGGGCCAGTGCTCTATTCACTGCACCACCTAGCCACCCCCTCTGTCTAGTTTTAAAAGAGAGACTTAAAATGTATCTTTGCTGAAAGTGATAATTCCTCTGTAAGAACTGTGAGAAAATATAAGCAAAAGTTTCTCTCTCCAATTCCTTCCCCTTTTCCCTCCATAACTGGTTTCCATTCAGTGCTTATTCATGATTCATTTCTTTTCTATGTTTTAAGATGTTCCTTTATGCCAACTCTTTATGATATTCATGTATCATTTATAGTTGTATCCAAAGAGTTTAAAATGTTTTGTATTGCCTGAGTGCTTGCCTCTAGAGAGTGTAAAGGAAAGTCCACTGTAGGAGGAAATAGGTACGGCTTGAAAGAATTAAGCTTCAAAGCTTTTCAGAAAAGGAGGAGGCTGCAGTAAAGAGCTATCCAGTCAAATTTGTCCTCTGCAGTGACACCTAATGGCTACATTAATAAATGTTTCTTCCACCAAGAAAAAGAAATATAAAATGAAGATAGTAGTGGTGGTTTCAATTATAATTAGAAATAAATGACTCCAATCCCATGAAAGGATCTTGGTTCATCACTTTATCTTACTTCTATAAAACAGAAATTAATAGTAGCAATTAGAATAATGGAATGAGTCACAGCATTATCAAAAAAGGTATTAATGGGGACTTCCAAGAGACAAGATGGTGGAGCAAGCTGTAAATCACTGTGACTTTTCCATATTCATCTTTAAAAAAACCATAAAATAGTTCCCCCAAACTATTCCTGAAGTAGCAGAACCAGCAAAAAAGATGGGTTGAAACAATCTTTGAGCCCAAAAAACTTGGAAGAAGAACAGAAAAGTTCCGTCTCAACTAGGTAAAAAGGAAACAGTACAGAACAGAAAGTGTCCCATGAAATCAGCAGCAAGCCTAATCCTAGCAAATCAGTGAGAAATCCTGAGTCCCAGGAAATTGGAACAGGAAAACACCAATACTAACATCTCCCATGTACCTCCACATAGGCAGGGGAACAAGTGGACTCCAGTTCTGAGGACCACTACATACTTCAGCCTAGCACTGGACAAACAGGCAATCTCCACTGGCCAGACCTTCATGTGCTTCAGTGTATCCCCAGGGAAATGCAGAAACATCCCACCAACCTCAGCACACCCCAGACACTAGCATTAGGACTCTGGCTCAGCACCTGGTTAAGCTGCCAAACTCCTATGGACTCCAGCTGTGCCAGTCACCCCCACCTAACCCCCTCAAAACTTTACCAGACACAAAGATCCTTTGTGGGCCTCAAAGCAACATCAGTGCAGCATCAGGTAAATAGCTAGATCTGCAGCCCCTGGCAAAATAAACTGGAGACAATGCCCTTTTCACTCTGTAAGCAGAGTTCAAATTTAAAAGAAAGGAAAAAGGTCAAAAAAGATGATTTTTAAAAACCAAAAAAAAAAAAATGCTCATAGAAAGTTATTACAGTGACAAGGAAGATCAAGAAACAAACTCAGAGGAGAACAATGTCCAAACACATATGAACAAAATCCCAAAGTGAAATGGGAAGTGGTTTCAAGAAGAGAAAGAACTCATGGAAGAGCTCAAAAAGGAGATTCCAAATCATATAAGATAGGTAGAAGAAAAATTGGGAAAATAAATGAAAATGATAGAAGAGAATTATGAAAAAAGTCAACAACTTGGAAAAAGAAAACAACTCCTTAAAAAGTACAATTGGACAAATAAAAAAGAAAGTACAAAAGCTAATTGAGGAAAACAACTCCTTAAAAGTTAGAATTAGGCAAATGGAAGCTAATGACTCCATGAGACATCAAAAATCAATCAAACAAATTCAAAAGAATAAAAAAAATAAAAGTAAATGTAAAATACCTCATAGGAAAAAATAACTAACCTAGAAAATAGATCCAAGACATACAATGTCATTATCATTGTTGGAAATTCATAATCAAAAGGAGAAATTGGACAACATCTTTCAAAAATTTATCAAGGAAAACTGACTTGATATCCTGGAAAAAGAGGGCAAAGTAATCATTGAAAGAAACCACCAATCACCTCTGGAAAGAGATCCCAAAATAAAAACTCCAAGGGACATCATAACCAAATTACAGAACTATCAGGTAAAGGAAAAAATACTTGAAGTAACCAGAAAGAAACAATTCAAATATCAGGGAGCCACAATCAGGATTACACAGTACTTAACACCTGCAACATTAAAATATCAGAGGTCTTGGAACATATTCTGGAAGGCAAGAGAGGAAGGCCAACAACCAAGTATCACTTGCCCTGTGAAATTAAACATAATACATATAGGGAAAAAAATGAACATTTAATGAAATAGAAGGGTTTCAAGCTTTCATAAGGAGAAGACCAGAATTAAACCAAAAATGTGAATTTAATTATCAAGACCCAATAGAAGCAGAAGCAGGTAAAAAGTGAAAAGAAACCATAAGCAATTCAACAGAGTTAAACTGTTTACATCCCTACATGGGAAGATGATGTCATGATTCTTAAAATTTTTACCACTAATAGAACAGCTAGAAGGAATATAGACAGACAGAAGGTACAGATATAATGTTAACTTGAGGGGATGACATAAAAAATTTCTAAGGGATGAAAAAGAAGAGTACACTGGGTGCAGATGGAAGGAAGAGGTAGAATGGGGTAAAATATTTCACATGAAGAGACACAAAAGAACTGTTACAGTGTAGGGGAAAAAGAGAGAGTGGGTGATAGGCATTGCTTGAACCTTATTCTCATCAGTATTGGCTTAACAAGAGAATAATATAAACAATCATTTGAGAATAGAAATCTATCTTACATGACAGTGAAGTAAGAGGGAAGGATATTAAGTAAAGGGCAGGGGGGGACTGATGGAATGGAGGGAAAATCAGAGGAGATGTTAAATGGTAGCAAAATACTGATGAGGAGGGAAAGGAGAGGACAAATAATAGAAAACATAAGATGGAGGGAAATACACAGTTTGTAATAATAACTGAATGTGAATGTGATGAACTCTCCCATAAAATGGAAGAAGATAGAGTGGATCAAAAAGCAGAATTTCACAACATATCATTTACAATAAACACACCTCAAACAGACACACACAGAGTTAAGGTAAAGGTTTGGAGTAGAATAAATGATATATTTATCATGCTTCAGCTGAAGTAAAAAACAAAAAAGCAAGGGTAGCAGTACTGATCTCAGATAAATTCAAAGCAAAAATAAACCTAATTAAAAGAGACAAGGAAGGAAATTACATTTTCCTAAAAGTTATCATGGGCACTGAAGCAATATCAATAAAAACTATATATGCACCTAGTTGTATAGCATCCAATTTCTTAAAGAATTTAAGTGAGTTATAGGAAGAAACAGACAACAAAACTATATTAATATGGGAACTCAATAAATCCAACCTAAAAATAAACAAGGAAGAAACTAGGGAGGAAAATAAAATAATAGGAAATTTAGATATGACAGACCTGTAGATAAAACCAAATAGGAATAGAAAGAAATATATCTTTATCTCAGCAGCACATGGTATGTGCACAAAAATTAATCAAATGTAGAATGCAGAAGTAGTAAATGTATTCTTTTTGGATCATAATGCAATAAAATTTATGTTCAGCAAACGGCAGTAGAAAGATAGAATAAAAATGAATTGGAAACTAAATAATCTAAACTTAAAGAATAAGAGAGGGGTTGAAGAAGAAATAATAGAAACAATCAACAATTTTATTAATGATAATGACTATGATGAAACAGAATGCCAAAATTTATGGGATGCAGCCAAAGCAGTACTTAGGGGAAATTTTTACTTCTCTAAAATCTTACATCAATAGAAAAAAAGAACAGCTCAATTAACTGGGTATGCAACTAAAATAAAATTAGAAAAAATAAGTTAAATATCCCCATTTGAAAATCTAAAAAATCAAAGGTGAGATGAACACAATTGAAAGCAAAAACAAACAAACAAAAAAAACCTATTGAGGTAACAATTAAAAATAGGAGCTGGTTTTATGGGGGGTGGGAGTGGGCAATGAGATAGATATCCATTTGCTAATTTGATTTGAAAAAAAAAGAAAAAAGAAAACCAAATATCCAGTATAAAAAATGAAGAGGGTTAGATCACCACCAATCAAGAAGGAATTAAAGCAATCATTAGGAAATATTTTACCCAATTATATGACAATAAATCTGACAATGAGTGAAATTGATGAATATTTACAAAAATAGTAATTATCCAGATTAATATATCAAGAAATAGAATGCCTGGGGGCAGAGCCAAGATGGTGGCATAGAAGCAGGAAAACTCCATGAGTTTCCCCAATAACCACCTCAAAGACCTATAAAATATGACTCTAAACAAATTTTAGAGCTACAAAACCCACAAAGTGACAGGTAGAAACAAATCTCCTGCTGAAGGCATAATGGCAGGTGAAAAGGAAGTGTTGATCACAGCATGCTGGGAGCAAAGTGCAGCCCTGCATGAGCCCCGGGTTTTAGCCCAAGGGCAGCCCTGACCAGCCACAGCTGGAGTGGACCTCTGGAGAGTGGATCACCAGAAGTTATGGAGGTTTCCCAAAATACCAACCCATAAATGCCAAAGGCAAAGTAAAAGGTCAGTAGAACCACTGACCTGGAAAACAGATCCAGAAGAGACAATTTAAAAATTATTGGACTACCTGAAAGCTAAGATCAAAAAAAGAACCTAGAAATCATCCTTCAAGAAATTTGCAAGGAAAATTGCCCTGATATTCCAGAACCAGAGGGCAAAATAGAAGTTGAAAGAATGTACCAATCACCTCTTGAAAAAGATATCAAAAAGAAAACTCTTAGGAATATTACAGCCAGATTCTGGAGTTCCCAGATGAAGAAGAAAATATTACAAGCAGCCAAGAAGAAACAATTTGAATATTGTGGAAACACAATCAGGATAACCCAAGATCTAGCACTTTCTACATTAAGGGATCTAAGGGCTTGGAATATGATATTCTGAAGATCAAAGGAGCTAGGATTAAAACCAATAATCACCTATGCAGCAAAACTGAGTATAATGTTTCAGGGAAAAATATGGTTATTCAATGAAATAGAGGACTTTCAAACATTCTTGATGAAAAAAAACAGAGTTGAAAAGAAAATTTGACCTTCGAATACAAGAAGCAAGAGAAGCATGAGAAGGTAAACAGGGAAAAGAAATCATAAGGAACTTATCAAAGTTAAACTACTTACATGCCTACATGGAAAAATGGTATTGTAACTTATGAAACTTTTATCAGTATGAGGATATTTGAAGGAAATATAAATATATGCCTGTTTAAATATATGTGTGTGTATGTATGTTTATGTATGCATACATACAAATGTATGTCTATATAAAGGGCTATAAGTGTGTAGGAATAAATATGTGAGTGTGTGTATATATGTGTACAGATATAGATAGACAGAGGGCACAGGATCAATTGAATAAAAAGGCATGATATTTAAAAAATAAAATTAAGAGGTGAGAGAGGAATATAATGAGAAGAGATAGAGAGAGACAAAATATAGTAAGTTATCTAATATAAAAGTGGCAAGGGAAAACTGTTACAATGGAGGGGAAGAACAAGAAGGCAAAAGGGAATGCATCAACTTTACTCTCATCGAATTTGGCTTAAGGAGGGAATAACATACACACCTAATTGGGTATCTTACCTTACAGGAAAGGACGGAGGAAGGGGATAAGAGAGGAGATAAGGGAAGAGAGGGAAGATTTGGGGGATAGTTAGAAGCACACACTTTTGAAAAGGGAAAGGGTCAAAGTAGAAAATAGAACAAGTAGGGGGCATGATAGGATGGAGAGAAATTTAGTCAGTCTTTCATGATATATCCACTATGGAAATGTTTTGTGTAACTACGAATGTATAACCTATACTGAATTGCTTATCTTCCCAGTAAGGGTGGGTGACAAAGGAAGAAGGGAAAGAATCTGGAATTCAAAGTTTCAAAATAAAATGTTTTTTAAAAATATATTATTATTATCTATATGCACATGGGAAATAAGATATACAGGCAATGTGGTATGGAGATCCATCTTGGCTACCTGAAAGTCAGAGGCAGGATGAGAGAGGAAATAGGAGAGAGCAGATTGGGGAAGGGGGTATTCAGTGGGATTGTTGTTTTAGGGTGGTGGGGAGGGAAAACGTGAGGAAAAAATTTGTAACTCAAAATCTTATGGAAATGAATGCTGTAAACTAAAAAAAAAAAAACCATAAAATTTAATTTAAAAAAATAATAGAATGCCTAAATTGTCCCACCTTAGAAAAAGAAATTGAATGAAACATTAATGAACTTTCTAAGAAAAAATCCCCACAGCCAGATGGGTTCACAAGTGAATTCTACTAAACCTTCAAAGAAAAATTAATTTTAATACTATATAAATATTAAATAAATACTATATAAATATTAATAATAAGTATAATACTTTATAAAGTATTTGTAAACGTAGGCAAAGGAGTGCTACTAAACTCCTTTTATGATACAGATGTGGTGCTGATATCTCAACCAAGAAGAGCTGAAAAGGAGAAATAAAAATATAGACCAATTTCCCTAATGAATATCCAAGCAAAATTTTTGAACAAAATACTAAAAAGGTGATTACAGTAATATATCAGAAGGATTGTATGCTGTGACCAGGTGAGATTTATACCAGGAATGCAAGGTTGGTTTAATATTAGGAGAACTATTAATATAATTGACCATTTCAATAACAACACCAACAGAAATCCTGTGATTATCTCAATAGATGCTTAAAAAGCTTTTGATGAAATATAGCACCCACTAATGTTAAGAACACTAAAGGGCATAGGAATAAAAGGAGTGTTCCCCAAAATGATAAGCAGTATCTGTCTAAAACTATCAAACAGTATTATCTGTAATGGGGATAAGCTAGAAGTAATCCCAACAAGATCAGGGTGAAAAAAGGATGCCCATTATCATCACTATTATTCAATGTAATACTAGAAATGTTAGCTACAGCAATAAGATAAATAGATGGAATTAGAATAGGCAAAGAATAAACAAACCTGCCAGTATTTGCAGATGACCTGATTACATATTTAGAAAACCCTAGAGAATCAACTAAAAAAACTACATGAAATAATTAACAGCTTTAGCAAAGTTGCAGGATGTAAGATAAACTCACATTAAAAAAACAGAATTTCTTTATATAGCCAACAAAATCTAGTAGCAAGAGACAGAAATTCTATTTAAAATAACTATAAATAATACAAAATACATTGGAGTCTACCTGCCATGACAAACCAAGGAACTATATGAATACAATTACAAAACACTTTTTACATAAAGAAAGACAAATCTAAAGAATTGGGAAAATATCAATTGCTTATGGGTAGACTGAGACAATATAATAAAAATGACATTCTAATTTACTTATTAAGTACCATAGCAATTAAACTACCAAAAAGTATTTGACAGAGCTAGAAAACAATACCAACACAAATTATCTGGAAGAACCAAACATCAAGAATATCAAGTGGATTAATGAAAAAAAAAATTACAAAGGAAGGTGACCCAACAATACCAGATCTGAAACTATATCGTCAAATAGTAATCATTAAAATGATCAAGTACTGGCTAAGAAACAGAGTGGTGGACCAGTGAAATAGAGTAGATATACAAGGCACAGAAGTCAATGTCCATAGTAACCTAGTGTTTGATAAACTCCAAATTCCCAGACTTTGCGATAAGAACTCATTATTGGACAAAAACTATTGGAAAAAACTGGAAAATGCTAAGCATAGACCAGCATCTCACACTGTATACCAAGATAAGATCCAAATGGGTGTATGATTGAGACATAAAGAGTGACAGCATAAGCAAACTAGAAGAGTAAGAAATAATCTACCCATAAGTTTTATGGGAAAGTGAAGGATCCATGACCAAATAAGAGAAAAAGAACATTACAATGTAAAATAGATAATCTTAATTACATTAAAAGTAAAAGCTTTTTTACAAATAAAACCAAGAAATCAAGATTAAAAAGAAAGCTGGGAAACAATCTTCACAGCAAGTGTCTCTGATAAAGGCTTAATTTCTCAAATATGTAGAGAACTGAGTCAAATTTATAAGAAAACAAGTCATTCACTAATTAATAAATTGTCAAAGGCAGTTTTCAGATGAAAAATCAAAGCCAGATATCTATAGATATGTAAAGAAGTGCTATAAATCACTTTTGATTAGAGAATACAAATTAAAACAACTCCAAGATAACACCTCATACCTATCAGATTGGCTAATATGACAAAAAAAGGAAAATGATAAATGTTGGAGAGGATGTAGGAAAATTGAGACACTAATGTACTGTTGGTGGGGATGAGAACTGATCCAATCTTTCTAGAAAGCAATTTGGAACTATGCTGAAAGGGCAACCAAACTGTACATGGCCTTTGATCCATCAATACCACCACTAGTTCTCAATCCCCAAAAAAAGATTACACAAAAGAGAAAAGGACCTAAAATGCAAAAGTATTTATACTAAACTTTTTGTAGTAGCAAAATATTGCAAATAGAGGGGATACCAATCAATGGGGGAATGGTTAAACAAGTTGTGGTAAAGGAATGTAATGGAATACAATAGTGCAATAAGAAATGATGAACCACATCTTGGCCTACAGGAGAGTAGGGGGCAAGAGGATGAGAGGGGGGAGGATGGAGGGGAGGGCAGGTTGGGGGGAGGGTTGTTAGAAGTACACACTTCTGTAAAGGGACAGGCACAAAGTAGAGAATAGCACAAGTGAAGGGCAGGATAGAAAGGAGGGAAATATAGTAAATGTTTCACAATATGTCCATTGTGGAGATGTTCTGCATAACTACATGTAAATGGCCTGTATTGAATTGCTTGTCTTTCCAGTGGGGGTGGTGTAGTGATACTAGGATTTGAAGATCTTCTACGCCCCTTGAACTTGCTGACCTAGCAGGAAGGGCTGGAGCAAGAGAAAGCCAGAATCAAGCTAGTGTCCATGTCATGGTGACTGGAAGCAGCGGCAGCAGCAGCAGCTTCAGTTGTGGCCCGAACTCCTTTTTCTTTGAGCCTACCAGAATCTCTGCTAAGGATTTCTGCTGAGGACTGCAAGGGATGGGAATTGTGGGGGGCGGGGGAGGGGGGCGAGCTGCTGGGAGCAAGCTGCTTAGATGCTGAGCAGTTGTCATGAGTGAGGAAAGGAGGATTTTGGCCTGAGGTAGCCTTTCCTGTTTTGAAGGCTTGAGAATGTGGGTGTTTACTACTTTAACTACATGTGCCAACTTCATAACTATTGTGTTGTCTTTGACTTTCTGGTTTTGAGACTCAGTTTTCTGGTATTTGAATAAATTCTGTCAGGAGTGTGCAGGAGAAGCTGTGTCCTGCTAACAAGTTATCGCCTTATGTGTAAATGTAGAGATAAGCTGCTGGAGGAAAAAAGCTCAAATGGCTAGAGAGTCAGCTGGTTTGCCTGACAATTTTTCTGTGCCTCAGCATTCAGAAGAGCAAACTGCAGGGTCTCAGGTAGAAGAGCAATCTACTGTTCTTGTAGCTAAAAGGAAGAAAAAAACTAGCAGAACAAATGTGCATGCAGCTTTTGTACAGGCTGGGCAGAGTTGCCCAGACAGCTGCCAGGAGAATGTGTGTGAGTAGAATGGAACAGAGTTAGCTCAGGAGTCTTCTAATGTAGAAGCTCTCCTTACGAAGAAGAAAACAGGAGAACCACCAGGGCCAAACAGAGTCCAGGGAGATAATTGAGGATTTCACTCAACAGGAGATTACTGATATATTGAGTAGATTCACCCAAAGAATGGGAGAGTCTTTAGTGTCTTGGATGGTAAGAATCATGGATGAAGGTGCTGGAGGAATAACAGTGGACAGTGTGGATTGCTTAAAATTCACAAGTATCAGTCAGAATCTTGGTAGTCAGACCTTGGTACTCACTTAGAGACTGCATGACAAAGCTAAAGGAGGAGGTAATAAAAATTGCTATCATGCTTGCAAGGTGCAAATACATATTCTGATACCCCCCTAGGAGTTCCTCATAGGAATATCATAATGAAGATGGCTCTTCCTGCTTACAAGCACCTAATTCTAACTCTATTAATTGGGGAAGTAGGGTATCCTCTTTCGGAGGTGCTGGATAAGACTTCACAATTAAGTGACTTAGGGGAATCTGGAAGAGATAAATTTCTTGGAGAGAGAAGAATAAATAGCCAGATGTTTCAAAGACAAAATAGATTGACAAGAAGGAAACTATTCACTGATCTATTGAGAGCAGGGGTGGATTTTAGAAGAATAGATGGTATTCCAACTGAAGGGCTGCATAAGATGTACCAAGAAAAAGTACTTAACATTAGAATGAATAGAGAAGCAAGAACCACCCCTGCAGGTACTCCTGAATATTCAAGTTTGCCACACCTTCAGGGAGAATAGGAGATAGCCCAAGCCCCAGCCCAGACTAAAGAAATATACTGGGGAGATTGTAGACCCCATAGGTTTAACAATATATTGGAGGAATGGATCATCTACTATAACTAGGGTGTTGCTTGATAAGGGAGCTGAGGCCATACTTATCTATGGAAACCCTGATAAGTTTAAACATGGAACTCCTACTACCATCACAGGGCTTGGCAGAGCTGAAATATCAGCCAGACAAGTTAAAATAACAATGAAAATTAGGCAGTCACCTAAGAAAGAATATACTGTAGTTGTTGTACCCATTCCTAAATACATCATTGGAACAGATATATCGAGAGGCATGACTCTGAGTTTACCTGAAGGAAGATACCAATTTGCTGTAAGGCATATAGGAATTAGTACAGTTTTAGTGGGAAAAATAAAAATGGACCCAATCCCTTTACCTGAACCTTCTGAAGTAATTACTTTAAAGCAGTATTGTGTGCCAGGTGGGCAAGATGAAATTACCACAACTATAAAGGAATCTGTTGAAGCAGGAGTGTTAGTCCCTACAACCACATGTTGGAATAATCCTGTCTGGCCAGTATGAAAATTAAATGGGACATGGAGAATGACTGTGGATTATAGACAATTGAATAAGGTGACTCCTCCTTTGTATGCTGCTGTTCCAGATACCATCACCTTAATAGAAAGGATCTAGAAATATGATGGGACCTGGTATGTAGTTATTGACTTGGCAAATGCCTTCTTTACCATCCCAATAGACCCTAAACAATGGGACCAGTTTGCTTTCACTTGGCAGGGTAGACAATATACTTTCACTGGCTTGCCACAAAGATACCTGCATAGACCCAGTATTTGTCACAGGATTGTGGCTGAACAGCTGGATGAATTGAAGCTACCTGGTGTACAACTTCCCCACTACATTGATGATATCATGATATAGGGAAAAGATGCAAAAGAAGTGGAGAGGAGTTTGATCCTTCTAATTGAGCATATGAAAAGTAAAGGGTGGGAAATTAACCCTGCAAAGATTCAAGGACTAGCTCAAAATATAAAATTTTGGGGTATACAATGGAACAAGGGACTACGAGAGATTCTTCCACAAGCCCGATAAAAGATTCAGGATTTTCTCACCTCTTTAAGAAGGAGGCCCCAAAATTCATAGGATTGTTTGGATACTGGAGGTACCACATTCCACATTTGGAACAGATTTTTAAACCTTTATATAAAGTCACTTGGAAGAAATATGAATTTGATAAGGGGTTGACCAGAATAAGGCTTTTGAAGAAGCCAAGGCTGCCGTACAATTGGCCCTAGGTTTATGGTCAATGGAAAATGGTCCAGTGAAATTACAAGTTACTGTACAGGATGATTATGTAAACTGGAGTTTATGGCAAAAACAACAGAGCCAAAATGTACCCTTGGGATTTTGGTGTAGGAAACTCCCTTCATGTGGAGTCCAGTATGCACCTTTTGAAAAGCAGTTGTTAGCTTCATATTGGGCTTTGGTGGACACTCAACAACTGACTCTGGGCCATGAATTGATATTAAGACCTGGAATTCTGATTATGACCTGGGTAATGAGTGCCCCAGCTTTTCACAGAATTGGACATGACCAAGAGGCTAGTATAATCAAATTCAAGTGGTATATTCAAAATAGAGTGTAAACAGGCAAAAGCAGAGTGTCTGCTCTACATGAATCTATGGCAAACATAGAAACTGAGGGGAATGACACACTCCCTAAGCCAAAGAAATGGTTGGTACAGTCCTCTGTTAAATAGAATGAGGGATATGATGGATTAAGTGAAGAACAAAGAGACATGCATGGTTTACTGATGGGACAGTGAAATATTTGGGCCAAAAAAGACATTGGAAAACAGTAGCCTATAACCCACGTACTAGAAGTATTTGGAAAGTACTGGGATAGGTGGAAGTAGTCAATATGCTGAACTTATGGCAATACATCAAGCCATCAAAACAGAACAAGGAGGACAGTGTCATATATTCACTGATTCATGGGTGGTAGCTAATGGGTTAGCTACATGGATGCCCATGTGGAAAAATCAAAATTGGGAAATTCGTGGCAAACAAGTCTGGGGCAAAGAATTATGGGAAGATATCTGGAACATGTCTTTGGTCACTGACTTGTCAGTTTTTCATGTAGATGTTCACATGGCCCTCACCACGCCAAAACATGAGTACAATGCTCATGCTGATCAACTGGTAAAGATTGCTACTGAACATACTGTACCTACTTTGACAACAACTGAGGAGCCAGTATTAGCAAAATGGGTCCTTCAAATGGCTGGCCATTTGGGGGTCCAGGCTATATACTATTGAGCACAAGATCGAGGTATTAGTATCTCTAATTCATTTTAAAACACATAGCACAAGAATGTCATATATGTTAACTGGAAAAGGAGTGAACTGTTCCTTGGATAGTAATTGGAGAAATAGCAAGAGGAAAGGTCCCAGCCCAAATCTGACAAATAGATAATATTGGTCCCCCACCACAAGATAAAGGTTCCAGATTTATGTGTACTTGTGTTGACACCTATTGAGGAGTACTAGTGGCTTGTCCGTATAAGAATGCAACCAAGAAAAATACCTTTAAAACTCTAGATCTCATAAGTCTATATTATGGAACCCCAATGCAGATTAAAAGTGGCAATGGGTCCCATTTCAAAGGTAGTGAAATGAAGAGATATTGTTTACTAAACAATATAGAATGGATACATCATATTTCATATTATCCACAAGTATCTGGATTAATTGAAAGAATGATTGGATTGTTGAAAGAACAGTTAAGGAAGTTAAGTTCCAATAATTCATATCAACATTGGAAGGATAATTTGTTCAAGGCTTTA
>CM053585.1:435763721-435783752 GCA_028646515.1 Pseudochirops corinnae
GCACTGGCCTGAAAACAATTGCTCAGTGCCCCTGCTATCTGCAGGCCGCGGGCGGGAAGCTACAAAGCGGAGGCGGGTGCAAAACCTTTGCCTTTTGCTTTTCTGCTCTGGAGACCTTTTCAGCCAGACTGCTTATCTCCCCCTTTCACAATCCCCACTTGCAGCTGGTGCTAATCTCCGCTCACCTGAGAAGCTTCTCCTGCCCAGCCGCCCCTCCGGGGCACAGCCGAGGCTTCAGGCCAGGCTGGTTTCGGTTCGCAGTGCTGATATGGTTCCTCGTAGCCAAGCTGACTTTAGTGGGAAGTATCCTTGTGTCCGTTTTGGAGTTCTAGGATTGGTTTAGAGTCCTATTTTATGGGTATTTTGGGGGGGCTATTGTGAGAGCTGCGATATGTTGCTGCTGCTACACCGCCATCTTGGCTCCGCCCCCCCAATTGACTTTGAAATAGATTATAACACCACTTTGGAGTAATTAAAATTAGGATCTGTCAAAAAGTAGTACTTTAGGGCCCGTTTTTATGTTATATAAGAATGATTTGTAATTAGCACATCACTTTTACATAACCTAAGGCTTCTATGGGACTAGTGAAGTAGGTTAAGTATATCCTTGTAATCTTGTTTAGATTATTCGTTTGATTCACTAATCCTTTTCCCATAGTAAGACCAAAGTCAATTTTCATTATGAATTATAACACATTTTCAATTAACATAACATTAATTAACCAATTGAAAACAATATTTAAAAGATAATTTTAGCATGATAAAATCTCATAATATGCCCAAATACAGGGCACTGAAATAACAATAGCAATGACAATAATCTTATTATTTGTAATGATATAACATTGACACAGATCACCTTTAAGATTTGCAAAGAATGCTTTCCTTTCGACAACCTAACAAAATAGGAAGTAAAAACAGCATTTCCATTTTTATGAGATACTTGAAATTGAACGGTCTAAGTGATATGTCCATGATCACATAGCTAGCAAGTATGATAGCCAGAGGTGACTCAGATTTTTTGCCTTTGAGCAAAGAAATATTTTGTTCAAATAAAATCACATGCCATAAAAACTAGTATAAAGTGACTAAACTTTGAACTGACAGCAAATCATTTTAAACCTTTCAATTTTTAAAAAAAAACATTTAAAGGATTAAAAAAAAACAATGTCAAATTTTTTCAGTTCTGCTGTTAAATTTTCTTAAGCATGATGACATGTGACCAAACTTAGGGGGGAAAAAATGTCTGTCAGTGTCTTCCCCATAGTCTTGTGTGAAATGAGTAGCCACCAATCTCAGACTTGATAGTATATACTTGGCAATATGAAATTTTGCACTCTCTGATAAATTGTACAGTCTCAGTCTTAAACTCCTCCCGGAAAGCACTTTCAATTTGGCACAACAATCTGTCAGCATCTACTACTGAAAAAGCGTCAATATCAAAATCAGTTATGATACTTTAGAATCCCACTATACTACTAATATTAAAGCAGAGTGTGTACATGTCAGCATGTTGAAAGGACTGATAACAGAAAGGTTTCAAAAAAGCTTCCTTGAAAAATGTGATCATACCTGGAATGGGTAGCCGAAACTCTTCAAGTACATACCAAGGAATAATTTGGTTCAATCTAATATCAACATCAATACTTCAAAATTAAATCATAAGAGAAATCAATGGAGGGAGTTTTTACAACATTTACTTCTTTTAGAACTAAACATTTAACATAAAAAAATTAGGTGATAAGGTTACAAAACTATAACAGACTATAGGTGTAATTGTTTCAATCATCATCCAAAGTACTTACTATGCATCTAGCCAGTACACTTTGTGTCATATTGGTATTTTTGCTCTCTCATATTACTATAAAATACCATAATTAAGATTAGAGGTAAATGCAAGGAATGTTTTTTTATATGTGTCAATATACTATTCATGCATTATTAAGCAGGATGGTCAATGTTCCAGATTACACACATTTTAAAAGACAAATATTAGAAGATAGTTGGACAGATGGAGGGGACAGATGAAGCTCTTAATAAATTCTGAAATTGTTAGTGATCAAGTGATCCCCAAATCCCTAAGTCTCTTCCTTTTACCAGATGTGATTTTAATATGGACAGGCATGTTATATTCTCACATTAATACTTGAGGTATTTAATTAATTTCATGTTAATTAATATAAAATTCAGAATTTATCAGCATTCTTATATGATCAAAAAAAAAGCAGATAATCAGTATAGAATCCTTTAAAATCTACCAAAACTTTGGTCAAGAATAACTAGTGAGACAAAAGATAAACTTAAAGTATGCTCTATGATACTGTTCAGCCAAATTTCCTTCATAATTAATTCTAAGATGTAAGGATCAATAATACAATTGGCATTCGTAAACAATGAAACTTTTTTGTCAATTTATTAAAGTTCCAAAAAACCATGTCAATGAAGATATATAGGAAAATATCATCGAATATTCCAAAGCAAAATCCTATATATATGATACTAGACATATAAGGTCAAAACTACGAACAAAGTATGTACTTTGTTATTAATATTAAAATGGAAGAATGATGAGACATTTATTCATAGTTAGAAAGAGCTATGTTTTGATATAGGACAGAGATTTCATATATTAGATAAAAAGGTGATTTATATGTGTTTTGCCACCATTTGGCCCCCAAAAGTTTAATGTATAATTAAAATTTAAAATTAAATTTAAATAAATATTTAAATTTAAAATAGATTTAAAATTATTTAAAATAAAACACTGTTTTTAGTTTAAAAAAGTAGAATGCTATACTTTTTATAAAGGAATTCAGAAAACATACTTGTTGATGTTCAATGATTAGTTGTCAAACAAATTCATTCAACAAACATTAATTGCCTGATATGTTCAAGTCACTAATTGCCAAAGGGAATCCAATGCTAAATACTTGCCTCTATCCTCAAGATTAAGCATTAGAATTTTAATAGATCTTGTTGAAGAAAAATTTTGGGGGGTTTATGTGTCAAGTTCATTTATGGACTTAATGATTATTAAGAATACTTATTTTCAGGAATTCAAATAATTGAAAAGTTATGGATTCTACAATGTGAATAAATACTGATTGAAGGACAGTGACCCCTCATTTGTCTAGAATGATGAAAGAAATTTATGCTGCAGATGAGCAAAATTTGCAGGTAACAGCAATTGGAAACAGCAATGGAAAACATTTAGAAATTATATTTAACAAGCACTTATAAAGTTCCCACTGCTGAAAACATCCCTTGCCTTCAAAGAGTTTGCTTCTATTGGACTGCATTGAACGTGTCCCTACTTTAGTAAACCGACTGTATCAAAAATAATTTATCTTTATTGGATGACTTAGGTTTATCTTTATGAACATAAATTAGTAGAATGTGCAGTAAATGCAGATAATATGGGACTGATAATGTTTGACTTCAGCAGATACCCTCCCTGAAACTTTATTTCCTTAGATGATGCCTAGCCAGGCATGGTGGCAAACACTTGAAATCCTTGTTACTAGGTGTGTCTCAGTTTGACACATTGCTTGAACTTGGGAGTTCTAAGTTACAACAGGGCTAAAACCAATCAGGTTTCTGCATCAACTCTGGAATCAAGGCGGTTATCTTTTGAAAGCAAGGAACCACCAGGCTTCCTCAGGTGGGATAGACTTGTCCAAGAGAGAAATAGGAAAGATCACTCCCATGCCAATCAGCCGCAGGAATGTGAATGGCTGCTGCATTTCTGTCCTGGTTAACATAGAGGAAACTTTATCCAAAGAATGCAAATAAGAAAGCAAGAGAGAGGGAGAAAGAAATGAAGAGAAGAAGAGGGAAAGGAGAGGGGAGAAAAAGAAAGGAAAATGGAGAAAGTGATAAAAAAGAAAAGTGAAAGGAAAAGGCACAGAGAAAATGAAAGAACGTGGTAGAAAAATGAGGAAGAGAGAGAAAGCAAGAAAAAAAGCCAGCAAGAAAGAAGAGAATGAAAGCAAGAGAGAAAGAGAAAGTTTCTGATATGAGCTTGCACCACTGAGTGCTCTCATATTGTTGCATTTTGGGGTAGGGTTGCCTTCATAGTGATATCTTCTGGTGCTTTGAGATACGCATGAGTTTCTTGTTCCTATACTAAATGCCCCAGAGTTCTACCTTATTCCTAATCAGTGTTTCATCTTTCACCTAATTTGTAGCTCTCTCCATCTTCCATTCTTATTGATAAACTCTTACCATTGTCATCTACCACCCTCTCCTCTGCCTTTTGCCATTTTCAGTGTTTTATCTCCTATTTCACCATTTCCTGCTGTTTCTTGTACATTTTGGCTTTGGTGCTGATGGGATGTTAGTTTTACAGATGTTGCAAGCTTGTAAGAACTCCCATTTGTGGATGCCAGTAAACTGACCAACCATAAAACATTCTTAAATATTAATGAATTTGGCTCCTTTCTTCATTTCTTCAATTCAGTGATTTCTTGTGTTAATTCCAGATTTGTGGCTTTTGTAGATAATTGAGAATTCTGTATATAAGTAAGGGAAAAATAGGGGATTTTTCTTCCTTTCTCCCCCCTACTCATATCTTTCTTTTTAAGTTTTTCTTGGGGGAGGATGGAGAGTGCTGCACCTGTAATTTTATTGCTACATGAAACTCTGAGAGAGGAAACTCCCAGCGGGAAGCTTCATCTACCAATTCAAATCAGTTTTTCTCTAAAACTTATTGATATATAGTTCCCAATGGAATTTCAAATACTTGGCTATATCAAATAACAGAGATGAGGCTTGAATGATATCCTTCACTACAACACAGTTAAACTTTATTAATATTAAATCAAATCCATTACATTGAGCACCAGGATAATTTAACCTCAACTAGCTGGTTATTTTATTAAATGATATAACATAGTATACAAAGAGCAGTCACCATTTAAACAAGATTGAAAGAAGAAAAGGGTGAATTTTACTTACCAACCTGTTTAGCAGGAACCATTCAAAACAAACAATAAGCACCAAATTCAAAAGATCTAAATCTTTACCCTAAAAGATTTTGTCAGATTTTGTTATACATTTTTTATAACTAGATGTAAATCAATAAAGTACATATAATTTTTAAAATTCCATAATGTGGACTTCACTAGTTTAGATTTTTTTTTTCTTTCCAATTGGTCCAAATGAATGATGTTTGACTATTTAAACTTTCCATCACAATTCTCAAATTACCAATGCTTAGACTGGGCAATCACTATTGCAATGACCTATGTCAAATGAAGTCTAGTTTAATGTCTTCTTCGCTGTGATACTTCTGACCTACCTTGAGAACTAACATACTATATAATTGTCTAAGCAGTGAAATGGATGAATTATAGTCCAATTTCAAAAATTCACTCACTTGTTTTTTGACCTTTATTTGCCTCAGATGCATATCTTTAAAGGACCTTTAAGGACCTCTGATCCAAATGCAATCTATCCGTATTATAAATCCTCCTACAGCATTACTTCTCCTGATTTTTAGAGAACAATTGATAATATTCCATTGTTACAATGAAATGTCATGATCTTCATAAAATCACTTAATTTCAGGGTTGGAAGGGACCTTAGAAACTTTCCATAGAACTCAGCTGGAAAAGCAATCCCTCACCAACATACTCCAAAATAAGTGGTCATATAATTTCTGTTTGGAGACCTCCAGAAAAAGAAAACCCATTATTTCATGAAACCACTCATTACACTTTCTTATGGCTCTAAATTTTAGGAAGTTTGTCATAACTTATGGTCTAAACTTTTCTCTTTGTAACTTCTAACCACTGTTCCAAGTTCTTCAATTTGAGATCAAACAAAATAAATCTAATACCTCTTCCATGGGAGAGCTTTTCAAATACCTGGAGTCAGTTATATTTCCATCTTTCTTCCACAGGTTAAGAAAATCGTTTCTTCAATTAAATCTTATATGGCAATAATTCAAGGCACTTTAGCATCCTGTTTGCCCCTCTCTAGGCACCATCCATAAAATCACTGTACTTCTTAAAGTATAACACTGAGAAATTAGCAAAATACTCCAAATTTGGTATGACCAGGGGAACTATCATGTCCTTATTCCTAGAAATTCTGCCTCTGTTATTCACTGCCAAAGGTCAAGTTAACTTATTTTTTTCTGTCGTATCACATTGTTGTCTCCAACCCCTTCCTTCTTCATTTCATCTACTATACAGTTGCCAAAGTGATTATCCTAAAGCATAACTCAATAAATTACAATTACCTATTATTTCCAATGTCAAATGTTAAGTCTTTTTGGCATTTATAGCTTTTCACAGTGCATATTTTCCTACATTTCCAGTTTTCTTTGACTTTCCTCTAAGCAATCCAATGTAGCTACACTGATTCATTTGCTGTTCCTCCCACAGGATCCTCCATCTCTATTCTCTGTCTTTTTCTCCTGATTATCCTCCATGCCCAGAACACTCTCCCTTATCATTTCTGACTCTTTCTTACCCTGACTTCATTAAAGACTTATCTCATATCCTACCTTCTGTAGAAAGCCTTTTCTTACTTCCTCTGATTGTTAGTGTATTCCCCTCATAAATTATTTTTCATCTACTCTGTATATGCCTTCTGTACCTAGTTATGTTGCATGTCTCCTCCTTCACAATCAGAAGGTCATTTCTTTTAAAGAAGGTTTTTTTTTTGTATTTCTAGCACTTTGTATAGTACAGCACAGCTCAGAGTTATCATTTAACTGGTGCTTTTTACTGACTGAGACTGTTTCCTATGAAAATGTACAGATCATTTTAGAAAAGAATTCCTTCCTACCTAAGTAAGTTTCATCCACTTTGAATTTGTGTATTTAATTTTAATATAAGATATTATACTTATATATATATATGTTCATATTTATTTTATTTGAATTGACCTTATATTCTTATTTTTGAAGCCTGGCTCTGTCGTATCATATATTAACTACGTCTACCAGTTTTACATCATCTTCAAATTTGAAAACCAAAACTATACCACTTATGACTTTATCCAAGGCATAATTAAATGTTGATTAGTACAGAGTCAAGCACAGTTCTCTTGGGCACTCCGCTGGAAACTTCCTTGTAAACTGGAGTCAAACATTGCTTCTTAAGCATTTGAGGATTTGCTTTATATAAAAATCTATTCAGGCTACAACTACCATTTAACATCTGGGACTAGACTTGCTCAGAATGGACATTGCCAACAAAGTCAGGTGGCACAATGCAGCCCCGGCCCTGCAACAGCATGACGTAAGAAACAGAAGCAGAGTAAGGAATACTGACAATATTCATAAGCAATTAAAATAAGAAGTAAAAATGAGCTTGGGGTCTATTGTGGAAGAAAACCTTTGAGTCCCTTGTGCTCAGAATCTTCCACATACTAAAATTCCAACCTTCCTACCCCAAGAAAACACCCTACCTCACACCCTACACTTACCATCCAGCCTTGAATCAATCTATACTTAGTATATGGACTTGGAGTCAGGAGAGACTTGTGTTCAATTCTCACCTTTAACAATTACTAGTTATATGACACAGGAAAGTTACCAAATCTTTATCATTCTTTCATCATCTGTAAAATGACAATAATTTTACCTTTCTGATAGTGTTGCCACGAGGTTCAAGTGATTTAATGTATTTAAAACATCATGTTAATAACAGCTATTTGCTAACATTAATTTGAATATATTAAATTGTCATTCATATTGGAATTGTTAGCATTATCGACCTAGAATTATTATACCCACTTAACAGCATCTGGATTGAAACTTTATTGCAGATTACAACTGTTTGCCCAATCTGTTGCTATTAATCTCAATGTGGGTCTTCTTTTTACCAGGGGTTTGTACCCTGAGTCATTTGGTAAGAACTACCAGAGCACTATAGTTTTAAGAGAATAATTGTATGCATGAAAGGGTTTTGCAACCGAAAAGAAAAAAAAGAGATTATAAATTTATGTCATACTCCCTACTCCCAACTATATTTGAGGAGAAGAACTATGTCTTCATCTTTGTATACATTGAGCATTCTACATAGCAAGCATTTACTAAAGTTTTGATGGCTATTGTTGGATTATGTTACAGTGGACCAAATCTATTTATTTTATAATGCGCCTTATTTTATCACATGTACCACTTTCCTAAAGGATTGAAAACATGACAAATCATCCTTAAAAACAATTTCTGATATTGTTTCCCTTATGCATTTATTGCTCATATGTGCAAAATAAATGACTACAGAATGTGATCAGTAATAAGTATGGAATATGTTTTTGTTGTTGGAGGAATCTATAAGACAAATCCCACAATCTCAGAGCTGCTAAAGTCCCAAGATGATGTCTACTTCAATCTATGTATCTGAATAAGATATATCTCTACAGCTGTGTCCTAATTAGTGTTAATAATGAATTATTTAAGAAGTGGCATCTATTTTAATTCACACTATTCAAAGAAATAATCATACATAATGTGGTCATTGGTTTCAGATCAATTGAAATAGGCAGAGGGAATTCAAACAGTGTGATCATTTCAGAGGATTCATTATTCCCAGTAATCAGAATCCATCTGGGCAACATCTCTCACAGGTGGACATCAAGTTTTTACTTGAAGTTGGCCAGAGATGAGCAACTGAACTCAGATCTATAGAATGAAAGAACTAACTTTGGGGTCAGAGCATCTGAGCCCAAATCCCACCTTGTATACTTACACATGGGGAACCCTTAGCAAGTCCCAGCCTCCCTGGGCCTCAGTCTGTCATCTGTAAATTGAGGACAATGTAATAGATGACTTATAAAACCTTTTCCAGCTCTAGAGTTGTTATCTTATGATCAAAATTAATGTTGAAATAGGCCACTTGATGAACCTCATAAAGACATGTCCATACTCTCTCAGATTCATAAATTCCTCATGTGTCATAATAATATAACCATTATCTTTAATTCTTAGTTGTAGCAATACATTGAGAAGGGACGTAGTTCAGATACTATAGAAATTAAGAAATGCCAAAATGTTTTCCTTAGTATTTCCCTCCAAGTTGTACTACCATAAAAAGCAATTTCACATGAGCCTTCTTTTCAACATGGACACCATTACTGATATCAAAAATAAAAGAGCAATAACTCTTTGTTCCTCCTCAGTTATAGTTAACAGCTTTCTGCAGATTATGAAAAGAAAACTTCCCAATTTACCTTGTTTATTACCCTTAGATTCAAGTCATACCTTTTTTGTATTTTCCTACAAACTACAAAATATCAAATAAAAAGGAAGCCCGATGTCTTCCAAAATCATGTTAAGTAATCCTAGTTAAATTCAGAATTTCACAGAGAGAAGCAACCCATAACAGCATTCTTAGAATTGTTGTTCAGTCATTTTCACTTCTGTCTAATTCTATATGACCCCATTTGGGGTTGTCTTGGCAAAGATACTGGAAGGGTTTGCTATTGCCTTCTCTAGTTTATTTTATAGATGAGGAAATTGAGATAAATAGGGCTAAGGGACCTGCCCAGGGCCAGACAGCTAAGTGTCTCAGGTCAGATTTGAACTCATGGAAATGAATCATCCTGACTTTGAGTCTAGCACTCTATCAAATGCACCACCTAGCTGTTCTTGTATTGTAGTAAAAATCTAATTATTTGTCTGTTCTTTAGAGAATGGTACAAAGGGGTTGTCATTAGTAATTGAAATTTCAAAGAATCAATTTTCAGAGATCCATAATTTATAGGATAGTCACAAGATAAGGCACCCCTAAAGATGGTGGATCTATTTTAGGCTATTTTATTTCTTTGGAACTCAACAAACATGAAATAAAATGGGCAACTGCACATACATAGTGCAAGAGAAAAAAAGGACTATATGTGAAATTGCAGATCTCTGTTATATGAAGCTTGCATTTCATTTAAAGCATACATAACCCCAGTCCCAAAACTCACAGGCATGGTACTCTTTCTTTATTGGTTTAGATGAATATTCTATCCTGCTTTAGTGGAAGGGTGGAACTGGCAAGAGGGAAAGACAGAAAAGTTTATCACTCCTTTTCAAGCTTTGAATTCTCTATGAATCACTGAGTTTCCTTGGATTCTGGTTCTGATGGCTTCCAGGGAGAAGATGGAAGATGTCAACCCTGTTTCTGATTGCTGAAGGAAAAGACTCTGGGAAGATGCCAGTATCTGGCAATCTCCATCATGTCTTATTGCTAGCTCACTATACTGGAGAATATAGGGAACTTACCCATTGGTAAGATTGAAGACTCTCTCTTGTTGGAGCTGATTTACCTTTCTCCCAATGGGAGATGTCCTTTACTCAATACTGTCTGGTGTTAATATACCTTCTCTCAATTCTATTTTGCTATGATTTGGATAAATTAGTTCCTCTGCCATTTGCTATGTATGTTCATTGTAGAACTGGTATTTGGAAGGAAAGGGGTCAAGCTTTATATACAGAGCTTGGGGTCCTTATCCTCCCAATATTGAAACAGTGACCAGAATTTAGCTTGAACCTAAAATGCACATCTCTTAGACTAACAATATTTAAAGGAGAAGAGAGATATCATTCTAGCCTTGTAGCCCCTTTATCTGGAGACAGCAAAATGGTGGCCTCTGGCTCCTGTTCTTTTACTTTCCCTCCTGAATGGTAACACAGTCTCCTTTGGAGAAGACTGGGTGGGGGAGTAGAAGAGGCTAAAGATGCCTTTTCTGCCTCCATTTCAGTCACAAACAAAGACATCCTGATGCCATATGTGGGAGGATAGTCCTTGCCACACATGTGATCTCACTACACAGATAAAAAGGTCAAGGATACTGTTAGAGTAAAACTCCAGTATATTATACTATATTGAATGTAGTGCATTCTATTATTTAACAATACGCTAGAGGAATAGGTGTGTGTGTGTTTGTGTGTGTGTGTGTGTTGTGTGTGTGTATGTGTGTGTGTGTGTGAGGAGCTCTATACGAGGAGTCAGAAATACTGATTAGAATCAATTCCATTACCTAATTTGCTAAGTATCCTTGCACAAGTCATCATTCGTATCACTATCGTTAAAATGAGCCTAATGATACTCATACTCTACACACCAGAATTGCATTGAAGTTCAAATGAGTAAATGGGTATGGAAGCATTTTATAACTGTAAAGAACTACAGAAAGTTGATGTTAGCTTCTTTTTTCATAAATTGCTGCCAATTTATATTTGACCAGTAAGAAACAATGGACACTGCTCGTATTCCAAATGTGAAATTAATGTTGAACACAAGAGGATATGTGGTGCAGTAGAAAAGAACACTAAAATGAGAGTCTGGAAACATTAAATCTAGTTCCAGTCATGCCACTACTTTGTTGAGTGTCCATAGATTTGCAACTCAAAGGGAAGTTAGAGGTCAGTAAGTTCAAATTTTCCATTTTATAGATGAGGAAAATGACACAATCTCCTGCAGACTTTATCTCCTTCTGAAAATTGAGGGGCTTGGTTGAGATGATTTCTAAAGCTTCCTTCCAGTGTTAACATTTTTTAATTCTATAATAATGTAGGCATCATTTTCCTTCATATTTCTTTGATATAAATAGATGAGACTATTAATAAATGTAATTATCTGCCAGCATGAATGAATATGACTAGAAATATTTAATAATAATCTTCAGATTCTTTTAAAGCAGAATATTTCATGCAATCTGTCCCTTGGAAGAGGTATTGGCACTTAAAAAGTGAAAGTTTTTTAAAAAGAATATAGACGTATATTTTAAGATAGCTGGGATTGTTTCCCTTGGGCAATAACAATCAAATAATGAAAAAGTTAGTTTTTTTTATATTGTTCTCTGTCTCCTTCCTAGTTTAAGTGAAGACCTGGTTTTCTGAAAAAGAACATCATAAAACTAGCTACTTTAGGTACTAATAGTCACTCCAAGTTCCTAATTTCTGACTCAAAGGACAAAGATAAAGGGTAGAAATAGGTTTTGTTCCACACTCTTGCTTCTAGGTCATTTCTCTGTTCTCATCCCTCAATGATCATTCTTATTTAAAGTTAAAGTAAGCAGCAAATTATATCCTCTCCTTATCTTTGCTGCTGATATCTAATAACTTCCAGGTTATTAAGCCAACTGTTGAAATAACATTGATACGTTGTTTTCATTCTTCCTGTCCAAATCAACTCCTGTCATCATCTTTCAAGACTTCAACATTCATAATCTGACAGATCACATGATTCATCATACTTATCAGCTCCATCAGCCTTCTCTGCTCCTATTCTGGACAGGTATAGAAAATCATGTCTTAGACATCATCATTTCTAATAATTCTGAGATACATGTATGCTCCATCTCTCCAACTCCAATTAAACTAACTCTCTGCCCTTATCATAAGTTTCAGTTTCTTGATGCATCCACCTTTTCCCAGGGTATCTTCACTATTCTGGCTTCTTGTGCCTGTATACCTACCCCTTTGGATAATAAGATTCAGACCTAAAAAAGGTATAAACTATCTAGTAAAAACCTCTCATTTTACAGAAGGTAAAGAATCATTTAGCCTTCACAATTTCCAGGACATTTCAATCAATCAATAAACATGTAGTAAGCATCAATTATGTATCAGACATGATACTAAATGCTAGGGATACAAAAAGAGGCAAAAGACATTCCACGACCTCAAGGAATTTACAATCTAATAAAGGAGTCTATATGTAGACAAATATATACTCATCAATATATGTATATATACACATATATGCATATATGTGTATGTGCATGTATACATGCATGCATATATCTATATACATACACATATATGCATCTATACATATGCATGCATATATGTATACACACATTGTCACCAGATTGAAAAGTCCAGTGTAAGAAGATTAGAAAGGTAAGAATGAGCTAGTTTATGAAGATCTTTGAATGCCAAACAGAGCACTATGTATTTACTCCTAAAAGCAATAAGAAGTCACTGGAATTCATTGAGTGAGGGCAGGGGTGTGTGTAGATGTGCATGTGTGTTTGTGTGTGTATGTGTGTTCATGTGTGCGTGTGTGTGTGATGATCAGACTTGCATTTTAAGAATATCACTTTAGTGCCTGAATGGAAAATGGACTGGAGTGGGTAGAGACTGGAGGCAAGCAAACCCACCAACAGACTATAACAATGATCCATGTCTGAGATGATAAGGGTCTACAATAGAGTGATGACAGTGTCAGAGGAGAGAAGGGAATATTTGATAGATCCTGTAAAGGGAAACAGGAAGATCTTGATCACAACTTAGATATTGAGGGTAGGAGGGGGTAAGAGACAGTGAGAATACTGTATGACCACCAGAATGTGAGGGAGTGAGGGAACAGAGTTACCCTGTATAGAAACAGGAAGGTAGGAACTGGGGGTAGATTTTAAGGGAAAAGATAATGAGTTCTGTTGTGGGTATATTGAGTTTAAGATGTTTACTGGACATCCAGTTCAAGATGTCCAAGAGGCACTTGGAAAAGTGAGACTGGAGTTCAGGAGAGAGGTTGGGGCAGGAAAGATGTTAGAGTCAACAGAATACAGATGGTAATTAAATCCATGGGAAATGAAGAGATCAAAATCATATAACTCGTAAGTGGCAGAATTAGGATTCAAACCTAGTTCCTTTAGCACTATATTCAGCACTGTTATGATGACATGATAGTCATTATACTTTCTTGCTTCAATAACTCCTACTCCACATTTCTTTGGCCATTCTGAGTTTGGCAGTTCTAAAATACAAATATTCATGCTTGAAGAAGTCCCATTAGCCACTTTCTTTTCTCTTATACCAGATTTACTGAGCGTCTTTGCAAACAGGTATGAAATCTACCTGATTCTACCCATTACAAATTAATGGAATGCATCTTCACTTGGGTTTTTGCTGCTCCTCAACAGTGCTTCTATTCCAGCCTTACTAGATCTCTGGCCAAATCTCAAATAGAAGGTTGTATGCTTTTTTCCTCTATCTTCTCAATATCAACCATGTCACCAACTTGGGAGCCTAAAGGAAATAATCTGACATTTTATATCACTTAGAAGATTTGAAGTCCTCTGATTTAAACTTTCCCAGTTCACTTCCATTCTTCAACCTTCTTCACATTTTATCTTCCCTCCCTTTCCTCTAGTCATAAAAGAATAGACATTCCTATCCTTCATACCTGCATGCTTTGATCCCATTCCATCCTGCATACTAATGAACCTTCTAAACAATAAGTTTAAAAGATGCCCAGAAATAATTCAGTAATTTTAAAAAATAAAATTAATGAAGATATGCAATGAACTAAAAAATACAAAATTTATATTACAACTTATACCTGAAAAAAGAATATTCTTCTCCAATATTCCTTTTCAGAAGCCTAAATCAGAAATTCATATACAGTTGACAATGTACTATAATATATGGTTGCCATTTTGCCTATTATTTTTAACAAAATTAAAAAGAAATAGGAAAAAGGCTAACTCAAAATGAATCTAGATAAATAATTTAATTTTAAGGATTTTATAAAGAATTCTCAATCCATATATCTGTATTATCATCCAATCTACATTTCTCCATATTGTCTACAAAAATAAAAGGAAGGAGTTTTTCAAATGTCTGGGTGAAATCCTATAGACTTAATAGGGTTGCCAAACACATGACTCATGATCAACAACTCACCAGAATATTGCCAAAACCAGTTTAAAATGAAATTGGGGGATATTTAACAAAATATGTAAAAATACAATAAAACAGATAACGTTAATGTGTGACTTTCTAAGTCAATTTGTGACCTTCTGGGAACTTTATGAATTTTTAGCGGTCCCCATTTCTATTTGAATTGGACTAAAGTATATATCTATGTAATTCTTCTGATCTGTCAGACTAGAAATCCCAGTAAAAAGGTCACAAGGTTAATTTCTTAATGAACATGATGTTAGCTCATAATGACCACTACTTTCCTTTCTAAGTATTCACAAACAATCTCTTTATTACATGATCTAGAATTTGGCTAAAAAATTATGCTGTCCAAATGTAGCAGCCAGGATCTTCAGATGCTGTGGCTATGGAGCTGTAAGGGGAAAAGAGGATGGTGTTTCGCTCTCTCTAGGAAAATCAATCTCCTGGACCTCCTAACCCCATCATTGCTATTTCAGTGGTATATGCAAAGGGGAGAATATGAATAAGCTTTCATAGAAATCATTTAGTGGTAGTGAGAAATAACCAGAATGCTAGTGTATGTGGTTTTTTCAGATACTTGGAGGATACTATCTGTGTTGTGAGCTTAGCAGTGTGCAAATAGAGATAATAATTACAAAGTCTATTTGTTTCAGGTTTATATCTGATACAAGAGGAAACAGAATAAAAGGATGGGCAGTATTTGCTGACAGTTTTACTTCAGGAATTGAGAGTAAGAATCAATATGAGTGATTATGGAAGTTTAAAGGCTTTAGACCATAGCAGCACAATTTGAAGGAAGCATGACAGGTAAAAGTGTCATCACTTGAGGACAGATTGTGAGCATTTGGTACTACGAGGCATGCTTTGTGGTAATGCAGACAGGGATATCAATTATAGCTTGTTTGCTAATACCCACCAAATAATATATGTCATTCTACAATAAGCAATGACGGAAAGATGAAAGTTAAGATTTTGTCTAATACAGCTTACCTAAAATCAAAAGTATCTGAGATTGTCTCTGCTTTTTTTGTTTCTGAAATAGTGTGGCTAAGTGTAGTCTGGGCAACCTAAAATATTTTGAGGTATTGATCTTTTTTTCTTTTTAAAAACTGGCACAACATTTTCCTTTCTCAAGTCCTGAGTCAACTCTCCCATTCACTATGTTTCTTCTTTTCTTTTCAAAAGAATATTTTATTCTGAATTCAAGAAATAAAACAAGCATTTGCATAAGAACATAATAGGGAAAAAGAAGATGATTTTACATGAAACAGCAAATCTATTGTGTACAACTTGCTACACTTTAAAATATACAATAAAGTTATCATGCAAAATTTTCCCCTCCTCCCCACAACCTGGTCTAGAGTTGGCTGTCATTAGACATAAATATATGTGTATGTGTGCATGTGTGCATGCACGTGTGTCTGTGTGTTTCCATTCTATACATATTTCTGTTTATCAGTTCTTCCTCTGGATATAGATAATGTCTTCCTTCATATGTCTTTTGTAGTTAATTTGGGTATTTATAATAGTCACAATGACGTAGTTACTCAAAGTTGTTCTTAATAACAGTACTGCTGTTACTGTATAGGATAACCATTTGGTTCCACTCGTTTCACTCTTCACTATGACCTTCCAAAGATGAACAGTGATTTAAGGAATTTGCCCATGATTTATGGTATGTAGTTTGTCCAGACCTGGTAATCTGAACTCATTTAGGAAATGCCTAAGCTCTCGCATTACTTATCTTGCCTTTTGATTTCTTGTTAACAAGTTTTGTTTTTCTATTTTTCCCATTCTGAAGAGTATGCTCTTTAGCAGAGAAAACAACCAAAAGTTGAAAGATCTTTTTTCCCCTAGTCTCATCTACCCCCAAACAGTTGTGCTATTTCTGATCTGTCCTTACTTTTCCCTTCCAAAAAAGTTTTTTTTAATTCAACATTATTTCCTTAACTAGTTTTTCACTTTTCATGACTTTTTCCCCTCAAGTGCCTGCTTTTACTTAGTAGCAATTAAACAACAAACAAAAATAGTCTCTACCCCTGAAGTCTTCATTTTCCTATTGAGGACCTGAGAGTCTCCTTCAAGTCTCAGTTGTTGGGTTTTTTTTTTTCCATTTGTAAAAGTGGAATGCATCTTGCCATGTGTAACTCATAGAGTTTCCACGAAAGCACTTAATAATACATAAAACACTATCAAAATGGCAGTTGTTATTATATGACAGTATATTGATACTTTCAAAACTTGAGGTTTTTTTGCAACTCTCCTTATTCTCAGAATATTATTAAATAAATTCAGTTACCACATATACAAATCACGTATGTCACTTGAGTTTTACAACAAATAATAGTAAAAATGTTTCCTACTGTGTTCCAGTGTGTCAAATCTGCCTTTATTCAATATATTCCTCTTGAAGTGTTATTCTTTTTTTTTTTTTTTACCACACAGTAATCACATAACAACCCCCTCCAGTCTCAAAAAAATGATAAAAAAATTGTCTGGCATTTCAAATTCTCTTCCCCCTTACCTCTCCAGTCTGACTTGTGCTATTTCCCTTTTCTCTCCATTTCAGGGAAATAGGCTTTCTAACTCTTCCTCATGCTCAACATCCCATCTCTTACTTGTGTGCTTTTACACTGACGTAAAGATTTATACTCTATGTATGAAATGAATTCCCTCCTCACCTGAGTCTTTATACAGACCCTAGCTTCCCTCAAAATATAATACATGTACTACCTCTTAAATAGAATTAAAGTAAATTTCTAATCTCTTCAACTGTTGGCAGTCTTAAAATTGCTTTCTTATAACTATGTATGCACTTTATATTCACTTTTCTGTGTATATGTTTCCTGCATTCCACTCCATAGAATATAAACTCCACGAGAGCAGAAAGTTTCATGATTCTTTGTATTCCAATGTCTAGCAGAGCACTTTTTACACATTGTATGATTTATACATATTTGTTGAACTGAATTGTTTGGTGAATTTGATGAATGACTGGTTATACTTAACAGAAAAGATGGCCACAACTATAGCCATAGTTAAATGACAAACAAATAGTAATGCAAGAACAAAAGTAGAGCACTGAAGACTTTGTGATATTCCTAAATCAAACATTCCTATCTTCCTGACATTCTGTCTTAGTGAATGGTTGATATTCAATTCATTTTTGAAACTTAAAAAAAAAAAACAAAAATTAAGTTGGAAGAAGGGAAAATGTATGAACCTAAGAAAATCTGTACAGATAAATATAGCTTTATTGAAGTAAGAATACACAATACCCATTAGAAACTGTCAGACAACAATGTTTGCTTGAATGTCTTTATTCTCTAACTGGAATACTGTCATTATTTCTAGATACAAGTTACATGATTGTTCTAAACACAATCAACCCTTGAATATCCATGTGCTGGATTATTTACATTGTGCTTTAGCCCTAACAGATTTTGGTTTCTCATTCATTTATTGACAGTGGGCACTTATTCAGCCTAACAGCTAATTTGTTTGATTTGTACATTCTCTTTTTACTTTGTGGGCAGGAAACAAGGAAATCTTTTGAAAAATAAAAACTCAGCCACCATCACTGATCGAAAGGCATCATCATTAATCTACAGCAGTCAAAGAGATCATGGTTTCTTTTCATGGTATTCCCTAAGCTTTAAGAAGGAGTATATGAACAGCTCAGGAGAAAAAAAAGAAGACTTAAGAACAAAATAGTGTATTGCAATATGGAAATATGTGTAAAGAAGAATTAGTCATACTATGTGGATATAGAGAATAGAAGTGGATGGAAGTCACAAGGAGGCAGGTTATGGTTCAATATATGGAGGAATTTTGTAATAATTAGAGCTGTCAGAAACAGTAATGACCAGTCTTGTGAAGTGACTAATTCCTTTTCACTTAAAGTGTTAAAACAGAAATTAGATAATTATGCTTTAAGGATCCTTTAGAAGGGTCAGAGTTGTACTTGAGAAGCAGAATATAGTTTTTATTTACCAAGTTCCAAGTTTTTTTTTCTTACTATCTCTTGTTACAGGGTTTTGTTTATGATATATAGGAATAATAATAATTTGTGTGGATTTACTTTATATCTTTTTACTTTGCCAAAATTATTAACTGCTTCAACTGACTTTTTAGTTGACTCTTTGAGATTTTCCAAGTATATCATTATATCATCTGAAAAACTAGATGGTTTTTATTACCTTATTCCCTATTCTGATTCCTTTTATTTATATTTCTTTTATTTCTCTCACTAGGATTTCCAACACAATAATGAATAATATTGGTGATAGTGGACATCCTTGTTTCTATTCTACTATGGTATGGAAATGCTTGTCTTATTTCTTAAGTTCAGAATAAAATAAATATTTTTAAAAGCTTTAAGATTCCAAATTTAAGATTCTATGATTATTCAATACCATTTATAATTTATCGACAAAATCAATGTCAAGGATTAATAGACTTCATTTTTTCTGACATTCCTTTTGGAAAACAATCAATTCAGTACATAAAAATGTTTTCCAGGCATAACTTAACTATGTGATACATATAACTTGTTGTAAAAAATATACTTTTAGAATGTATGTAAATATAAAATAAATTTTCTCCTGCAATAACAGAATTAGATTTGAGGTAGTCACTTGCTGAAAACTTTCTCAGAGCTTTGCCTTCTGATTTCTAATATGTAATTCTATCTTCTGAACAATTTTGCATTAGGTTAAAATACTGTCATCTTTAATATCTAAAACTTTTGTTGAACCAACTGATGGTTCTGTGTGAAAGAAACAAAACAAATAAGAACCAGGGATACTAAGGCGATTTTAGCTAACCTAGCAACACAGAGACTAGTGATTTTCTTCACAACACTTTATGATGAGCTGCTAAAATATTTTTTTAAATCTATTTATAAATTGTACTAAGAGTTTTACAGTAGTAAAAAGATGGAATATGCAGAAGACACAATAAATGGAGTGTTATAATGGACTAGGAAGTTGTAAGAATGCTATTGAAGTTGTAAAATGAAACTGCAGAAATGTGCATTGGTAATTTAAAAAATCAGGGCCAGCAGTTGCTGTGCATAGAATATTATTTTAATAACATTAGTAAATTTGGATTATTCTCTATTATCCCTACAAATGTGCTATAATGATTCCCTATCTAAAAATGGGATTTAGGAATCAGCTAATGCCAGGTTTTAAATAATATTGCTCTTTCTTGCTTTTATTATATAATTAGTACATATAGAAAAATATAATAAAAAGTAACTGAAATCAACTGATAGCCTTCACCAATAGCTATGCAATAGAAATAAAAAGTTCCTTTTTATAGGTAGAAGTAGGGACATATATTTTGCATCTATTTTTAAGCACATGAAGCTATTTCATTATCTTTCTTTG
>CM053585.1:435784252-435823654 GCA_028646515.1 Pseudochirops corinnae
AAATTAGAGTGGAGCAAATGGAAGCAAATGACTTCATGAGAAATCAAGATACTATCAAACAGATCCAAACCAATGAAAGAATAGAGGGCAATGTGAAATATCTCCTTGAAAAAACCACTGACCTGGAAAACAGATCCAGGAGAGACAACTTAAAAATTATTGGACTACGAGAAAGCCATGATCAAAAACAGAACCAAGAATCATATTATAATAGCTTTGGCTATAGCTTCAAATTATCTATCTATCTATCTATCTATATCTAAATATACATACAGACACACATATGTGTCTTTGTATGTGTTGGTATATACATATATATATTTTAAGTATATGTGTGTTGTGTATGTGTGTATGTGTGTGTGTGTGTGTGTGTGTGTGTGTGTGTGTGTGTGTGTAATACCTTTTCTAACCCAGAAAACCAACACTGATATGACATATTTATTTTCAAATATCTGGTAACAATAAATGATTTACTTCAATCAGATGATCTCATATTTCCACCTTTATTTATCCTTTTTAATTTAGTTGTTTTATTACACTTCTATTTTTGATCTTACTGATTATTTACAAATTTCTCCCCTGGCATTCTATCTTTAATCATTTTACCTCTTTTTTTCCTGCACTTCATCTTAACTCCAAAATGTGTGACTGTTTTAAAAAATGGTTTACTATTAAAAATGGTTTTTTTTTCCACCTTATACCTCCAACTTCTGGCTTTCTCTTTTAATTTGGCATAGATATCTAGCTAGCATTTGGGCTGGATTAAGTATGGAATGCTTATATCCCAATAATTCACTGGCTCTAACTCCTGCTAATTGCTTATGATATATCTCATTGCAATTGCCTTTGTTTTATTTTTAAAACAAAAAGTATCAAGGTACTGTCACAATGTAATTAATAAATGTTAAATTGATTAAAAGAAAAAAAATTAGGTGTCAAAATACCTATTTGTTGATCTGATTTATTTTATGTCTAGAAAGTAAATATAACAATAGCATTTTACATCTGAACAGCATATTAATGTTGACCAAAACATATTCATCAAGATATAGTAATTGTTTATTATTCTCCTTATAAAACTGAAGAAACTATGTCTCAAAGAGTATAAATGACTTGCCTAAGATCAAACAAATAATTCATTAAAGTGATGAACCAGTTATTTGAATCCAGGCAGCCTGATTCTATTTTTACAACATTTTTTTTCTTCTCATTTTCTGAATAGCAGTTATATAAAAGACTAGCTATCTAGAAATGAGAATAATTCACTATTATACATTAAGCCCACACTTATGTGTGTACTTCTATGTATATAATGTTACAAATAATAATTTTAATAGTTCTCCAATGAAGTTTAATAACCTTATTACAACTCAATAAAATGATGCTAATATAAATTGAAAAAAAACTTTAAGAAGGCAAGGATCTACTAAGTATTAAAGGTCTAAAAATTGGTCATGGAATGTTAATCTAGATTATGGTTTGTCAAAACAACAGATCATACAAAATACTAGACACTGTGTTGTCACAGTTTATTCCTTCTTCAATAATACTATTCATTCTTTTCAGCCCAACATTGATTGGATCAAAGTAGGCTCTCATGCCACGACAATTTTGAACACTGCTTTCTCTTCTTTAAATGAGGCTAAAGTAGAAAATAATTTCAATTTTTAATCCACAAAATAAAAATAAAAAAATTTAAAGTTTAAAAAAAAAGAAAACTTCAACATAATTTCATAGTAAATATTATTATCACTTACTGGGGAAAAGAATGAAATATATCTTGGGGGATAGTTGGATTTTTCCAGAATATTTTTAGGCTCATGGTAACTGAAATCATATACTGAAGATGAAATCCCTAAAATTACTATTTAAATGATAAATATGAAGAATGGGAGCTAAGAACTTTGAGGAAAATGGCCTTTCCTGATTGCTTTGATTTTCAGAGTTGTTTCTCTTTTCCTTCAATTATTATATATTCATTTGTAGGCAGTATCCTTCTTGTAGAATGAACATTCCTTGATGCCAGTCCTTGCTTTTTTTTTTCTTTGTGTCTCTAGCACCTATAATAGTACTTTGCACATAGCATGAACTTAAATGCTTCTAACATTGGAATAAAGAAAGTAAGTATAGGGCAACTGCACGAAAAATGTTCTTTAAGAAGTATCTTACAGAAAGGAACGAGAGGGGAGGGAGAAACATGAATAAGTATTTTTGAAATAATGGCATAACAGGAGAAGACAATTGAAATAAAACCTGGGGGTTAGGAAAGAAAGGGAAAGGGGGTCTCTGAATTCCACATTTATATGGATTAGGCAACGTATGCATAAAATATTAACAAAATTAGAATGAAGGAATGGGGAGTGGGCCATTGTGACTAGGAGTGATGATGCAAAGGGGGAATCAGACTTTTTTTTCAGGCAAAACAAACAGTAGACACCCGAGGTTTGAAATATTTTTAAGTTAACATCAAGATTTTTAAATAGTCTGAGCAGCAGCAGATGGGGAAGTCTGTGTCTTTCTGAGGGAGAAGAGATCAGATTATGTCAATCAAAATGACACTTTAGTGAGTGATGATATTTTTAAATCAATAAAGTAATGTAAGACAACAAGACAGAGAGGAAAGCAAACATTGATTACTATTGTGAAGTATTATGAACCAAACATACCAATAAAATGGAAGAGTAACATATGGTCTAACATTCTAACAGATCCAAAATTTGTCGTAATACTATTTTTTCAATATTGTCTTCTATATACCACATGATTTACCAAACTTGATTAATGGTAATCCTCTGTACTTTCTATCATCTGGTCATTTACTCAGTTTATTCCATACATCCAGCATGCTCTCAACTCCCAAGCTTTTCTACTGATGTACCCAAAGTACGCCACAAGTCTCAACATATAGTAATTGTTTAACACATACTACTTCATACAGTAATTTACCTCCATTCCAATTTTACATATTCTTATTTATTTTAAAAGATTAATTGAAAAGTCTCTTCTTCCATGACACTTTCTCTGAACTATTCATCTGATCATGGCCTTTTCTCCTTTTACTATACATAACTCTTTTATAACTCTTTTGAAATATTTTTGTTAATTGTTATTTCTGTATTTGTCATATTCATGAATTACCTGGTAGGTTCTCTGAGGATCGTTTCCTCATGTATTAAATAGGGATGATAATACCACCATCCCGGGAGGGGCTAGGTGGTACAGTGAATAGAGCACAGTCCCTGGATTCTGGAGAACCTGAGTTCAAATACGGCCACTTAGACACTTAACACTTACTAGCCATGTGACCTTGGGCAAGTCACATAACCTCAATTTCCCTGCCCTCTCCTCTCCAAAAAAAAAAAAAAGCAAAAAATAAATAAATTTAAAAAATAATAGGACCACCCCTAGATTGCAGTAGGGGTAAAATGAGATAACATTTTAAAGCAATTTAAAGATATTTAAGTGCCATAAAAATGCTAGTTTATCAGGACAGAAACTATGCCCTATTTGAAATTGTATCCACTCCAACATTTAGCTCCACATTTAATAGAACATTAAATCAAGTTTTATAAGGAAAAGATCATTTTAAAAATAATTAGTCCAGGGAAAATAAGAAGTCTATACTCTCTGTGTTCTGGTCTTTAGATTTCGTTTTCTTTTACTATACGCCTTATTCCCCTAAACATTTATTAAGCACATTCTCAAACTTCAAAGAACTACGAAGTCCTCTGTAAAAGGTGATAATTTCATTGAGAATATACAATTTGAAAAAAAAAACACAGCAAAAGCAATGTAGTAATACTGTTACAAAACTAAACTATTTTAAATTCAATTTTGCTAAGCTTTACTATGAAACAAAATGAATCAGACTTTCTAAATCCAACCCCATCTCTGTTAGCAACTCTTACAGAGACTGTTTCCATATTACACAACTGTTAAAAACATGTTTTGGTACATTTTAAGGTAATGAGTTCTTCTCTTTATATTAAGACACATAATATACAGAAAGCTGAAAAAAAAAGAACATTTGTGGCATTCCTAAAAAACCCAAAACTGCAATCTTTATATCTTTTATTATTACCTCTTAATGGTGTTTGCTTGACTCAAAAATTATAGTGATCTTTAAATTGCTAGTAAGATTGCAGATAACTTGCAATCGTTCATTAGATAGCAACAAAGGTGTACTTTCTCATTTAGCTGGTCTATTGTAGACTTAAAATATCACAATCCAGTAATAATAGGCTATAGTAACAATAGACTAAGAACATCACATAGGACATGTTGTATAAATAAAATGGGTATTATTAAACATGGCACTGAACACTTATTCAAAAATAAAAGAGAACACATTAGCATCTTTTTAAAAAGTCCTTAACTTCCTCCTTTTTTTTCTTTTTCTCTTGCATTTCATCGTATTAAAATAAAGTCAGTTCTTAATGTTCTGAAAAATTAAAATTCTATAACATTTTAATCATCCTTGGATGTAACTTACAGAAAATGTACCAAAGATGGAAATGCAGCTGACCTAGAGTAAGGATCATAGACTTAGTGGAAGAAAACTTTATACAAACCCCTTTATTTTAGTGATAAGGAAATTCAGGTCCAGAGAAGAAGTGATTTCCCTAAAATCAGAATGGTTGTAAGAAGAAGAGCTGAAATTCAAACTCAGCTCCCTGATCCTAAATCCAGTGTTCTTTCCATTGCACCCTGCCTCTCAAGGTCTTATTTTCATGCAAACAACAACAACAAAAACCAAAGCCTGAGATATTTAAGAGCTGTTTTTGAATTCATAGAAAATAATTTTTAGGCCTTTAATACTTAGTTGATCCTTGCCTTCTTAAATGATTACAAAGGCATATAGAATAACAGCACCCAGGATATCTAGAATAGGATTGTAACAGTAGAAAATAGACAGGCAGAAAAATTCCAATTAGAACCATTCAATGACATGTTGTAATTATGCTATTGTCACAATTGACCTTTGCATTATAGCTGTACTGATCTCCTTCCTCTCTCTTGTCCATGCCCTTTTTATGTTCCTGCTTCGAGATGATGCTCTTGCCTGAAGCACATTTCCATATCATTCTCTCTGCTGAGCCAAATCCTATATTCCCTTCAAGGTTTAATCACCCCTATCCCATGGGGAACACTGCTTGGTTTTACAACTCCTCAAAGCTTTTCCACATGGTTTAGTATATACAACTATGCAGCTGCTTACCTGTTTTCCTGGAACTATCCTCCAACTATTTCATTTTTCACAACTTATCTCCCATATGGAATCATGTGCTATTTTGGAGAAGCACTGGGCCTTTTGACTTTCCTTAGGTATTTAATCTGATAAATTCAACATTTAATATTCAAGGGCTATGTGTCAGGCTCAATGCTAAAGACTAGAGATAGAGCTAATAAACAGAAATATTAGCTGTCTTCAAGGAGCTTACAGTCTAATGGGGGAGACAAGACACAAAGGAAAGCAGAAGAGGGGAGTGGGGGACAGAAAGGGGTACTCAGTCCGGATGCATCTTGTTCTCCACAGTTGAAACCAGGCAGAGCAGCAGATGCAAGTGGAGTATATAGCTATTCACAGTTGTATGGAGAACTATCCTTTAAATTGGATGTTCAAAAAATTCTTATTGAGTGGAGGAACAGAGGAGCTAGCCTTTGCAGAAACAGTTAGATTTTGTAGATTAAATAGATATGGCTCCTTTAATAGAAGAACATGACTTGGTAGGCTTTATAATAATCTAGACAAACTTTTAGCATAATTTCAAGCTCTTGCTTTATGAGCCAGGGGGCAATCATCTCAATCTAATTACACAGGCATATTCTTTCTAGAAATCAGTGGGTTCTGTTTAACAGAAACATGACTATCTTAGGACCCAGTTTCTGCCCTGACCATAAACAATAAGCTAACATTTTAGTTGATTTATCAAATTGCTGTGAATTTAGAGGGTATGGACCATTCAGATCATTCTGATTAGATTAAAACAACAACAACAAAGCTCCAAAGCAATTAGGGCATCAGTGATTAGATCTTGAAGCAAAAAGGTCTAATCCAATGTACAATGGAGATCATTTCTGGAACAGACAAGAAGAGAAAATGGAGATAAAATTCAATGTGAGTTATGACACTGCTAGACATGATGATATAATGTTTCTTAAAACTGATACCATTACACTGTAAGATACCAATTATATCCTAAAAACACGAAACAGCAGTCAGAGCATTATCTCTTCAGAAGGAACTTTTGAAATATATTTGAGGCTTAAGAAACATGAAGATAATGGTTTTATTACCTGTTAAGACAGCCAGAGATAAGACATTTGTGTGCCTTAAGCAGGGTTTGAAAATTGCACTCCCTATGAGATGATGGTTTTGAGTTTTCATTGTAACAAATGAAGACTTAGCTTAACAAAAAATGAATAACTAGTTGCCTTGCTGAGTGTACATTTTAATATAAAAATGTAAGCTTATCAAAATAATGCCAAAATATATTTCTTCCTTTACCTCCCCGTATGTTTGCCTAACTACAGAGAGCCTGTGTTTAGGTCTGTCTCTATTTATTTTTTTTGGAAAAGAATATGATATGAATTTCTTCCTCTCTTTCTCTGGTAATAAAAAAGAAATATGAGCCTTGAAGCCCTGTATGTTTTCAAGTCATTGGTCAAAGTAGATTTAACTTGTGAATCTTCTCCCATGAGCTAGATAAGATATTAGGAATTATCTAAAGTTTCCTTTAATGATGGTCCTTTATGTAAATGTTCTGCCTAAAATACTTATTAGCTATTTAGCCCTGGTAAAGTCATTTTACCACTCTTGGCCTCATTTTCATCCTCTGAAAATGAGAGAAGGAGTTGCATCTACCTTACTAGGCTGTTATGAGGATTAAGTGTAAAAACATATATAAAATACTAGCAAATGTTAAAGTGCTTTTATATATATATATATATATATATATGGCCATTGTTATTATCTCTCAAAAGAACAGTAATATCCGTATTTATCATTAAGCAGATTTTGCCTAATTCCATGACTGACCTTAAAGCAATAACTGGATTCACAGTATCAAATGAAAACAACATAAAGAAAATAGGATAGAATTCTTTCTAAAATTAAAAAAAAAATGAATGATTATGTTTTAACTTCTGTGTGGTACAGCAGAAAAAGCACTCTCTGAGTCAAAGTGTCATCAGTGTGAAGCTATTTCACAGAAATTCCTTTTATTCATACATATCTGCAATTCATTCCTAACTTCTATAATCTTAGGATTCTCTAGGAATTACTAAGAAGTCAATCCATTTGGCTAGGGTCACGTAGCTAGTATATGGGAGAGGCAGGACTTGATCCCCAATTTTTCTCATTCAAAGGACATATACACACACACACACATATGATATTAAATCAAAGTAGGGAACATAGATCAATAAAAGAAATATAGTCATGCAAACAATACAGGTAAAGAAAGGTCTGTCTGCATAGGATTCTACCTACATATCTTTCATTTTTGTGTTGTTCATTTATTTAAGTCATGTCTGATTCTTTGTGACCCCATCTGGAGTTTTTTTGGCAATGATACCGGAATGGTTTGCCATTTCTTTCTCCAAATTGTTTCACAGATGAGAAAACAAAGGCAAACCTGATTAAGTAATTTGCATAGAGTCACACAGCTAGTAAGCATCTGAGACCAGATTTAAACTCATGAAGATGAGTCTTCCTGACTCTAGGCTCACTGCTCTGTCCAGGCAGGTCACCACTTAGCTGTTCCATATGTCTTTTGAATGACTGATAAATTATAATGCGTGTTTAAAAAAACTTTGTCACTCTAAGTATTAAAATGTTTATGCTCTTATTGGTCTTTCCACTGATCATGGCTTCTGATCCACGTATTTCTTTTCTTGTGCATCAGTATTAGTATTAGAATCTGATATTCAACAAATACTGAATATCAATATTTTTAAAAAAATTATAACACGAGTTATACATATTAAAACATATAACAGAGACGGTTAAACAGAGACAGTTATAACAGTTAAAACATATAACAGAGACAACTCAAACAAAACACTCAAATAAAAGTGTTTTTTCTAGTGCCAATATGACAAATAATGACATAGCAGTTTACAACTGATGATTTTTTAAAAATATGTGAATATGGCATCTATGTAACACTTCACTACACAATTATCTGAGTCTTTTATGAGAAGTACATTATCTTTACCTTATGGGAATCAATATAAATATAGGTGTTTTATAAATATATGATATCATGAGCATAGAAACATAAACAGAAGGGCCTAATAATTTTATTCCTTGATCAAGCTGATCTATTTTACTCTCGTTCTCTCTCCCTCCTCTTCCCTATCCCCATCTTCCTTCCCTTTTAAAACATAAAGATTTTAGGGAGGGGATGTGGGCATTAAAAGAATGATACATGTAAACTAACAGTAATTTTAGCTTGAGGAAGTCTTTGCAAAATTGCTAAAATGTTATACTTATTTTTTTCTAGCCCAGTAAAAATATCTTCTATATACACTTCCAATGAAACATTTTCACTCATTTAAATGTGTAGTTTACAATATAAGAGATGTAGATATAAAAAGAAAATCAGATAAAGTTTAATGAAGAATCTTTTTTTTTTTTTTTTTTTTAAAAAAACAAAAGTCTATGGGGCTGGGTTAACATTTTATCTCAAGCATTTTAAAAAAACTGCAAATGTAAGTACTTTATAGCTCACAGAGTATGCTCAATGGGATGAATGGATAGCATACCAGTATGATAAAATAGTAGTCCTCATCCTTTACTCCAATGCATACCAGAATAAGCTATGCTTCCTCAAACAGCATTCCTAAATTTCTGTTTATATTTAAGGTTTCATTTCTCAGGAATTTTGTTTACAATGCTTTGCCCTCTAAAATTCCTAGTGTTTTTAAACACCATCTTTACATTGTACAAAAAACAGTATACTTTGCAGATAAAACACCTTTTTTAGCATGTGACATTCTTCAGATTAAGGACACACTTAATTTTTGGCAGTAACTGCTCTATAAATATGTATTCTAAAGAGACCTAATAAATTATATGTACATTGCACAAGCCTTTATAAATGGGCTGCAACTAGTTTGGCTAGTGAGCCTTTGTAGCAGGAGGCAAGTTTGACACGGTGTAGCAGCAACCACATTGGCATACCCAGGATGGCTGCTAGTATAGATTCTTAGGTCTGTTTTACTAGGAAAGATAGCTGTTCAAGGGGTCAATATATAATTACATTTTACATTTATATAATTACACAATACAATTATAATTACATTCACTAGTTCAAGGGAAAAGTCAGCATCCTGAACTTTAGAGTAAATAAGAAGAAAATACAGAGAAAATACAAGCAGAGAAATAAAGAGCAGCAGACAGGGCATCTAACTGTCTGAAAAATTAGCACAGATCAACAGATAGATCCAAATAGTATTACCAGAGAAAGAAGCACCAACATCTGAGTTTTTCAAAGATAGGGGGGCTCCCTAATGGCTACCCACAGTCTCCTCTGATCAAATCACAAGAACATTCTTCACATGAGTGAGCCCAGAAGGAAACTGCTAATCTCAGAGTATATATAAAACCTTTTTAGAGCCAGAGGATATCACAACCCTCATGACTCAGCGCCTAATTAGAAATTAACAAAAGGTGTGAAAGCCTTCCTACAAGCAAGTCTCCCCTAAACAAGCTTCCCTTAATGGGCTCCAAGTAAGACTCTTCCACAAAGAATCTGCCCAGGCCCACTAGGTCTTTCTCTTGTTCTTTTGTATCTTAAGAGTCCTGAGCTTATACTCTAAGTTTTTAGTACATTATCTCCAACTTTAACTACAGTACTGGTCTCCCTACTTTTTGGACAGACTTATCCTGGATGATGTCTTTTGTCCTATTTTTTGGAATAGAATTCTATGTTTAATAAAATGATTCAGGCTTGATTCTAACATGGTAACAATTGTTTAAATGCTATAACTAGCATATAATTTAAAGGACAATGAGAAAGAATACCCTTGTGATTTCAAGGACACAGGGAACATTTTGAGGAGGAAAGTCCTATCAACATAGGTCTGTGCCCTGTGGTCTAAAAGAATTACCTAGACCCTAAAGAAGTTAAGTGATTCAGTTGGGGTCAGACTGGTAGTATGCATCACTTGGAACCTACGCCTTCCACATCTTCCTGGCATGGAAGCCACAATGCTCTATCATTTAATAGTATTTTAAAATGCTATCAATTTTAGAACTTTGTTATATGCAATTTTGCTTTTATATTGAATAGCCTTTTAAATCTCTTTAAAGTATTCCAGTCATGAATGTTCATTATATTCTAAGATGCCTCCATCAGACATTTGTTCTGTGTATATGAAAATATCTATTCATTTCCAATTTATGCATATGTCATGACCAAGAAAAAATATGTAGCCAGTCTTAAATTTGCTATTATATAATACTAATAATACTCCATTAAATTTCTGCTCTGAAACCACCCTGTGGCATGAAGGTGACCCTGAGATCTCAAAGGCTAAAGCAATGGAAGAAAAATGCTGGCAAATGCATCCCTAGCTGGAAAGGCTTCAAGTATTGGCCCATGGTTAGGCTACATGTCTTTTATATGAGGAGTAGTCTAGCTATATTCATAAGGGCTCATCACTAAGTTGGCTAAAGTGCGATGAATGTTTTGGCTACAGCAATTCTTGACAACCAATGACAACCATTCACTAAATCATATAGGAGTTGAATTGCAGAAGCAATATTCATTGAAATCAAATTGCAGACCTTTGGGTAGGAGTATACTTAAATATAATATTAATGATAATATTAACAAGAACAAGAATACCTTACATTATTATACTTTACAGTTTTAAAATAGTTTATATAAATGCAGAATCATGACTAGAAATTCTGGCATCTGTTTCTAGTAGCACAAAAAGCACCCTCAAATTAACTCCAAGGGGAGCTCATTTGGGGTGTAGCTACAAGTGAAAAGAAGCATGCCATCTGGCAGGTTTTTAATTTAAATGACTGTTACATAAGGTCCAAGATCAGTTATTTTTACTTGCTGAATGAGTGAGTAAAATGGCTATCAGAGCTTTTTAAATTTTAGCATCCTAGAGCAAAACACTGATTATGTTGCCCTAGTTTTGGCTATAAAAATGTCATCTCACATGATCCACACATCAATCATAAAAGGCCAGTAGTCCAGGTATTATTATTATTATTGACTTTTGACAGATGAAGAAAGTGAAAGTCACATTACTTGACCTAGGTCATTTGGCTGCTGTCAAAGATGGGACTCCTATTTTATTTAAAGTTTTATTAGGGGTCACCATGCCTTAACTAAACTTTGAATACTTCCCAGAATCTAACCTAATACTTCAACAGTCTCTACCATGGAGACTATGGATGCTGTATTATTGAAAGGTAACAGAATATTGGGGAAAATGTTATTTTATGTGTAATTTGGAAAGTGAATTATTCAAGCTGGTGAGAGATTGTGGGAGGAACAGAGTTTAAGCACGAAGAAAACTTCCTGAGAGACTGAGGCAGTTAACTATCATCTTTACGAAAGTCTGAAGAGGCATTTCCTGGAAGAAGTGAGTAACTTTTATTGTAAAAAGAAACATTATGAAGAGACTTGCTTGTCAAGAAGTGACATTAGCTGGAAAACAGTATGACAGAAACTAGGCATATATAAACTTCTTGTACTACATACCAAGATAAAGTAAAAATGGGTACATGATTTAGATATAAAGGCCGATCCTATGAGCAAACTAGGAGATCAAGGAATAGTTTACCTTATCAGATTTATGGAGAGCAGAAGAATTTATGACCAAACAAGAGACAGAGAACATTATGAAGTGAAAAAAAAATGGATAATTTTGATTACATTACATTGAAAAACTTTTGCACAAAGTCAATGCAGTTAAGATTAGAAGGGAAGAAAAAAGCTGGGAAAAAATTTACACAACCAGTGTTTATGATAAAGGTCTAATTTCTAAAATAAATAGAGAATTGAGTCAAGCTTAGAAGAATATAAATCATTCACCAATTGATAAATGGTTAAAGGATATAAATAGGCAATTTTCAGATGAAGAAATTAAAGCTGCTGTTGATTAGAGAAAAGTAAATGAAAACAACTATGAGGTGCCACATCACACCTATCAAATTGACTAACACGACAAAATAGGACGATGATAAATATTGGAGAAGATGCGGGAATTTGGGGACATTAATATATTGTTGGTAGAGTTGTGAACGTGATCCAACCATTTTGGGGAACAATTTGGAATTATACTGAAAGGGCTATAAAAATGTGTATATCCTTTGACCCAGCAATATTACTTTTAGGTCTGTATCCCAAAGGGATGATAAAAATGGGGAAAGAACCCATGTGTACAAAAATATTTATAGCAGTTCTTTTTTTGGCCAAGAATTGGAAATTGAGGGGATGCCCATTAATTGGAGAATGTGTGAACAAGTTGTGGTATATGAATATAATGGAATACTATTGTTCCATAAAAAATGATGAGCAGGCAGACTGCAGAAAAACCTGAAAGATTTATATGAACTAATGATGACTGAAGTGAGCAGAACCAGAAGAACACCATACACAGTAACATCAATACTGTGCAATAACTAACTTTGATAGACTTAGCTCTTCTCAGCAATGCAAATATCTAAGACAATTCCAAAAGACTCATGATGGAAAATGTTATCCACATCCAGAGAAAGAACTATAGAGCCTGAAAGCAAATTGAAACATACTATTTGTTCTCTCTCTCTCTCCCTCTCTCTCTCTCTCTCCCCTCCCTCCATCCCTCCATCCCTCCATCCTTCCTTCTTGTTTCTTCTTTCTCATGGTCCCTTTCATTGGTTCTAATTCTTCTTTACAACATGACTAAAGTGAAAATATATTTAATATTAATGTCTATGTAGAGCCTATGCGAAACTGCATGCAGTCTTGGGGAGGGAATAAGAGAGGGTGGGGGAGAAAATTTAGAACTCAAAATCCTATGGAAGTGAATGTTGAAAACTAAAAATCAATCAATTAATTAATTTTTAAAAAGAAGTGACATTAACTAGCATCTTATTTGAGCTGAATTGTTGGATTTTGATCTCTGGACCAGTCAGCAGCTTCTGACATTAATTGTGACTATGGCTGTAATCTTTCTCACAAAGATGTATTGTTTAAATATAAATTTTCACTGTTTGTTAATAAGCTAAATATCTATGAAACTAGGTGATTTGAGGGAGGAAAAAAGAAAGCTTATGGGAAAGGAAGCCTTGCCAATTTTATATAATAAATAGAGGTGGAGCTAATAGTTAATTTATTAATTCATGAAAATGATTGGGCATTTCTATTAGTTTATGAGGAAATAGCAAGACATTGACTTTGATTGACTCAGACTTCAAGGTGAAAATTAATTCAGCAACAAAGAAAATAATAGGTTAGTGGGTAGGTTTGGGCATAGTTTTCAACTAGTGTATATACCAAATAGCCCTCCCAACCTCATAAAACCTTTATGTGACCCAAAATCTGTTGCACTCAAAGAAATATTTTAAAAGTTAATTTAATTGAAATTATACAATTTTGACTCTAAGTACAATGTTTACCACACTACACAATTACAGTACACTATTATAGATAGAATGGTATAAGTAACCCATACAAAGCATAGTACAAATCTAATAAATACTTAATGGATGAATAAACCTTTCAGGGCCTGATGCTTCCCTGGATAATGAGATACAATTGTTATGGTTTTTTTTCCATATTTTTTCCCTGCATTTGACTACATCTAGATATATGACAAATGCTATAGCCCTAAAGTTAGAATTTGCCCCACAAGATGCTCAAAAAGTTTCATAGTATCACTAAGTATCAACAAAGTATCACTAAGAAATACATTTTCAGGAGTGGCTAGGTGGCACAGTGAATAGAGTACTGGCCCTGGAGTCAGGAGGACCTGAGTTCAGATTTGGCCTCAGATACTTAACACTTACTAGGCGTGTGACCTTGGGCAAGTCACTTAACCCCAACTGCCCTGTCTTCCCCCCTCCAAAAAGCAAAATAAATAAATAAATATAAAAGAAATGTTTTCTATCTCAATACGTCTTATTTAAAAAACAATAGCTTATTTGAAAGTACTTACTTATAATTTATCAACTATCAGGTCCAAAGACAAACATTCCTTCAGAGGTATGCACATGAAGTGTTTTAGGTGTGTCCAGGTCCACTGGAATAATTTTAAAGTGTTTGGTATAGTTAGTCCCTTAAAAAGATTGTAGTAATACACAGTCGTGTTTAGTTGAATTTTAGTTTCTTTAGTTTGATGGATAAAAATAGTGACCTTGATGGTTGAGTGCTCAATAAATGTTTTCTACAAGAAAAATTGACTTGCTGGATGAACAAATTTATGAAATATGATATGGCCACATATGATTTCTCACTTTTAGAAGAAATCTTGAATTGAGAGAGAGCATTAAGAAGGGAAATTGCAGTTACAAACACAAAAAGGGACACGACTAAGTCAGGACTTTAAAAAGATAAAGAATAAGAAAAATATAAATGAATAACATTATTTCAGAAATTATCATTAATGATATTTTAATGAATACAAATTCAAGCACGTATAATTCATTAAATAATACTCCTTATCTGACTATATCAGTCATTTCTGATCTCCATGTGGAATAGACTACCATAGAGCATACCCAACATTTGAGGCATAAGAAAAAGAGGAAAAAAATTAAATGATTATCTGAGAAAAAACAATGGTTAAGAAGTGCCTTAATTGCATTTAATTCATCAATCCTCCATTTCTGCTAATGATGAGACAGGCAAAATTAGGTTAAAATCATATTGGGAAGAAAAAAAATGTAGGTATTGGGAAATACCACAGCAGATTATTTAGGCAAATTGTAAAGTCTTCCCCAGGGATGTTTTAAAATAAGCTAGACACCTCTCTCTCTCTCTCTCAGATTTTTGTACATAGGTAGATTATGTAGATGGACTTTAGGGTATTTTCCAAGGTCTATGGTTCTATGATAATAGTAAAGCATAATTTCTAGGGGCCAATATACAGTATTTCTAAAATTACAAAGGAACAAGTATATTCTAAATCACATTTTCTTATCTGCTGATTAAAATAATAATTTCCATCTTTTTTCAGGGTTTTATCTAGCAATAATTTTCTTCAACTTCTTTAATTAAAATGTAATAAAAATTCTAATTGTCAAACATATCTAAGACTATATTTCTACCTAGAAAAATCATGGTATAAACTGAGAAAAATTCTTTACAAAGTTTCTCCAGTAGGAAACAAAAAACAAAAACTACTATGAAATATTTTTTAATTGCTTTTTCAATATCAGTTTTGCCTAAGCTTTCACTTTCTTAAGGCTAATTAAATCACAATATAAAAAGAAACATTAAGAAATTCACATTAAAATGTTATATATGCATGTTATATATGCAATTATACTGATATAAATGCAATTTGAGATATACTGTTTAAGAAGGAATTCCATTTGAAGATCTTTTGAAATCTCTTTTCTGCCAGAAAAACAGACATAGGGAATTTAATATGTACTTTAAAATGAATGGTAAACAAATTCTGATCCAACTGTGTAAATATATATTTCAGGTGCAAAAAAAAAAAAATTCACAGTAAATTTTAATGAACATTTTCCAGAAAGTACAGCATTCAATTCCAGTTAAATTTTTGGTTCAAATCAACATTTTGAAACCAGGCCACATCCTGTATGATGCTTGGCCAAAATTTAAATTTCAAAATCCAAAACCATTTTCTATTTTCCAAACACACAGAAAAGCTTATATTTAAGCCAGCCAATTTGAAAATGACTAATAAAACTTTAAAAGAAAAGATGTTTTACATGCAGAGTGAACATATCCCAAGTCTGATAACTCAAAATTGCCTTTGGCAGGAGAAGGCCATCTATTATATAATACATAAGCAACTGCAGGGGAAATAGGGTGTATGGTGTGAACCCTCACAGATGAAACCCACAATATGCAACTGGGCCTCTGCAGCATATTGGCAGATGTTAGAGTTTGATAGCCAAGGTACAAAAACAGCTTAGAAGGTCTACAGTGGTGGTAGATGTCCCCAAGAAGGTCAATGACATTCTTCAAAAGGATTTTCTTCAATTATCCCTAATTCAGGGGCTACAACCATTGTGTTAACTGCATGGAGATGCATTCCAAACTAGGCCACCTGGTTCTCACAGCTGTCTAGAAGCCAGCTGCCATGACCCTTGGCAGTTGGCAAATTGACATCAGGCAAGGACACAGTAACTGACATTCATCCTCATTTTTTCCACTGTTGCAGAGCATATATATAAAATCCTGTGTATGTCTATATTTATGAACAAGGCATTTCAGCCCTCATGGTACCTCTATCTTCCAAAGAATGAAAGCTTCCTTGAGGAGAGTAATTGTTTCATTTTTCTCTTTTTATCCCCTGTAGCTTGTATTGTGCCTTACACATTTTATTGCTGTTGAGTCATTTTTCAGTCATTTCTGACTGTTTGTGACCCCTTTGGGGATTTTCTTGCCAAGATACTGGAATGACTTATCATTCCTTTCTACAGCTCATTTTACAGATGAGGAACTGAGGAAAACTGGGGTAAATGACTTATCTTGGTTCACACAGTTAGTACATATCTGAAGCCTGATTTGATCTCAGAAATAAGAGTCTTCCTTACTCCAGGCCCTGCACTCCATCCACAGCACTGCCTACCTGCCCTTAACTATTGAATTGAATCAAATCAAGAAAATGTCTGAGAGCATTAAGTCAGCTGAATTAGATGATTTTCATACTCTTTATTGTTAGTTACTATTCTTAAAATTGCATTCTGCTGCAATTCACCTGTTTCCTCTTTTATGAACCTACAGTACCAGCTTTTCTCAGTCAGAGCAAAAGTTAGTTTAAACATAGTCTTACCCCTCTAGGGCAAGAACTAAAAGGCAATTGATCCAATTTGCTTACTCAAAAAGCCCCCTCTGTATCATGGTGAAGTTCCATTTCCTTCTTTCTTTGTATTCTTTTAGAATTTTAGACTTAAGAGAAAAAAAACAGTATTAATGTATAAAATAGGTTAATATCAGAAGTCATTAATTCAAGTTAAATTTTAATATTTTTTGGGTCCTATAATTTTATACTCAGGGAGTAAAACTTTGGAAACAAAAATCCAAGTACTAACCTAACTGTACTGGTCTCTTTATGATCCACTTATTATTTTCTTATATATCCCACAGGACTCACTAGTTACATAATTATATAGAGACTATGATTGCAGCACCTAAGCTGCCTTTTAAGTCAAAGGGAGACTTATGTTTAAATGAGTTGCAAGGGACCTATTCCATGGTGAAAACCAGATTCAATGCTGAGAGTTGCTTCTGACACAGAACTTTCAAATTCCATATAAATTACTAAAATAAACTGGGTCAGTGTAAATTTCTTTAATAGTTGATGGACAATATTTTTGAGAACCCAAAAGTTCTTAGTGCAAAGAAGGGTTGAATTAACCTACGTTTTGGAATTCTTTGTTCCAGTTTCTAATGAACTAAAGAAAATAGACAGCTACAAGGTATCTGACCATGTAGAGATGACCCAGAGTTAACAATCTGAACGAAAAAGACTTAGGAACAAAAACAGTAGTCTATATTGACTATCTAGAATGATGGGAATTATTGTTTCAAAATTTCCTTTATTTAAGAAACAGTTTGCTTCCTAAGTATAGATAATACATTTTAAAAGAAGTTTTAGATACATGGATAATACCCCACTCCTAAGAATGGTCCAATTACACAGGATCACTTATATCCTTACAAGTCAGATATCTAAATCAGTCTCTCTCTCTCTCTCTCTCTCTCTCTCTCTCTCTCTCTCTCTCTCTCTCTCTGTCAATTATGCACTGGGCATAAAGTTGTACTGGATGATATCTAAGTTTGTTTCCAACTTGAAGACTATGATTCCAAGCCAATTAATTAAAAGTTACTAGCCCAGAATCCATTCAATTAAAGTCAACTCTTGATTATCTAGGAGCTGATTTTCCCTTCTACTAATTATTCTGGCTCCTTAAAAAGCAAAACAAAAAACAAAAACAAAAAACCTTGCAAGTAATTGCTATGCTTTTTAGCAACCCCACTAGGGAGTAAGAATGGGTAGAAAAAGAAGGGAAAATTTAAATCAGTCAGCATTGCCATTTGTTAGCAGCTCCTATTAAAACCAAGTGTTAATGAGGAAAGAGATTTTGAAAGTCTGTGCTAATATCAGGTATTACAATCATCTAAGGGCATTCCCTGTGGCACACTAGTGCAAATAATTCAGTTGGTTGTGCATGCTGATTTTGAGATAATAGCCCTAAAACAGAGTGCTGAGAATACATTTCAAAAAGAAGAAAGAAGGTATGCCATTTTGTAAAACGCAATCACAATGCAATATAAAGTTGTCATGTATTTATGATGCTTCATTTTACAGAAGAAACACCTGGACTTAATATGAAATTTGAACCAATTCAGACTTAAATGTTGGCCAAATGAGACAAATCATGATTTTAGTTTCCTGTGGTCAGACAAACACTATGAACCACTATACAAAAGGTTTCCATCCAGAAGGCCATTTTCCAGAGAAGCTAAATAAATTTTACATAGTTATAGAGTTATAAAAGTTATACTCTCTCAATCCTAATAATCCTTTCTTTCTGACTAATTTTCTGTTATATCCATTACTTCCATTGTACTTTCAATTTTAAAAATCCTGCTATAAATGCAATTTCACTATAACTTGTGAAAGATAAGCTAAAAAATCATACCTATTCATGTATGTGCCTTTGTGTTGAGATTTTAAGCACAAAATTAATGTGCTTATTTAAAATTAATCAAGGTATTCACTATTGGCTGTCATTAGATATCAACAGATATTAAATGTACCACCTCAAAAAAGTGGGTACGGTAAGAAAGTAAGGCCTTGGCCTATGTTAATCCCATGAAATGAGAATCAGAGCTCGAACATCTTAGTGGTTATCTAGTTCATACCACCTTCCCCCTTTTCACATATGAGGAAACTAGGGCCCTGAAAAGCTCAAGGTCAGCAAATGATTTGCCTAAGGTCACACAAACCATTAGAAATGGACTCCACATGCAAGTCCTCTACTACAAATCTAAAAGTGCTCTGAATAATAAAATCTGCTCTTATCTCAGATATTCAATAACTGGTACCAACTCAGCTTCTCATGGGACACTAGGATTTGGCCGCTTATGGATAAATCTAAACCACAGAATAGTTGTTCTGGAGTCCTTGGTAGCTCCAGACCTAAGTAGGGCTCTGAGTTAAGTTTTGTTAAGGATATGAGGGACACAAAGATGGTAAACTTCTTATAGTCTAGTATATGTCCAAGTGAATAACTCCTAAGCAAAACTTCTGTAAATGTAATGCAAAATACATGACATAAAGAAATTCATCTATAATTTAACTACTCAGTAAACAAACACTAATTAAGCATCCACTGTGTGTTGAGTACCCTACTTGGTGCTAAGGAAGATGCAGAACTAAAATAAGATACTGCTCTGCCCTAAAGGGGCTTGTAGTCTTGCACATCTAAGTTAATTTCCAAGTCAAAGTTTCTTTGATTCCAATCCAATGAAAAAGATTTCCTGACCCAGAATCCACTCAATTACAGTACCAGCAAAATACACATCAACACATAATACACTATTCCACCATCTGAATGGAAAAAAAAAATATTGAGAAAAGGGGTAAATCATGGAAGGCTTCTGGAGCAGGTATTTTTTTTTTATGTTAAGCTATAAAGGATTTGTAGGATTTTAACAGGGAAAGATGGTAAGACATCATTTCCAATCTATTGACCAGCCTAAGTGAAAGCATTGAAGTTTGAAAAATTAAGTTCATTTGAGGGTCAAATATTTGGTTGGAATACACATTATGAGAATAAGTTTGTAAGTCAACTAACATTCATTAAACACCTGCTATGAGCCAGGCACATTTCTAAATGCTAGGAATACAAAGAAAGGGAAAAGATAGTCTCTACTCTCAGGTAGCTCACAGTATAATGGGGCACACAACTATAAATAACTATGCTCAAAGAAAATACAAACAAGATAAAATCGGGCATGATCTTAGAGGGAAATCACTACAATTATGAAGGAAGGTGTTAGAGAGAAGTACAATAGTGGCAGGAGAGTATATTGATAACCAAACAAAGAAATATACCTTTCATGCAGGACACAATAAAAATAAGTCATTTTAGATTTTTAGGCAGAAAAGTGATGTGAACAGATCTATACGTAAGAAAAAGAAATGTCCTGGTCACAGAAAAATTAAAAATAAATAAAATGGAAGGAGGGGAGACATAGAGAAAAGAGGCAAGAAACTTATGAAGAGACTATTGAGGGAGTCAAGATAGTGGTGTAGAAGCAGGAAAACTCTACAGCTCCCCCCTAACCATTTCAAATACCAATAAAATATGACTCTAAACAAATTTTAGAGCTCCAGAACCCTCAAAATTACAGAAAAAACACATCTCTCTCTGAAGGCAGTCCAGCCAGCGGGACTGGCAGGGCTCATCTCAACATGCTGGGAGCCGAGACCAGTCATGGCTTTAGCCCCAGTGCTGCCAGGACAAGCTGTGGCTGGAGCATTTGGGAGAGTGGATCATCGGCAGCTGTGGCAGTTTCCAGAATTATCAAACCATTAGAAAAAAGGACAAATTGAAAGGTCAGTGGAACTCATCTAAATTTGGGGGAAAGAAGTGGGTCTGGCCATCTGCCCCCAGGACAGGAAAGCAGCAGAAGTGGGGGCCCTGCAGCCACCTCCATGTTGTTACTTTCAGAGCTCACAGCTGCAGATTGCAGGGGGGCCAAGCAATCATTCAGAGGCTAAGTGCTCTTGAATTAACCTGCCTGGATCAGGATTGTGGTCTTGGGTAGTGGTCCTAAGGTGTGTGACCAGTGAGCCAAAGCTGGTGGGGGCTGAAGAGATGGCAGCCTCCTAATAGCTCCAGCAGCTGCAAAAACCCCAGCAATTTAGGATAAAGGTCTTCCCTCCAGAAGCTAAGATCTACTGTGGCTCAAAAATCAAATTAATTGACTGGCAGCATGAGCAGGCAAAGGAAGAAAAGTAAGAACAGCAATCCAATTTTAGATGCCTTTTTTTGGCAACAAAAAGGATCAAAGCATGGAATGGGAGGAAGACAACACAGTCAGAACTCCTGCCCCAAAAGCTTCCAAGAAAAATGTAAACTTATTACAGATCATAGGGGAGCTTAAGAAGGATTTTGAAAACCAAATAAGAGAAGTGGAGGAAAAATTGGGAAGAGAAATGAGAATGATGCAAGAAAATCATGAAAAGAGAGTCAACAACCTGACTGAAGAAAATAACACCTTAAAAATAGATTAACTCAAATGACAAAAGAGGTCTAAAAAAGCCAAAGAGGAGAAGAATGCCTTAAAAAGTCGACTTTGCCAGGTGGAAAAAGAATCTCAAAAGCTTTCTGATGAAAATGATTCCTTCAGAATTAGAGTAGAGCAAATGGAAGCAAATGACTTTGTGAGAAATCAAAATACTATTAAACTGATCCAAACAAATGAAAAAACAGAAGGCAATGTGAAATATCTCCTTGAAAAAAATCACTGACCTGGAAAATAGATCCAGATCTATTGAGGGAGTGAAGATGGCAGCATAGAAGCAGGAAAACTCCACAGCTCCCCCCATAATCATTTCAAATGCCTATAAAATATCATGCTAAAAAAATTTTAGAGCTCTAGAACCCACAAAATTAGAGTAAAACACATCTCCCGCTAAAGGCAGCAAGATCATCCCAACTCTTGACCTCTAGAAGTGCATGACAATCTCTATGGTAAAGTTTACTGAAGGTCTTGTACTTGAATCAGAAAAAACAACAACAACAAACCCATAAACAAAAAGACAGGTAGCAAATGCAAATATGTAATCTAAGTGTGACAGGAAAAGAAATTATGTGCCATCTTAAAAAACAGCTTATGATAGCAGCTGAAACTTCTGACAGATTTTTAGATGTACTCTTGAAAAGAATGCTTTGGAGAATTTTAGTCTAAACAATTCTCAAAAATATACTTCTAGTGAAATTATTCAAGATTCTTGGAGTATCCAAACAAATAAAAACATTACTGCCTGCATACACAATGAAAATTTAAATGGGTGTCCCTAAATACAAGGGCAATTAACAATTGAAGAGAAGTGCCAATGCATTCCAGAATGCTTAGAGGCCTGGAAGGAACCTCAATCAAAGTCAATTATGCTTTTAAAATATTTTCCATTTATTTACTCATTATACTAAGCAAATCTACATCATATAACAAATTCCTTTTTCAATACTTAGAATGCTCATATATAAATGATTGCTATATATCCATGAATCTATCAATGGATATTTATAATTGACCATTTATAATGACCGACTTCCTGAAGAGAGACAAGAATAGAAGCTGTCCCAGGAATCAAGATAGTGTAATGTAGCAGAAAAAGACAACCTGTACAAATATAAGTATATGCAAAACAGATAAAAGAAGATTTGGTAAGAAAGTCATTAGCACCCGAATGGAGATGGGGTATCCGAAAAGGCCTCACATAAAAGATGCTGCTTGATCTGAGACTCAAAGGGGGGGAGGGATTCTCAGGCAATTGATGAGCACTTATTAAGTACCTATTATGAGCCACAGAGGATCATATAATTTTAGAGTCCAAAAGGAGAGGGGTAAGATGGTATAGTAACATGAACACTACGTATGGAGTGAGATTATCTGGGTTCAAATTGTATTTCTGATGTTTCTTACCTGGGGAACTTTGGACAAGCCAATTTATATTATGTCTGTTTCCTCCTCTATAAAATGAAAGGGTTGGACTGTAATGGGTTCTGGGGTCTTTTCCAACCCCAGATTGATAATATTAAGCTCAGGGTCATCAGTTAGTTTAATCCCACTAGTTTTACAAGTGCCAAAATTGAATTCCAGAGAGAGAGGTATTGTCTTCCTCAAGGTCATTGGGAAAGTGAGTGACAAGACTTGGAAAAGAATGCAGGTCTCCTGACTCAAGTCTCATGCTCTTTCCACAACACTACAATGATTTATGGGAGCTCAAGGAATTGGCCAAAATAAACTATTTCATTTGGAATCTAGCAAACACACACAGAAGAATGACTGCATTAAGAAACTTCCTAAAGAAAGTGGCAAAAGAAAAAAAAAATACATGTTACTGAAGATGTTTCTCATGGTGTCACTTCTTAAAATATTCTTGGATCAGTCAGAACAGTCTGATAATCAAATCAGTCACAAATCAATCACAGCCAGTCACACACAATGGAGAAAGAATCAAGGAGGCACTTAGCCACAAAAGGCCCCCTTTCCCCAAAATTTATCATGTGTAAGTTTATAGAATCCCAGAACAGGGAGACCCCTTAGAGGTCATTCAGTTTATACTTCAATGTTATCTGATTGTGGAAAAAAAAACAAGAGGCCAGAAAAGGAATTTTTTATGCATTTGTGTCAGATGCCTTCATTGGCCCTGGACTCATATATATCTGAATAAGACACCAAGAACATATTAGTTGTTTTTCCTTTCTCCAAATCTCTTCTCCATGAACTTGTAAATATTAACCACATGGCATATCATAAGTAAAAAAGGACAATTTACTTAGAATATGAGGGAAAGGCGGATAGCGGAAAGATTATGTTAAACAGCAAAAACTCATGCTGTCTCTAAAGATCAGTACCTCCCAAACTACAAAAGCTCCCAAGTCTTGACCAACCATAGGCCTTATAGCACTGCTAGGAACCAAGAGCCCAGTCTAAGGAAGCAGGTCATGGTGGGATCAAAACTTTCTCGAGACTACAAAGCCTTTTACATTCAATACCTTAGTCACCATTGCTACTCACAACAAGAGAAATTTGCTAACTACTCAATTAACAAAAGAAAAAGGTCTTTAAAAACTGACAGTACCCAAATCAATCAAATTCCAAGTCAGGCACTGGCAAGAACAATGAAATAATAGTGTTGCATTCTAGCATCAGCAGGAAGAGAAAAGAAACTGCAGTGTCTACAAATCAAGGAAGGACATATTTTAGGCATAGGCCATATGAGTTGGGGAAGGAAGGAGTTAAGAAAGATCTTTTCCTACTTCGCCCTTCTCTTTCTTGGTTTCCTCCACATTTCTTTCAGCTATGCTTCTCCACCTGCCAGGGGTTTCTCACTTTCTCTGCCTATGCATGACCCACTGGGACAGAACTTTTTTTTTTTCCATTGAGCAAGTCCCTCTAATCCTAAAACAATGGGAAAACCTGAAGATCCTTAGGAAAGAGGCCTTTACACACTTTTAACAAAAGGGAAATCTATTTCAAAATGTCTAATTTAAATAAGGCACAATCATGCCTTTAAAACATTAGTCTAATTTCAACAACTGTCTACTCTGCCCAAGGGTCAAACAAAATAATACATTTCAAGGACTGAAAACTCTGAATTAGGAGAAGTAATCCCAATGGATAAGGAGAATTTCCAGGTTTCTTATGTTATAATGTTCAGTGAAGTAAAAGACTCAAAGCAGCAAATTAACCAAAAAAGAGGGAAAAAAAGTTTCAGAGTAGGGTTTTATTACTTTAAGTTGTAATTAAAGTTAAAATACAACTTTAAATTACACCATGATATCTGGAATGAGGAGACCCTGAATAGTAACTAGACTCTACCTTAAACCAGACTTAATTGGTGGAGATAGGGAGTACAGAAAGGAGAGGGAGATGAGTTTGATGACAAGGTATCTAGACAAATGCACATTGCTGTAGCAGTGTTGTTACTCTGGTGTATAAATGACTGGTTGGAGACAGAGGACCATTTCTATAGTAAATAGTCAGGAAAAATATATACCACCTGCTTAATGGGAGCACAATTTAAGCACAATTGATAAGGCTTATTTACATACTCATGATAAGTAACATGGAAGAAAACAATCAATTGTATATCTTTCTATAAAATATGAGAGGAATACAATACTTGGGGAGATATCTTAAAGTGAAACCATCATTAAGGAGACCAGGAATTGGGAGACCTTTGTTCTAGGCCTTATTTTCATTGACATGTGATGCTGTTCACTTTCTCTTTCACTTTCCTCATCTACAAAAGAAAAAGGTTGGAAATCAAAGAAGATATAGCATAGATGATTTGCAATTTTGTTCCTGAGATAAAATATTTCTAATATAATCATGGTCATGCATTTGAGCTGCAAGGGATCAAAGAGGTCATCCAGTATAATTCCTTCATCTTTTAAAGTTACTGAGGCACAGAAAGGTTAAGTGACTTGATCAGGGTCAGACAGCTAACAAATATGTGAATGTGATTTGAACTCGGGTCTGGAGTATCCTATTCAAAATGTGAATGCTAAACAGCATCTCAAGGATTTACCTTAATTGACAAATATGAAGCTATTTTTTTTTTTTAGTACAAACATGTCTGTTTGATTTCTTGGGTTTAATCTGCTAAAAACACAGTAGTGACAAGGTGGAGACATCTTTAAGTTTTTCACACTAGGTTTACTGATGAATTCTGAGGAATACTCCAAAATGTCTCACTAGAGATTCTTCAGTGTGGTAGTCACTGCCATTCCCTCCACGTAGAAGAATAGGGAAGCCTTTCTGATGATAACAGAAAAGGCAGCCAATGCATGATAAACACTCATTTCCGACTAAAGGTCTGGAAATTGTGTGTCTGTGGGCAGGAAGCAGGAAATTGAGATAATTTATCTATCTAATACTCTATTATTCTATATTCTTTTCAAATAATGAAATACCAAAATAGATTTGAACAATAAAAGATCAACCTAATAAGATCCATCAAAGAGGGATTGATTGTTTTTTCCTCTTTTAGATTCTCTGATTTTTATATATGCCAAATATCCATCCACATTACTCTAAATCAAAACTAATTTCATAAGCTCACTAATTGGTTTGTTTGAACTTACTGCTTCTCTAATAGTTAAGCCAAAATAAATTCAAACTGTCTAAAGAATATCACACTTGAAAGAGACCTGTAGTCATGAAATCATTATTTTTAAGAATCATATGGAATCATTTCTTTAAAGAGTCTCAACTTTATCTTATTTAAAAATACTTAAATTGAAAAATAACACCAACCCTGGGAATATGGATTATGAGTTTATTTTAAGGATTGTGTCCTTGAAGAAACAAGCATGTCATGGCTTTCTTTTATATTCGATTTCTTTGACTATACCTTTTACACTTATTGTTCTATACTATTTGAAGGAATAACTTCTACAGAAAAAGAGAAAGGGCTGGTGAGTTTTTCTGAACATGTCACAGTATGCTTCATACTTACTACCAACTATTTGGGTGTAAGAAAAAGAGTAGGAGGAAAAGGGAGGTGGGAAATGATGTGCACAAAGGAAGAGAAAAGAGAGTGGGAGAAAGAGAGGGCAAAGAATGAAGCAGAAATACAGACTTTACCATACAATGAGTCCTTCTGAAATCATCTTTGAAGGAAATTAAAAAAGGTACCTACATCAGGCACTTCTAATGGTATCACATGACTCCTCTTGTTTAGATCACAATAGTTATCTTTCAGTCAGCTCCACAAACCAGCCTTGTTGCTTTTGCATCTGCTACTGGCTTTGAAGTTTAATACTTTAACTGTACTGTAAACTCTCCATTGTATTACAAAAATCGAGAGAAAATGCTTTAAATAAAGCTCCACTTGCCACAGATTTTGTCTTCCTGATGAGATCTCAGGTTCATTTCATTTAAGCAATATGTTTATCATTGTAATGTCAAATGTACAGACTAAAAATAAAAGAAGCCAACTTTTTTTTTAGAAAAGAAATTATATGACAATAAAAAGTGAACAAGGGCATTCAAGATGAGACTAGCAGTATCTGTGGCTCAGAACAGGTAAAATATTAGCTTGTTGAGGGCAAAATGTCCAGAGACATGGATCAAATGATCTATTGCAGAGAATTAAAAAATAGATTTCATTGGCTAAAGACAGTAGAGTATCTACTTCACTACCACCTAGATTTTAGCCCCTCTGGAAGTAATGTCACCTGTGATTTCCTCCTCCAGGAACACCAGCATCTAATGTAAATTTCCTTGGTTCTTTCAAATTGATGGAGCAGTAGAAAGCAGGCTATGATACTTTGGGCTTGTAAAACAGAATGAAATATTGATTAGCCTTTAAATAACTAATTTTTTTTCAATTAAAACTGAAAGAGAAACCATATACATAAACACAGAGTGCCCATGCCCCATTCCCCCAAAAGACTTAACGGTCTAAAGTATTAATTACTTTTGTCAAGACATAGAGCCAACACTTGGCAAAAAACAGGATATGCCACTTCCTGAATGAGGTGATTTAAGGGGAGTCTAGAAGATTCCCACTTCCCAAAGACACCTGCGCCATCAGATTAAACTGGTGACTGAAATTCTATTATTACAGAGACTGTCCTTTGGGTTAAGACATTATGTCCTAAGAAAATGCAAATACTCATGGAAAGCAGAGTATATCAAATCTTAGTGATTTATTAGAACCTCTTCAAGGTAAAAACTACCCAGGAGTAGAGACACTCATCAGATCAGTTTTATTAGCAGGGAGAGCAGAGAGATATTCAGTGCTCACAGCAATACCCTGGAGGCATAAGGGGCCTGACTTTTCAGCAAGAATCAAAGGATTTTGGCAAACACATGTAATGTGAAGGGGGCAGGAATGAAAGGAAGGGAGGAATAAGAAGGAAATAAAGATACTAAAAGAGGAGATAGGACCACCAAACAATATCTATTTCAAAGCCTTTATTAAGGCTAACTGCCCAGAAAAAAATACTCATTTAAGAGCAGGAAGAAATGACATTTCAATATTTAATGCAATAATACATTTATTTATGAAGGAAATGAACCTGAGTGCACACTCAGAAGCAGGTGGTACAGCTATATAGGTTTTCTACGAATGTTAGTTAAGCTGAGGGAATACCTAATACCTAAAGATGCTATCTCACAAGAATTTTTTATTCTGTGAGTTTCAGCATTACGCAAATTATTTTTCTATCAGAGGCTTGCAAACCAGATGTACTCTGGAACATTTCAATCAGGGCTACTAAATGTAATTTCCCCAATCACACAGCATACAATCAGCATTTGTAGGTACAGAGGCCATGGATGATTTGGGCCAAAGAAAATCTTAAATGGTGCAAATACTTCATTTTTGCACACACAGAGCCATAGTTAAAATTCATGAACTATTAAAAGTGAAAGATGTCTTCAGGAAGGGCAGGGAGTCCTTCAGAAGTTAAGAGAAACTGAAAGATGAGGTAGGAAGCAATTACACTAATCAGGAATGGGAAATAATGGTCTCTACTAGAACTGGTATGGTGATAATCAAAGGCAGAGGCATTCAAAAGGAAAGATCAACAGAACATAATGCTTAATTGGATTTGGGGAATAAGGCAGATCACAGAGTCATATATGACTGAACCTAGAAACCTTGGGGACTAAGAAAATGATGTCACTATTCAAAAAGTCCAATAATTACTAAGGTGTTCTGGTTCTTATCCTCTGAGTGTGTACGTGTATCTGTGTGTGTCTGTGTATCTGTGTGTCTGTGTATGTGTACGTGTGCATGTGTGTAATGCATATGTCTTTTTTTTTTTAACAATTTCACAGTCCTGTTCATTCATCTTCCTCCCCTTCTCTAGCTCCCTCCCACACTAAACTACATGATAACATTTCTAGGACCAAAATTCTGAAATACAAAAGTTGAAAATGTAAAATGTCATTTCTGAATTATCAGCATTTGCTGAATTGGATACTTTAAGCTAGAACCTTCACATTGATTGTAATTTGATTTTTACTTCTGACATTATGCAGCTTTCCCCAAAATGCTAGCAAAAGGGAGAATTACATTTCTCTAAAGTCTTACACACTTGTTTCCATTGCATATGCAAGCCAGCTGTGCTTGACTTCAGCACATGAGGAATGATAATGAAATAGTGAAGGCAGCCTGGCAGGATGGATCATGCAAAAGGAAATAACTCTGGGCAAAATACTGAAATAGTAACACCACCACAATATTAGCCTGCTATGATATGCTAATAAATACTACATAACCCTTTAGGCAATATAGTGGAATTATATAAATCCATGTTTCACCTTCCTAGTTCAGTTCTCTCTGCTGCTTAAATTAGCTGTAGGCTTGCCACACCTAAATCATTTGTTCTGTGTCAGTTTGGGTATTTTCCCTTATAAAATATGAAATTTGTTGAGACATCACCTTGTAACAGAGAACTAAAACTTTTTTGCCACATTGGGAAATGTCCCAAACCCAGCAATAAATTACAGCATTTGGCTTTGAGCTCATTGAATGTATTTGAATTTTTTAGCTGTATACTTCATTTAAAGGGGCAGCTAAGTGGCACAGTGGATAAAGTACCAGGCCTAAAGTCAGGATGACTCATATTGCTAAATTCAAATCTGTCCTTAGACACTTCCTAGCTGGGTCTGGGCAAGTATCTTAAGCCTGTTTGCCTCAGTTCCTTATCTGTAAAATTAGCTGGAGAAGGAGATGGCAAACCACTCTAGTATCTCTGCAAAACAAATTTTTTTTAAATGGGGTCCCAGAGAGTTTGAAATGACCAAAATGTCTCAAAACAAAAGCTTAATTTTAAAGACAAATTCAGAAATATGGTATAATTTTCTCTTAAAACTAAAAAAGTCATAACATTCAGCAATAAATAAAGACCAAACTGCAATAGAACAGAAGCCCTTGATAAAACTTGACTATCAGTACATACTCTTCATTTGGAAATATTTATAAAGTACTGCTCTTCCTTTAAACATTTTTTAGAAAAAATTTTGTATTTTTGTGGGTATCTTCTTTTCAGATGCTTTGAATCTAAATTCTGAGAAGATCCCAAAAGTAGTAATCTCCAAAAAAGTAGCAATATGAGGTATAGGAAAGTTAGACAAGAGTGTAGAAGGTTTGGGGAGTGTTTTCCTTAAAGACATTCTCTTTTCTAGCAGGTTTTGTAATAAGAATGGGAATGTAACATTTTTATTGCAACAGACATGAAATGGAAAATGGGAGAAAATAGGAGCATTTCTTCACTAAAGCATTTTTCTCATTTGCTATTAGGGTACTGAAGAATGCTTGGGTCCCCAAAGATGAGGATAGTAGTTTTCAAGTTCTGGTATGTTCTGCAAAGTCAGGGAAGCTTCAGATATGGACATGGCAACAGAGGCCCTTGAGGATAAGCCTAGCAAGATTGAACACTTTATCTTGAGAGGGCAGGTGAACAGGTGATGATTTTTCCACAATGGCATCTCTTAAGATGCTCTTGACTTCTCCTAAAGTCCTCATCTAATAATTCACTTTAGTTAAGGGGTAAACTAGAATTTCTGAAGGCTATGCCAACAGAACACAAGTGTTGGCAGATCTTATTGAGTTAGACTATCCTTGAGTATGGATTGGGAAACACATGTATGGGGGATGTCTGGTAGCCATCCTAGATGAGTTAAGAGATATTTAACTTTGAATTGACCTCAGGAAAAAGAGTCCCCCCCCCCTCCAATCTGAAGCCACTCTCAAAGATCATCTACTAAATTAAAGAAGTCTATGTTGATTGAGGGAATGACCATACTGATTATCACAATTTTTTCAAAGTGCATTATTATTAATATTTATTATGTTGACACACAATTGGATTGACTTTTAATCCCTTGACTATATGATGAGGAAATATGCTGTGAATATGTGCGACACCCTTGTGATTTCATTTTAGTAGTGGGTGAATAATTCAAACTAGTTTTTGAAAAATTCCTCTTCGGTTTTTTTATTGCATTATAAAGCACAGAGACCATGGAAATAAATAAATTGATAGACAAATGAATGAATAAAAAAATAGATATACGACTGACTATATTTGAGTGAGTGAGTGAACTAGACCAGGGCATTTTAGTGTTTGCACTAGAAAGAGGATGCTGTATTGTTTTTGTTTTTTAAAGAAAGAATCCTTCAAAGATGACACACAAATGACTATGTAACTATTGTGGAAAAATGTAATTTGAAATTCCTCATAAGTTTTTCACAGTCTTGTGATGATACACAGGACAGATTTGTGTTTAATATATTAATGTAATAATTAATAAATGACTACTTCATTTATTGGAACCATATATTTGGCCCTTTCACCAATGTAATCCTAGCATTTTTAAGAGAAAACGCTATGGTCTCACAATATGAGACAGAACATTTTCCAAAGAAGACTACAAATATTTTCAGACTTCACACTAGCCAAGAAAGTCTTTTAACAATTCTGGGTCTCATTTTTGTCATTTAAAAAATGGAGAGTAGACAGTGTGTCAGGAATGCCTACTTCTAAACCCTGTGGTTCTATAAAGAAATCTGTAAGAAATCTTTTACCAAACAAAATCTAACTCTACTCTCTCTTATCTTCATCAACAACAAAAAAACATGGCACAGAATGAAGCTAAACAGACATGGTCTGTGGCATATTAGATTCAAGGAGATCTATTACCTTCCAATTGCATTTTCTTCTGATAATCCAAATAGGAAAATTTGATATGTAATACAGAAGCCAATTGATTTTCCAAATTTACCATTCACTTAACTTACTTTACTCAAGAAATTTAAGATAGAAGGAATTCATATTCCAACTCCATTATCCACTGTCATTTTGTTGATCAGCTTAGCACGAAGGTGAAAATTCATAATTAAAACTGCTTCCTCAGAATGAAGGTATATTTGAATTGAACAACTCAGGGGCTAGGAAGAACCTAATAAGTAATGTGGTTATTTGTGGTTACAGTTGCAGTAAATCTATTAGTCCCAATCTCAGGAAGAAGTCATGTGTTCTCTCCATTTGGATAGTATGATTGAGTGTTTCAGAAGCTTTGGGGAATTGCATGCCTTCTTTCAGGAGAAGAATGGTTCTAGAGTCTGTGGTTGCTGCAAACAAAAGATAAGGGATTCATTTACATCTTGTTCCCTTTTGCTTTTCTATCTTTCAATTGCAGAACATTCACAAAGTATATTGTTTTATTCATGTAAAGGAAGTTGGACTTGAATTTATAGTAAGCTTATATTATACTTTACAGGCATTTATAGTGTAGGGATATGGAAATTCACTAAGGACTTATTCCGCATTGCTTTTGTTCTAATACCTGTGCAACTACTATGTGCAAGGCAATGCGGTGAGGTTGTAGAGAATATAAATATGAATTATTTTTGCCTCTGAAGCATTTGCAATCTAGCAGGGAGGCATGCATTTTTAAAACTACAGTGAAGGAATTAAATTAAGAATGAATGAATGAGTGAAAGAAAAATCAACTATTAAATATATACTATATGATAAATCCTATGCAAAGTGCTGGGCATAGAAATACAAAAAGCAAAGCAGCTCTTTCCCTGAAGTTCCATACATTCTAACAGTTAAAGCTATTAATAATAATGATACATTCATACACACACACACACACACACACACACACACACACACACATATATATATATATATACATATTTGTGTATATTTTGTAGGATATATAGGATTTTGATAGGTGGAGATAGAGATAAGAGCTGGGAAGAAGGAAAATGCATATGTATTTTTAGGGAGAGGGAAGAATATTAAGCAAAAGCATTGTGGCAGGAAATCTGAAAGACACGCATGGAATATAACAAGTAACACTGTGTGGTTAGAGTATCTGATACATATGAGGAAAAGTAAAGGTATGCAGTCCTAGTTATTGTAATTGAGAAACATTATGAAGTAAGAAATGGGAAGATTTGTTAGCTGAATGGGCATGAAGGGGGAAGGTAAAATGATTCTAAGATTTTAGAAAGAGACATGTGGGGGAATGGTGGTTTCCTTAACCAAAAGAGGAAACTTGAGAAGTAGTTTAAAGGAGAAAAGGAGCTCAATCAATCTTAGACATGGAAACTGAAGCACCAATATGATATTTACATGTAAAAGTCCAGTTGACTTCTTGCAACATGAAACTGGAATTCTTATGAGGGGTCAAGGCTACATATAGAGATTCACAAACCATTCACACGGAAGTCATCATTGACACTGGGATTACATGAGATTACTAAGGGAGTGAATAGAGAGACTCTCATTGTGAACTATAATAATATATCCTTAAGAGATAATGCAGTAACAGTTTTTAATATTGTATCCAGATAAAGTTAGAACTGTGAGGATACAGCTCTTTTATTTTTCACTTCAACTTAAAAGGAAATTGAAAGTCCTTAATGCTACTCTAACAAAGATTGTGACTTTTCAAAACCACCACAAAATGGTTTTTTGGTAGACTGACAGAAAGACAGAGACAGAGAGACAGATGTTTATATATGTATATGTATGTGTGTGTGTGTGTGTGTGTGTGTGTGTGTGTGTATAATGACACTGGTGTTTATTTACTGGTAGAAAACACTCAGATGTGCAATCACTAATGAAAGCTCCTCTAGACTGAGCTCTCTTAGCTCTTGATAAAACTTTATACTTACAATGAAAGTAAACTGTCACTGCTTTCTGTACTAATGTTTTTCTTTTTCATCTGGGAAGCAGTCCCTGAGTCTCCCCCAGAAAGAATGATATTCCATTCTCTGGGATATCAAAGACAGCAAGACAGATCCAATATATGGCCAAATATTCATAGCAGTACTTTTTGTAATACAATTAATTTTTTAAAGAGGAAATTAAATATGTATCTAAGAGCTGTACTAATTTTGCTAAATGGCTATATGATTTCAATGGAAAAATATTGAGGCAAATGAAAACAATGAACTGACATTGAGTGAAATTAGAACCAGGAGAATAACACTTAAAGGTTACAATGTGTAAATTTAAAAAAAATAAACTAAAATTCAGGCTAACATATTACTAATTTTGGCCTCAGAAAATGGATGATGAAACCTCCCTCCCTCCTCCTGGTAGAGAAGTTAGGCATCATGGATGAAAAGTGACCACAATTATAGGAGATTACTTTTGATTTGGATAAAAAATTTGTTTTTGTCATAAAGGAGGCTTTACTGTGAAGGGTGTGATAGTTTAAGGGAAAATTATTTTGGTGTAAAAGCAAAATTTAAAATAATTTTAAAAACATAATAATACCTAGGTTTGTTAGTAGATATAAGATTAAAATTAAATACATATAAATGCAACATTAATGGCTTGTAAATTTATATTGATTAATAAACAATCAAGCTTATCTATTTGGTGAGACACAAAAATTAACAATTTAAAATAAAATGTATTTATACTGATTGTCTATTATCGTGTTGAATTAGAACAATATTCAGATCAAATTAATAGTAGATTAAAAATTTTAAGTGTCTTTTTTTCTTTGCATTAGTAATACACTTTTGTTGGAAGGGGTTTTTTTAAGTCACAAAAATTCTATTTGCCTAAAATCTATGAAATATTTTCAGAAAATTTTCTTACAATTGCTGAGTAGCTGCTACTACCCTTGACTCCTTAAAAACTGTTATTGAGGAAGAGAGGTGCTTAGAGTGTGTATAACATACAATTGCAAAAGAAATATCTGGCTTGTGATAAAGTAATGGGGATATGCAGCTTATACTAAAATTTCTTATATTGCAACTGTTTGTAATGCTTCATGTGTTAAGGATGAAATTTTTTACCCATCTCTTTTCAAAAAAAAGTATCTACTTTACCAAGAATTATTTTTTCCTTGCTCTGAATGAAATAAAAGTTGGTCTACACATACACTATAACATTACAGAAAATTTGAATACAAACACAATTCCATGTCCTACTGACAATTCCAAAAAAAATTTAAGTTTTATTTCCTTTTAGTTCCTAAAATTGTCATTTTATTTCTCCTCTGCTTTCTGTACTAATGGTTTTCTTTTTCATCTGGGAAGCAGTCCCTGAGTCTCCCCCAGAAAGAATCCACTTTTGCAAAACAGAGAATGTTCAAGGAGTATTTCATGAATTGAACTGTATGTAGAACCAAAAAAAGAAAAACAACGGAAGAACAGATTGTTTGTTAAACTACAAAAAGTATCAGCAAATAAAACAAATGAAAAATTATCATGTAAGGTAGAAAACAAAGCTAAATGCTGAGTCATATCGCAAATCATACTGATATACGATGCATGCAAATAATTATGTGTATAGAAAAATATATAAATATTCAACATGGTTCAGTATTAAATTTGTATGGAATATAATTAAAATTTTTGAATTAAAAAACATAATTTGATTTAAAACATACTTTTAAACTCAATGACACAAAAGTACTTATATTAATTTTACTACAAAATATATTCTATTTAAATATATTCTAGTTATTCATTCTTTCTGTTTTTTATATATTCTCCACAGAGACAGAACCATATTTTGTTCTAGTCCTCTCAGAAATATAAACTATGTGGAAAAAAAGATGACAGAATCAATCTCACTGAAAGTTAACATCTAATTGTTCTTCTCTTTTCCTCTCCAGCTGTACTTTCATTTTCACTTAAAATGCACAGATCTATTTTATTAGAAGATATAGCAAGCTCTTAGAAGTTCTTGTCATACCATCAATGTCCTTGAGGGCAGGAGAAACTCCCTCCTGCCATAATGTTAGAAATGGTCTATAACTGGACACATCCAGCATAAATGAGTGTTCTGCCCCTTACCCATTCTTGCAAATTTATATCCTTTCTACTGCTACATTTATGGGAATCAAAAAACTGACTAGGGTCCAAGATGAATACTTATTACTTTCCATAATTACTGATGTATCTATACAGATATAAATGAAAAAGTCCTCTTTTCATGACTTTAAATATAGATATATCTATATAGTATATGCATACGCAGCATTTGGTGGTAAATTTCACAACATCTAGTGAAATGTGAATGTTTTCAGGATATAGAATTAAAAGTACTCTTTTCCCCTACCCCACTTTTTCAAATATTATGTTCGGCAATACTATTATAAGAATTCACTATCTAGTTCCATCAATTGCCCTGCTTTAGGAGGACAACCACCTTATCTATCAGTATTCAAAGAAGTAAATAACTTACATCCATGCTGCATTATAGTGTTAAACTGTGTTCTCAGCACACACAGAGTTTATGGCTGTAACACCAAAAAGGACAAAAATCAATATGAGGAAGCTAGCTCCAAGTATTAATAAATAGTTTCTGCAGTTAAATAAAGACTGATAAGCTTGAATATTAGCTCGAGGGAATAGCCTTTTCTCTTTTCTCCCATTCTATATTTGCTTTTGCCAATCTTCACTCAGCCTGGAAATAGTCCTAATAATTGAAAGGAGCAGAAGGAAATAGCTGATGCTGCTAGACAAGATGAAATAAATCTGCAACTCGAGTAATACTAGGTATAAGCTTCATGTGAGCATTCTGCATACTGTGGTGAAACACCTGAGATAAGAGAGTTCTTTGAATCCAAATCCTCCAGTTTATATTTTACAAGTGGTTATGTTTTGAGAAATGCAATATTTATAATGTTTCTGGTGGCTGTTGAGCATAAACAAATATCAGATTTTATATGAAGAGTGGCTATAAGACTAACAATCATCGAGGGAGAAAAGAGTCCAAATGAGAGTATTTCACTTCTAAGGAGAAAATTTCTCATGAGGCAAAGATCAGTGACAGAAGAGACTTTTAAGTTCACAGAAAGCTTCCAACTTAAAAAAAAAAAGTTCAGTGAGACACAGCAATATTGTTTGAGGGGATTATAAAGACTTTGCTAGCATGTAGTGTTTTATTCTCCTTATCTTTAAACTGTTTTATTATAACATTCTCATTGTTGTTGCTACTGTGAGCTATGAGACAAGAAAAGGAGAGATGTTTTCAAATGATACTGTAAGCCTTTTAAAGTGTGGGATTCTTTGGAAAGCAATGAAGTAATTTTAAAATTTCTGATTCAGTACTGGAAGATAGGTATAGCTCATTTGCATATCCTAAGGAAGACATGGCAACACTTCTTGCTTTGGGTAAAAAGACTAGGGAGATCAAACTAAACAAATCATGTAAAAGAAACTTATATTGGTCTTGCCACTGTTGAGATCTGATTACATACAAAAGGACTACAGAGGTACTTTGTGACCTATAATGTTTATTAATTATATGCAGAAGTATGACCCCAAGGGAATAAAGTTCCTTAGGGAAATAGATATTAATCACTCCTATTAGTCTAGATGAACTGAGAAGAAAAAAATATTTCTGTGAGGTAATTAATGAAAGAATCAGTGTACCAATTCTGATCAAATTGAGTGTATACACTCAATACATACATCAATTCAGTAAATTGAAGTGCATGGTTTTTTTTCCTTTAAAGTTTATAAAATAGAGCATTAAACTAAATAGAACTCAAAATATCTCACATCGTGCTTTTGGGGAAAGTCTCCAAAAAACAATACTGACAACAATTTCAATAACTTCCTTCTTTAAAATTCTATTTGGATGTCTCATTATAACATGGAAATGATTAGCAATGGAATGTTTATTGTCTGATGATTAGGTCAGAAAATTGCAGAGGGGCTCATCACAAAATTATTAGCCCCAAGTTAAGGACGTGGGGTGCTTAACAACCTTAACAACTGAGGCACAGAGGCTTTGCAATCTTTATCAGTAGAAAGAGTTCCCACACTGAGATTACAAATCTTTTTTTAAAGATTTTAAATAATTGTCCCTTACACGTATGCAGGAGTTGATGGTTAAATGGATCACAGGATTTAGAGTTGAAAAGAATCATCTGGTTTAAACCCCTCATTTTACAGAAAGGAAAAGGAGGCCCAGAGTGGGGTGGGATGTAGTGTGATACAATAGAGTGCTGGAATAGGAGTCTGAGGACCTGAGTTCAAATTCACACTCTGGTACTTTCATGAAGTAAGTCTCTTCACTTTTGTAGACAACAGTTTCCACATCCACAAATAGATGTCCACAGTTTGGAATCTATGATTGTATATTTGCAAGATCACGTGACTGATAAATCATTTTCTGACTCCCAGTATATTTTCACTACTACAAATAACCTCAGCATCCCAAAAGAAGAATGCCATAGAAAACCCCCACCATAGGTAAGTCTGAATAATATTAGCTTTCAATGGAAACCAATTTATTATCATTATGGCCTCAGTGAAAAATAGTACAGATTTTCTAGGACAACTTAGAGAGAGAAGTGCATTTGCAGTGTTGAAACCAAATATATCTCAGGAACATCACAGCAGTAACTGATCTCAAAATATCACTCATATGAATCAGAAGTCATTCTACTTAGTTTTATGGTCTTTGAATTAAAGAAAATACAAGTGCTACATGTAGGATGGCTGAAAACAGAAGTCTAGCTTTTGTTGCTGGAACTTGATTTGATGATAGAATAGAAGCCTATTTCTATAGCAGAATAATGAGTGATAAATTTTGTTCCTCTAAAATGAAAAGCCTATTATGATTAAATGAAAAATATGACCTATACAGAAAATATTTTAGCAAAACTTCATTTGAAAACACTTAATCAATAATTAACATTTGGTTTTTTGCTAACAGCAGAAAAACCAACCAAATAACATATTATGTGTCATATGTTTATTACTTTAAAATATTTTAAATGGAATTTTGAGGGCAGGTATTTTGTGTATACCCATTTTGGGAACTTTTGTGATTCAAATTCTTGTGATTTAAGGTAACACACAATGATAAATCAACCAATGCTAAAGACATCATGTCATTTCCTCTAAGGACTTCTCTTTTCTGTTACGTTTTTCAATTCTAATGCTTTTCCCCTAGTATTTGTTTTGTCTATGTTAGGGAGAGATCATCTAACAAAAACTGAAATCTTTCCTTTAAAATGGGCACAAATTTCTCTGTTTCTTTGATCCCTAATTAAGGACATTTCAATAAAGATAGAGCCAATGTGGATCAGTGGAAAGAATAAAAGGGTTTTGAGGGTACTGTCGTCCTTTTTGCTTGAAAAGGACCAGACTGTGGTGGCCTCCCAATACCTCTGGCAGCTGCAAAAACCCCAGTGATTTGGGACAAAGCTCTCCCCTCTGGAAGCAGAGTTCCACAGAGCTAAAAAATCAAGTAATTGACTGGCAATATGAGCAGGCAAAGAAAGCAAAGTAAGAACAGCAACCAAACTTTAGATTCCTTCTTTGGGGACAAAAAGGATCAAAGCATGGAATGGGAGGAAGACAACACAGTCAGAATTCCCACACCAAAAGCTTCCAAGAAACATAAAGACTTCCTATAAGCCATAGAGCAGCTTAAGAAGGATTTTGAAAACCAAATAAGAGAAGTGGAGGAAAAATTGGGAAGAG
>CM053585.1:435824154-435839754 GCA_028646515.1 Pseudochirops corinnae
ATTGCACTCCATTAAATCAGAAATTAAATTAAATCAGAGATTCAGACAGAAACCAATATTTTCCTTTATTGATTAAGCAAACTCTCCTTACACTATTTAAAACAGGACTCATCAGATTACTCAAGTTGTGACTCCAAAATGCAACATAAAGTAACAGAAACTTTAAAAAAAAAATACAATCATTTGAAAGTAGAGCATATTTCAAACTTTAGTTGTTATCTGTCTTACCTTACAAAGAGAAGGCACACATTTTATTCTCAAATTGCCAGTTCTCTCCATGTCAAAGTACATTATTTTTTTGGAAAAGCAAAGAATAATGTATAAGACTATGCAATAGATCAAAGATTTAGAGCTAGAAGAGACCTCAGAGGTAATTTAGTTCAACTCCATCAATTTACAGATGAGGAAACTGAGGCCCAGAGAGGTGAAGTGGCTTGACCAGGGTCAAGTATTACTCCCATCATGGAATAATAAAGACCCATAAGCTTTTCTATTATCTAACATGATTGAAGAAGGAAGAATTTTGTTTAAACCATAGAATTTTTTATCAACTTTCAAAGAATCATAATAATACTGTCATGATACACAACACTAAGCCACCAAGACTGAATATAAATTTATTCTTGATAATGCAAAAGCCTCATCAGGGTATACAAGTGCGTTAAGATTCACACCTTGTAATTAATTATTACTCTACTAGTGAAGCTCAGCAATGCTAACCAGTGATATTCAAAAGAATGCTTATTCAACAAAATTTTCTCTATACAAACATGTAGCTTCTATATATGAACACATATACATACATATGTGAGTGTATATGTATGTGTATATACATATATACATATATTTGACTGGCATTTTAAAAGCAATAAATCTTCGCATTAAAAGTGATGAAGGGGCTAAAATCTTAGTGAAGCTATGCTTGCTGGATTTGTATAGAATATAGACATAAAAAAGAACAAATCAAATCCCATAGCTGAACTTTGGATATGTAATTTTCGAAAGTATAAAACTTCATTTGTATCTAGCTCTGTTTATAGATTCAGCTCTCAACAGAGTTGTAATTAAGTTCGTGAAGATTTTTTTTTTTCTGTTTCTGAAAAATTCTCTTCTTAAAATTGCCACAGAATCAGAGATTCTAAGCTTGAAGTTTCCTCATGGGTCATCTATTCCCCAGTCCTCAGTTTATAGTACAGGAAATTGAAGCCCAGAGTTTAAGTGACTTGCCAAGGTCACAAAGGTATTAAGCATTACTTGGGTTTGGAAAATAGGTTTTCTTTCCACTCTAGCTCACTAACTGAATCTCTTCCCTCTTTTCTGCCTTCATTTTTCCCTTTCAAGGCATTTGTTTTAATTTTTTTTTTACTTGTTTATTTATAAATCTAGTTCTTTTGAGGGCCAAAATACCTTGAAAAGACTTTTGTGGTGCTAGTCAACCACACTTCTGAGCACAATTCTCACAATCATGTAAGTAGTATAAGTGGGTGTGTGTATATATATATACATAAATAAAAGTAGCATCTTTAACTTATTTACAATATAAGACTATAATATATCGCCCCACAAAATTTCTCACAATCATAGTGTATGTATATATACTCCCCCTACACATGAAATGTACAAAATGAGACTATGAATATGCATGTATACACATGTGGAAAGAATAGTCTCTAAGTGATCCTACTTAAAGTTATTCCCTCTGCCAAACTTCTATCTCATTCCTTCCTCCTTGGGGAATTTCATTTTCCTTCAAACAGAAACAGCCAGTAAGATTGCTAGAGTTCAGCCAGCACTCTCTCTCCTCCTCCCCCACCCCATTCCTCCCATGTCCACATCAGTGGCAAGCCCTAGGGATAAGCCTCCCAGGAGCTCAAAGTTGAAGGAGCCTGGGAGGTAACCAGCTGGCATTTCCATCCACTCCTCCCTAGAAACACACCCACCAATAACCCCTGCCAGGGGAAAGCCCAGCCCACTGAGGCAACTCCTCCATGGCACTTCCATTCAATGAGGAAAAAACCACCAAGCGCAGTACATTTTGCTTAGATTCCCCTGGCACCAGTATCAACTCTCTACTGCACCAGCACCCTGCGTTTGTGCCTAGTCCCAGCCCTAGAAGTCAAGGTTGTTTAAATACAGCCCAGGGTTACTCGGTGCTGCACATGACGCTATCTACCCACATGACAAAACTGAAGGGGGGAGGGGGGACAGAAAAGATGGGAAGGAAAAAAAAGTTACTGAGTAGCTGTCAAAGAGCCCAAAGACATCTGTCCTTTCCCTTCCTAACGAGCATAAGACTCTGGCGTCTCGAATCCGGGTCGCTGGAATCTCCCCATCTCCCCAATTAGCACATCTCTCTTCTCTCCAGCAAGTGCTTATCCCTCCCTGCCCCGTTGGCGGTGTCTCGCTCCCTAAGTTCTTCCTTCCTTCCACTCTCCTTTCCCCAGCTCTTAGTTCCATGCCGAGGGCTGCCACTGACGCACATTCAATTTGCCCCTCAGCTTCAAGACCTAGTTCATTCCACTGCAAAAACAAAGTTGCATACCATGCAACATCCTCATCTGTATGTTAGCCTCCTTCGTCCTTAAACTGCCCCAAGTGGGGGCACTCTCCAAAGCTTCCCTGCTTTGGCTTGACTCTCTGTATCTCCCCAACCCATCATCGCACAACACACCCCCTTTTGCACACACGCACGCCCCTCAACCATCTCTGCCCCAGGGACGGAGTCTCGCTGTCCGTCACCCAAATAAGAAAGCCGTGCTTACCTTGCTTGACACACTTGAGTCGGATGGGGTCCTTGCAGTGCTTGATCACCGCCAGCACATCCCTGATGGTGAGCCCCGCCACCGGGGTCTCATTCACCTCCAGCAGCAGCTCCTCGGCTACCAACTTGCTGCCACTCTCATAGGCCACCTTGCCGGGTTTCACCTCCCCCAGGTAGGGGAACTGTCCATTCTCGGCTCCCCCCTTCAGTTCAAAGCCCAACTGGCCCTCCTGGTTCCTGCCAATGACACTCTCGTGGACTTTGCTAGTCCAGTGGCTTTTCTTTTTCAAGCTTTTAGACATGGCAGTAGGGTGGTCTGTCCTGCTCTGCTCCAATTTCTAAGGTTGTCCGGGAGATGAGAGGACGAGGAGAGAGTAGATGGGGTAAGAAGGGTAAGACTTCGCTTTCCCTCCTCTCGGCCCCACTCCCTGCTTGTTTCCCCCCTCCCCTTTTGGGGGAAGTGTGGAATGAGAAGTGGGAAGAGGAGGGGATGACGGCTGAGGCTGGGATAAGAGAGCTTGGGGTGGTGTTTGGCAGCCGCTTGAATGACACTCAAGGCTGTGGCCCCGGCGGAGAGCAGAGCAGCGGTGGTGGCAGCAGCAGCCGGAGCAGTAGCTGCTCTGGTGAGGGAGGGAGGGGGGAGGGTGGGGGTGGGGAAAAGAAAAGGGGGGAGAGTTGAGATACTAGGGGTCACTAGCTGCGTGTGTGTGTGCGTGTGTGTGTATGTGTCTGTGTGTTTAGCTGATATCCATGGCAGCTTCTGTGAGTGTACTAGTTGTATTGTAACTGGCAGCAAGGAAGAAGGGAGGTAGGATGGAGGAGGAGAAGCAGGAGAAGGAGGAGGGAAAGGAGCGTTTGTTGGATGGGGAGCAGGGGAGGGGTTCTGGGCTGCTGTTTGAGCTCCCTCCCCTCCTCAGCTTGACCCGGTAGTGAAGGCTCGGAGAAAGGCAGGCTGGGTCCGCCTGGCAGCCTACCGGAGAAGGCGGGTAGCAAGCCGAGGCAAAGGGAGAAAGAAGAGCGGCCGGCCGAGGGGAGGGGAGAATGGACAGGAAGAACTGGAGGAGAAGGGGGCCCTAGCAGTCTCTGGCCCGGGCGTCCTCGGCAGCTTCTGTGGGCTCCGCAGTGCTTACAGCCTGGCTTCTTCCTGTTGCCCCAGGCTCCAGATGAAGAAGGAGGGAAAGAGCATCCAAGAGCATCTGCAGCCTGGGCAGGGCAAGTCCTCTGGCGTGAGATTTCTGCGGGGAGAATGCGTCCGGACTTGGTGGGGAGGGAGGTGCGCGCGCGGGGTGGGGGCTGGGGGTGTTGACTATAGAGAAGGACAGAAAGAAGGGACGGAAGGGGGGGGGGAGTCAGAGAGTGGTAGATACAGGTGGAGGGAAAGCCAATTCAATATATAGAGAAGTTGCCTATCTACCTACTACCAGGTCCCCAGAGCCAGAGACTTTACAATTCTTTCTAGGAGGGGGAAAAAAGTTCGAGACCTCTGGGATAGTTACTGTAGCTGGTGGGAGAGGGTTAAAGCGGCGTGGAGCTCTAGTTTGCCAGCTCCGCCCCCCGTCCACTTTTCTCTCTCTTGGTGCCTGAAGTGGACCAAGGTAGGTTGACTGGGGGAACAGAATTCCTAAAAGCCAGGAAGTAGGCAAAAGGATTCCACTCCCCAGCACCAAAGGCGTCCCACTTCTTTGGAGAAAGAAAAACAAGAGATTGGGGAAAAGGCGCGGGCAGGGAGGAGACGGGGATTGTTGATGCCAGTTAAGGAGAATTTAGTTATTTTAACCTCTTCAGTGCTGCTGCAGTTAACTAGGACCTCAAGTTAAAAGTATGGAAAGGAAGAGAGACTCGTTCTCGAAGGATAAACAGTGAGTCACAGGAAAGAAAGGCTTAGATGGAAATTAAAGAATGATTATTATAGGGGATGCTATTTTCACTTCAAAACCTAAAGCCTTAGATTTCTGGGAGATTGTAGTTTGTTGTTTCTTTAATATACAGCACGAAAATGTAAATGGAATTTTTTGAACTAGTAATAGTGCACTATTTGCAAAGGGACAGAGAACCATCCAATCTGGGTTATATTTTGAAAAGGTGGGAAGAAAAGAAACTCCTTTGAAATTGCCCTGAAGCCAGGAACGTGTTACAGTAAAACCTTACATTATCTAAAGAAGTTATGGATTTATGAATGGAACATTCATTTAAAAATTAAATTCAGAAAATTTATGAAGTGCATATTATGAAGTACAGAATTGTGTAGTGTACTGAGGAAATACAATGTTTATATCTGGTAGACTCCCTGCTCTCATGGAGGTTATATTTTAGTAGAGGGATAGCATACAAAAACATATAACCACTAATACAAAGTTGCATTATAAGTATTCTAAAGAGTTATAATAGCAAAATGTGATATAAAGCCCAACAGGAAAAATTGTTACCAGAAACATATCAGGGAAAGCTTCAAGGAGATTGTAGCACCTGAGCTGTGGTGTGGTTTAAATAGTGACTAGAAATTCAGAAGTCAAATGACTGAGATTAATGATGAGAAAAAGATCTGAGATGAGAGGTAATATGGTGATTTCAGAGATCAAAGAATAGAAGGGGTTAGTAGTATTATGATCTGAGCTTTAAAAGTTTGTCAGCACAAGTTTATAGAGAGCATCAAATAGTAGGCAAGGGAATTAGAATATTATTTGGGAGGTATTCACTAAAGATTTTTGAGCAGAGGAGTGATATGGGCGTATACAAAGAAATCTTATTCTAAGAGCACTGTATAAAATGGATTGTCAAGAGAATAGAGTAGTATTCTAGACCAGGGGTGGGGAACCTGCTCTGTAACCTCCAGTTCTCAAGTTTCCCACCCCTAGTCTAGGCAGAGGTAATAAGGGAATATTCCAGGTGAAGGCAATGACCAGTATTTTGAAGTTGAGGTCCACTGGTCATGGAAACTCATTGGAAATAAGAAATAAAGAAGGAAGATTCATATATAAGCCTGAGGTTATGAACCTCAGAAACAGGGTAAATGGTCATTTCACAGAATGACATAGTTAACTTTTATTATAGTCAGAAGAAATCTCATATCTCCTAATCCCTAAAGCTTTAATATACAGGACACCTCTCTCTTACTCTTCTTCACTAACTTGCCCCTCATTCACTCACTTGTCAAAGCAGGACATCTGGAGCCTGGGGGAAGCTTTCAGTTGTAATGATTTCTAGATGGACTTTTTCCTCAACCCAGAGTTTAAGAGCCCAACTTAAGAAAGTCAGGATTTCTTTGTACTTCATATGACTTTGAAAAATAAGAGGATAAATCACATTAAGTGCAGGAGAGAGAAAGTGAGACACACTGAGGCAGAGAACAAGACAGAGAGGACAGAGATAGACCCCTTACTCTAGGAGACTTTCTATTTCTCTTTTCAGGATGCCAAGGAAAATTCAGGGGACATCCCCTTCTTTCCTCCACTTCTCCATGCAACCACATTGATCCTGGAGATGCAGTTGATACTTTCAATTGACCTTTCTGGCCTGTGGCTCTCTTTGGTCAGTGGCATAGTCTTCTGTCTCCCCTGCCTCAATCTTTCTATTTCCACTTCCATACTACTCTGCCTGGGAGTAATAAGGGAAGCAGAGTAGATCAAGAAATAAGAGTTACATTATAATTCCTGTATGTTTTTGGTTATTTTCTTTTTGAAGACCAAAGCCAAGAATAAAAGTAACACAAAGTCAAAGTATAATGAGCTCAGTATATTATATATTTAGTTTGAGCTGCCAGTAGGGCCCTCAGGCAGAGATGTCCTTAGGCAGCCTGAAATGTGGTTATGGATCTTAGAGGAGAGAGAAGGGCTGGAGGTATACACTTGGAATTATTAGCATAGACATTTTTTGTTTTTGGAATTGGGAACATCTAAGAGTGTAGGTGGATGAGATGAATCCAGTAAGACATTGAATAAACACTAGAGAAGAATTAATGACTGCTGAAATAAGGTCTTGGATAAAGCAGGAAAGAGTGGTGTCAAGGACACAAGTGACCAGAAGGAGGCTGAAAGAGTCATAAAGTTGAATGGGCCTGGGAAGAGTAGGGATGACAGTTGAGGACAAAGTGCTGTAGGCTTGTTTTCCAGACACAGAGATTGGATAGCTGGAATTAGAGAGCTCATATAATAGAGGTAGAATGATTGTAATGTCAGAACTTATTCAGAAGAATTCTTGGAGGCTCATCTTGCCCTGGAATTTGAAGTGGAATTTGTAAAGTTGATGTTTTACACTTTGCCTCTTCAGAGTTTTCTACCCAGATGTGCTGTTGCTGCTTCCCTTCCTAATTCTAGAAACAAACCTTCTGTGTGATAGAAAACTGATCATATGGAATACATTTCTCAAAGTTTCCAGAGAACACTTAGGGAGTTTAGTCCAAACGTAAGGTTGGCAGAAAAGGGTATCCAATCCAACTTACCATGAGAGACAGCTAGATGGCACAGTAGGTAGAGTGTTAAACTTGGAGGCAGAAAGAACAGAGTTCAGATCCTGCCTGGGTCATTTACTTGATTAAGAACAAGTCTCTTGACTTCTATCTGACTCAATTACTTTATCTGAAAAAGGAAAATTATTATAATGATAGTTACCCCCTAGTTAGGATGAGGACAAAATAAGATCGTGTTTGTAAAACACTTTTAAAATCTTAAAGTGCTTTATAAATTCTAGTTGTTACTATTATTACCTTGAAAAGAGCACTTTAGTGTAAGGAGAGAGAGAAAGACCCAGAGAGACAAAGACAGAAATTGTGCTTCTCCTCTGACACTTACTAACTGTATGTCCATAAGGAAATCACTTAATCCCTGAGCCTCAGTATCTTCAACTATAACATGATCATTATTAGCTGTAAGTCCCACTTGAAGCTTAACTGAAGTAAGAGACATAAATTGTTTAGCAAACTTAAAATTGCTATTTAAATCCTAGTTATTCGTAGTAAAGGGGAAGACAGCATGTTAAGGATTTTTTTTTTCGGGGGGGTGCATGTAAAATGAAATTTAAGGAAGCTAAAAGGAAGTTTTACTTCAAAAGTAAAGGCAGTATATCATCTCCTTTGAATAAGGAAGAACTGGATTAAAATCCCACCTATGGCATATACTGCCTGTGTGATCTTAGACAAGCCACATAACTTTGCAGTGACCCAGTCAGTGCTCTAAGACAATTACTGGATAAAAAGAAAGTTCCATGGTAGAGAGAGCTTGCTAACCAATACTTCTAATATTCTGGGAAAATCTCGGGTCTAGACTGAAAGAGGGAATTTTATGATCCTGTCAAAGAAGCATCAATTTAGAATTGGAAGAGATTTTAGAGGCCATGTTAGTCCAACCTCCTCATTTTACAGATGAGCTAACCAAGGTCTGGGGAAGGTAAGTATCCTACCCAAGGTCACAATGATAGAGACAGAAACAGAATCTGAAACCACTTTATATGCCGCCAACTCTGTTGCTCTTTTCATTATACTATACTGCCACATTTGTGTACTTGTCATATATTTTGTTATTCTCTGGAAATCAATAACCTGAGTATAACCCAGTTCTCCCTGATTAAATGTCTCAGACTCTTCTGGATAATTGTTAATGAGGAGTTAATGTTTTATTTGTTTGTTTGTTTGTTTTCAGTTGACTGCAAGTGAAAGCAGATCATTAAGTAATGGAAGTGAACAGCATCTGAAACCACATTATGACCATTATTTGAGTATATGACAGTCAACACAACACTGGAATGATTGATCTGATGGCCTTTCCATTTGCCTCCTTTCTTGTATTTTTAATCGCTGTGATTGGATTCCATCACTAAGCACATCATGTACAAAGGGCGTTGTAATAAGCACTGTGGGCATTAGCAAATGAAGTTAAAGGAGCTTACAAAGTAATAAAGAAGACAAGTACAATATGTATTGGGTATGTGCCAATAGCTAAAGTCCATCATAAAGATTGTTAAAGCAAACTGCTTAAAATGACTTCAGATACAAAAGACTAAACAGCCATGGGACATTAGCTCCCTTGCTTCTCAGATGCTTGCTGATGTGTTGAGAGCTCCTAGAAGAAACCTCAATTAATTGGAGGATCAGTACAGCTATAAATAATCTGCCAATTGACTCATGGCTAATCACCATTAATAGCAAGTATATGTGAACATCTGTGTGTATGCTTACATATACCCACACACAAACACACAAGTGAAAGACAACAGAAACAGAGATTCATCTTATTCAACTGAGATATATAATCAGTCATTTGACAACCATTTATTAGCTGTCTACTCTGTGTCTGGGCATTGTATTACATACTATATACACAAAGACAAAATCACACAGACCCTGTCTTCAAGGAGCTTATATTACGTCAGGAAATAAATTTTGCAAATATATGATCAATTGGCAGTATTGGAAAAGATCTAGGCCAGATTGCAAAAAGGTATGAGTTCAGGTCCAGGCTTTACTATTAATAACTTATGTGACCTTCAGCATGTTATTTCGATTCCCTGGTTCTCAGTTTCATCATATGTAAAATAATAGAGCTGAACTAGATGATTTCAGATCTAAATTTCAATGATTCTGTGACATCCAGAAGATAATAGGTATACTCAATCTGGAAAAGCTATGAAGAAAGTGAGTCTCCAACATAATCTTGAAGACAAGAAGAAACAAGGATTGGATGATGTGTCAGTGGTCACTCTTCAATCAATCAGAATGGTCCTACTCAGTGAAGTTACTGAAGATCTTAAGAGATGCTTCTGAAAGAACTTTCTATATCTGAAAATAAGCATAAGTACCTGATATCTTATGAACCTGGGATCATTTCTTTGGGTTATAATATTCGACTCCAGAAGCACTTATTAAGATGTAACTTCCTTGTAAAATACTAAGTTAATATAGGCCAATCACACATTATTTTGAATTGTTTAACAACTTGCAAGTGTTGAAGTAATGGGAAACATATTTAGATGAGGAAAAAAGAGAAGGATAGAACTACAGTAGGGGCCACTTCTTTTAAAAAGGAGGTCCCATATAGATATGCCTCATCCCTCAGGGACAGCCAGAGTGAATAAGTACCTGAAATAAAGATGGGTGCATCTTTGGGAGGGGGAGAAAGGACAAAGGAACAAAAAGGGCAAGGAGAAGGCAAACTTTGTCTTTGGAATCTATGTACCGAAACTTTTTTTTAATTTTCAGATCAACGTTTAAGGCAGTCTTTGTTGGCAAATATTTAAATAATTTTAGGTGTAATGGGAGGGAGCGTGTTTTCCTAGATTGAGTGTTTGACTTGGAGTCAATAAGACCTGCATTCCATCCTGCCTTAGGTACTTACTTATTAAGCCATCATAGACAAGTCTCTAACTTTTCTGATACTTAGTTTCTTCATTGGTAAAATAAAGGAGTTGGACACAGTGATCTACAAGGTCCCTTCCAGCTCTGCATTTGTGATCCTGTGACCAGGATTCAAAAAGAAAAAGTAGTAGACCCTGGTTCTTTGTACATAATAGGTACTTAATTGATGAACTGAACTTAAAAAAGAATATAGTGGACAGTATACCAAAATCAGTTGTGATGCTCGTTAGCCAGGGCCAGTTATAAATCCTCTCCAAATCTCAGGTTTCTTTTTTGTAAAATGGGAATAATACTTGAACTAACTGCCTCACAAGTTTGTGAGGAAATACTCAAATGATCTGTGACATCATTAATATGGATGTTTCCTCCAACAATGGAGACAGAAACCTATCCATGCCTATTCATCCTGTGCAGCTTTGGCACATTTCCTCCCATAAGTTCACCACACGAGGTCCACCCATAGTGCTGAGACACCCCCCCCCCCCTTGCTTTCTCTAGAAAATTCAAGGATACCTATGGGAGTCTCATGGGCTTTCCATTGGGTCTTACTCATTTTCCACAAGTGACCAAAAGATCTTCTTTTTGGTCATATATTTCATTTATAGCATCCTTAGCTCCAGCTTTTCTTTGTAATATTTATGTTTTATGCGCTCTTGCATGCTCATGCCAAAACTCTACATGAAGGTGGGTTGTAACAGCTCATGTAATAGCTAAATGATACTTTATCATTATATGGTATATAGCTAATTTGATTCTTGAAAACACATTAAAGAACTTTTTGTATTCAATTGTAACATAATATTGGTAAAATAGCTTCTTTTTTTAAAAAAGTGATCCATTGGTTGTTGAAATAGCTGTTAAAAACTCTTGAGATTATTTATACATTTAAGGGTCTTCACCCCTTCACTTCACCCCTCCACCTCTCCACTACCTTTACCAAAGAAAAGTGGTCTTATTTTTATATATAGATATGTATGCATATAGATATGTAGCTTGTACATAATAGATGCTTAATAAATGCTTGTTGTTGTTTTAAACCAGCAAGCCCAGGTATAGTTTCATCTCCTGCAGAAAACCTTTCATTATGCACCTATTTAGTGCTTTCTCCCTCTTTAAATTATTTTGTATATGTGTATCTATTTCCCAGTTACATCTTAACCTTCCCTCTCTAGTGTAATAGAACCTCTTGGAGAGGGAAGGATCTGTCTCTTTTTTTTCTTTGTTTGACTAGGACAATGTCTTACACATTATAGGTAGAGAAATAAATGCATGTTATATAGAAAGGTCTTATATTAATATGATCATCTGATTTTTTTAAAGAGAGGAAAAGGTGCCCTACATTGTTGACATTGGGTTTTCAGTGAATATTTTTGTATTTGCCAATGAAAAGATGTAAAAGATCGGGTTAGAATGAATCAAAAGGAAATTAAAATTCCAAATACAATATCTGCATAGTACTCACATATTTATTGTTCACTAACATTATGTAAATTTGGCACTATTGTAACTGAAGCTATGGAACTATATTGAAATGACTGTATTTGCATTACAAATCACAATATTACTTAACATTTAGTTACTACATTTTATTTAAAACTATAGGTAAGGGTCAACTTCAGGGTCTCTAAAGTTGCTAGAAAAAGATAAAAAATATGTAAAAGTATACAGTCATGAATTTTCAGTTTGGAAACATTTAAGTATATTTAAACATTACTTATGAAACATAATAATTCTTGATTCATTCTGAGGTTTTCTTTTCATTATGATCTTGTTCCCACTTATCCTTTAATTTCCATTTACTTTCATGATCTACCTCCAATACTTCTGTTATAAAGCTGTTCAGTACTAAACTGCATTAAGGTGTGATAAAGAGAATGACTTAGAGGTCAAAACCTTCCTTGTTGACAAAGACAGTGGAAGACAAGCTGTCGAAATACATTTTATAAAATCTCCTAAAGTACACATTTGCAAGAGAGTCACTTAGAAAGAAAGTATCTCACAGCTTGAGAGTGTGATCATTATAAACTCACAAATGAATAAATGTCTCGTAAGAAGTAGTGTTAGTCTAGGCTTATTAGATGGTGTTGGTCCTATGTAAAATTGTAGAAGATGTAAAGTTTGCTTTCATCCCCCCTCCACTTTCCTATGCTTAGTGGTGTTTCTTCACTGCCCACTTTCAGATACCCAACATCTTCATACTCTTCCTCTGCTTACACATCAAAACATTTTCTGATGATAGCTTTTGGAACTGAGCCATTTATGTTTTAATATGAATTAGTTTGGCCAGGAAATGAAACAAAACAAATAAATGTTTCTCTGTCTACTGGATGATAGCTGAAATTATTTTAACAGAAGATTGTTTCTGAATTAACCTACGTGGAAAGGTAATACAGAGTCAAATTAATTCATTTATATCAGGGAAACTTATTCCTAAGCCAGCCCTGACCTGCACAGAAAGAACCATGGCAATATCCCTCCTACATCTTCCCTCTTTATAAAACTTTCCCTCCTCATTTTTCTTTATCCACCAAAACTCACCTTTTTATGTAATTGAGTAAACCGATCTATTTTAATACACAATAGTGACAATGATTATGGCTCATTGTCCTGCCCCTGTATGCTAATATATTTTTAATATAACAAAACTTTTCTTGAGATGAGATCTTTCTTCAAATGGATCTTGGAATGATGAGGGTTTAGTTTTGTAGCAAGCTGTTGGAATTTTGTATGTATGTGTTTTCCCGTTGCCCACTCACACCCAACCACACCATAAAATGCCTACCAACTGGGGCTGTTAAATGAGCTGGCAGGTATAAGTATCCTCTTCCCAAAATGCCATGTGAGTAGCACCATATCCTTTCTCAAAAACTTAAAGAACTCTGCTTCTATCGCCAGATCAAAATATGTATGAGTTTATATAAATTGATTAGAGAGGGGAATTCCTGGGCCACATGCAGAACTAGCCAAGCACAAAATGATAGCAGTGGTGGATCAACAAAGGAGTTTTGGGACCAATCTTCCTAGACCTAGAGGATGAGGTCTTAGACAGTGCTAAAGTCCAAGACCAACCAGGGGCTGGGCCTGAGTTTTAGTAAAAGCATTGAAGGATAAACTTCTATCTTGCCCTTCATTAGTATTAGGAATTTTGTGGACTGTACAGGGAAAAGGGGGCCAACTCTAAGTTTGGGTGAGGACATAAACACCATAATATTACCATATGTCCAGGACACTATTTAGATCCCTGAGGTATGTGAAGCTCCTTGTGAAAGGAAAGAAGTGTTTTTACTGTTGATGTATTTGTAAGTCCTTTGTGTTTTCTGTGAAGTGAAATAAAGCTTGTTATCTATTCCATATGTTATTTGTCTGTTTTGGGATAGGAGATGAGGACCCTTGTTATATTCTGCCATATTCCTAGAAATCACAAAATTTCTCATGTTGTCAAGGGGAACTCTGAAGGAAGAGCACAATGTCATTTAAATTCTAATTTTTCCCAAGGAAATTTACCCTGAGAGGTAAGTGATTTATCAGTGGTTACACAACTGGGAAGTATTGAGATGAGATTGAAATGTATGTCTATTAATTCAAATTAAGGTAATAATTGATTAAAGAAATGTGGTTTTCTATAATGTCAGAAAAAAGTGCTATCTTTTTATCATCTCATTTTCTCTAAGGAACCTGGGCTTCTACATCCTCTGGCTAGGGCAGCAATTTCTGCACTGAAGCCCTCAGTCTTGAGCTATGTTTTGGTGTCAGTTACCTATTCATTCAAGCCCTCCATATAGAGCTTAATCCACAAGATCCATAGGAATATAACTCATGCTTTATGGAAATCATCTACCAAAGAGTTTTCAATTAGTTAGAAAAAATGTATACTATAGCTCCATTTCCTCTCATTCTGCTTATAGTACAGCAATGGATCCAGAATCTCATCTGTGTGGGTTCCATTCATTAGTGAGGAAATAATCTATGCCTTCAACAACATACTTAACAAAGATATATTAAATGTCTACTGTATTCATATCTTGTGCTTTACCAGCCTGAAAAATTCTTGTTCTTGTGAAAAAGGACTACTAGCTGCACCTGAAGGCTTACTGTATGAATTCTTACCTTTGTCACCAAAGTGATCTCCAAATAAGTGATTATATGAAAATTCAACATCCACTCTGGGGGTGGAGGATGGGGCATGGGGAAGGGGACATGTACACAAGACATATTATTTAAAAATAGTTTACATGGATAACTGAGTTCACAGATTGCTTAAGTAGGAGAGGGGGACTTCAGTTCTTCAAATCCATGTCTGAATACTAGGATACTAGAATAATAGCTCCAAATATTGCCTCTCAGCTTGCCCTTTCTGAAATATGAAAAGTCCTGTCTAATATATGTTAGAGATGCTCCTTTTCAGGGTGCAAGGAAATTGATTAGTGACAAGCAAGTTGTTATCTCTACTGTTCTCCTCAGATTTACACTTTGAGATAGTAGAAAATGTTGGTTGTGATGGGGGAGGGGTAGGCATAAGAAAATTAAAATGGAATGTTCCTGATGCTTGGTTAGCAAGAGAGATGTTAAGGAGAGGATGTTACTATGTGCTATGGGGAAGTCTGCACTGAATCAGACACCTCATGGGGTTATTAATCAGAAAAGAGGGAAAGATCTCAGATAGTTTTAGAGGTAATTTTTTTTTGTTTTGCTTTTTTTTTTGGCGGGGGAAGGCAGGGCAATTGGGGTTGACTTGCCCCAGGTCACATGGCTAGTGTTAAGTGTCTGAGGCCAGATTTGAACTCAGGTCCTCCTGACTTCAGTGCCAGTGCTGTATTCACTGTACCATCTAGCCACCCCATGGTAAAAATTTTTTAAAGGCAAAGCATGATTAATATTTGTGGAACACATGCCAAGTTATCTAAGCATAACTCTTCCCAGATAATTGTCTCTTTAAAAAAAAATGACAAATGCCAGAAGCATTCTCTTGGGTTGTTCTCTCAAGTGAGGAATCAAAGGACTTATGGAGGTGATTATGTTTTCTTCCTTGGGATATTAGACATGAAAAATAATTATTCAGCTTCCATTAAGATGATGGAATAAACCAGATACACAAAGATGCTAAAAGGGAATACAGAATTAACATATCAATAAAACTATGTATAAATGTGTATATAATGAGTTAGCATGGCATAATGGAGAGAAAGCTGGTCAGAGAGCCAGGATGATCTAGGTTCAGGTCCTGCTGTTAACATATGGTACCTTCATGACCCTGGGCAAGTCATTTAACCTGTCAGTACTCTAGGCATCTCTTTAAGATGATAAGTTTTAGTAAAGATGCTGAACTACATTGCTAATAGCAGTTTCCTCATCCAGAAGTTCTTTATACAAATGAAATCACAGGTCCAATTATTATACAGATGAATATATAGATATATATGGGGGTGGGCGGGTGTGTATTATATATATATATATCCATATATCTATATATCTTTATATCTATATATGTGTGTGT
>CM053585.1:435840254-435851682 GCA_028646515.1 Pseudochirops corinnae
TGGGAAATGTGCTGAATGAGTGCCAGGGAATTGATTACACCCACTATTCATTCAGAAAGATGTCACATTATTGTGCTTCATGGTCTCTTGTTCTTTGGAGACAATCCTAATCCCTTTACTACAAATATGTATATATATTCCTTTTTTTTTTTCTGAAATAGTTGGGACTGGAGAAGATGTCTAGACCTGCATATAAATGTCAACTAAAAAAATAAAGTAGAGAGGTGGAGTGCCACAGATGTGGAATGTTGCATGCTCTTACAGATGAGGTTAATTTTTTTTTAGTTTTGCTTAATTGCTTAACTTTGTCACAAGAGTCCTTTGATGGAATGGGGAAGGAGAGGCTAAATGTTTGTAATGTAAATTGTAGTATAAATAGATGCATAAACTAAAAAAAAAAATCTATAGTTACCATATTCATTGTCCTATCAATGGGGGAGGGGTAGAGGCAGGAAGAGAATTTGAAAGAAAATTTAAAACAAATAATAATGTTTAAAAATAAGGATAGTAAAATCAAAAGAAAATTGCTTATCAATGACTTGCTCACATTTCTACATCAGTCCTATTAATCACAAGCCTTGAATCAAGGAATGATAGAGCAGCAATATGACATTCTTTTTAAACACCTCTCTGATACACTTATCCTGTTTTTTCCCCAGCTGTAGGTGAATTGCTTTAGAGCAGCTACTATTTTTTAATTTGTATTTCTAGCACCTAACAGTATGCTTGGTATACAGTAGACATTTTATAAAGTCTTGCCGAATGAAAAAACAAAATAAAACCTGAACACAAAAATGCAAGAAACAATGGAAGAAAACTGTGGAGAGCTTTCAAATATAGAAAACAAAACACCAACTGGGGGAAATAGATAGATATACAGGAAAATAAATACACAAAAAAAACCCATGCATAAAATTCTAAGACACAGAGTGGTTAAATTAAATTGAAAACTCAAGAAGATTGAGAAAGTTCTCAACACCATAGATAATACCAGGTATATCAGTAGAGAGAGAGTATCAGTAATTATAAAGAAATAATATACTTCAAGAGAGACATTGCTACACACTAATACCAAACATAGATAGTAATAAAGGTAAACTAGATAACCTAACACAAGTATGCAAATCATATTTCATAGATTATAGGATCAAAAACCTAGAGGTTCAGAGAGATAATAATGACTTACCCAATGTGACAGCTAGGAATTTTCTGAGAGAGGATTTAAATTCACGTCTTCTGGTAGATTGGCATTGAAGTACAAAAACAAAAATGACAGCCCCTTTCCTTTGAGGAACTAACTAACAGTCAAATGGGATTATGGCCTTTACAGGAAAAAAAATCAAAAGACAGAAATATAAAAGTTCATTCCAGATATGGTGTTTAACCTGAGCAAATGTAACAAGTGAATGTAGTATAACACTAGCAAGCTGTTAGTAATTTAATTGGATTGAAGGACAGTAGAGTGCAATGAGATTGAATCCACAAATTGGAGCCAGAATGTACAGGCATTACATTCTAGATGAAAGATTTTGCCTTTAATTTTCTAGTCACTAGAAGATTCTGACTGGAGGAGTCATGTTGTCAGATCTATCTCTAAGGAAGAACATGTTGGTAGTAGAAGGTAGAATGGAAAATATAGGTGAAGAAATGTGTTTTGTTCCTATTATCTGAGGAAAACCCAAGCTAAATTTGGATGGGTTCATCAATAATGACTTAGTCATCAGATACTAAGACTATTTATTTGTCTTGCCAAATATTTCTTGAAGGCTTCCTACTAAGATTTGGTGGTTTGGGCCTTAAAACACTTCCTTGGGTGTAAAGGTATGTACAACATGTAATATACAGTAGGTGTTTAATGAATACATATTGGTTGATCTTAATAAATAATTGATTGATTTATCTCAGTGGAGGTTACAGACTGAAATCTGGGATCATATAAAGATCACTGAAGTACAGGATTTTAGAGCTGTGTAGCAGCAAGCACCCTAGCATATCCAAGATGGCTGCTAACAAAGGTTCTTAGATCTGCTTTTCTAATGGAAAGCAACTCAAAATGAGTTAATAATATTACTTTAATCAAACATATTTACCTAGTTCAGGGGAAAAAGTTAGCATCCTGAACTTCAGAGAATACAAACAGAAGTTACAAGCAGACAAAAAAATACAGACATAGAAACACACCAGCAGACAGGGCTTCCAGCTGTCTGACCATTACATCCATACCTAGTTAGTTACCAGAGAGGGAGGCACTAACATCCAGATTTTCATATATAGCCTTCTCCTGGGTCAGAAAATGTCACAACTCTCTTGACCCACTGCCCAATTACAAAGTAACAAGGTGTGGGCATTCCTGAAAAACAAGCCTCCTAACACAGGCTCCATGTGACCACATTCAGCCTATTAGGGGGCAGCATATATTTTCAAAACAGGGAAGGTTCTCAGATTCACATAAGCCTATCAAAGAGACAAGGGGCAACGAGGATCTTCAGATTCCCATTGCCATTATAAACTGGAAGGAATTTTAGGAATAATCAATTCCTGTCTTTTCCCTTTTTACACATAAGGAAACTGAGGTCCAGAGAGATTTTATGATTGTCCATAATCAAGGGGCACGAATGAAAGTTCAAAACCAAAGTTTTGCTTTTCCAAATACAATACTTTGACTACTATCTCATTCTGTCTTTCATAAAAGAAAGAAGCTTCAGCCAAATTTTTCACACTCTAGTATCTACCTCAGAAATAAAATAACAAAGCAATTATTTAGATTCATTCGTTGTTTTGAATTATCAAAGTACTTTTCTGTAATTGAGAGTAGCCAGTCAATTCAAAATATGAGCAAAATATAAAAAGTAATTACTTTAAAAACACACACACACACACCCCACAAGAATAAAACACAGAACTTCTTCTGAGTGGTTGCCTGTTCTCTTTGGGGGGGAATATTCTAGCTACTGATAGGAATTATCTCCACTTAAAATCAATATTTCAGAGATCAAGGCAAGAATATATCAGACAGGTACAAGGAAAAAAAAATAACTTTCAGCTGCTTCTCTTAACAAAGAGTAGATTTTGTCAAGAACTGAAGTCAAATTTATTGGCCTATAGTTGGCCAACTTCTTCCTTTTCGATGAACTTGTAATAATATTGACTCAGCCTATGAGGAAATAACTCTGCAAAATATATATTAAGAAGTAAAACCACTCCATCTGAATTCTAAAAGCATGTTTCATCTATCTTGTGGTAACTCTAAAGTATATTAAAAATACTTGCACTTACATTTCTGAAGGAGGGAAAATTTTAAAGTTTTCTTTAATAGGGAAAGATATATTGCATAATCAGATTCTGGAAGCAGAATTTTTTTATTCACTTAGTCATTTCATAAAAATTAATGTTGACATGGACTTGATGTGAATTCAGGAAATGGAGAAAAATAAGATCTTGGGTCTCTTCCATCATCACAGAGGTTTAAAATGAAATACTTCATTACTTGATAATATTATTTTAGCATACTGTCTTATCTGTTTCTATTGCTATTTTTTCATGCCTCATAGTTTGAGATATGAAAAGCTTAGTTCCCTCAAAAGTCTCCTCGGGGATATCACATAGAAGAAGGATTACACTTGTTTTGCTTGGTATCAAAGAGAAGAACGAGGAACACTGTGTAGGACATTCAGAGAGAGAGTTTCAGTTCTTTGTATGGAAATAATTTACAATGAATAGATCTGTCCAAAAGTAGAAAGGACTCAAATTGGAATGTGTGTATATACATATGTATATGTGTATGTATAGATAGAGGTATAGGTATATGTATGAGTGTTTACAAGGTCAGGTAAAACAAAATGAACAGATATCTACTAAGGGGCAGCTAAATGGATCTATGACCTGTAATAAGGAACCACAAGAATTCTTCCAGCCTAGACACTTACTAACTACTTGTATGACTTTAGGCAAGTCACTTACTCTGTTTCCCTTGCATTCTTCAAATTTAAAATGAGGAGAATAATAGGACATACCTCACAGCATTGTTATAAGGATAAAAGTGCTTAACAGTGCCTGATACATAGTAGGAGTTTAATAAATTCTTGTTCCTTTCCTCCCTCCCTCCCTTCCTTCCCCGACACACCTTCCAGACTAATCTTTGAATGATAAGTCAGGTAAAGTCTAGTGGAAAAGGATAAGATATAAAGTTCTAGACAGGTGAAGCAAAGTAAGCAATGTAGGACAAATGCAGAGAGTGGCACACAAATCACTTGCTAATAATTAGAAGTTTTGAAGGGGTTGCAGAGGGGTAATGCATTGTTTATCAGCTGTTGAGAGCTCCTGAGGGACCCTTTCCTCAATTTGATCTTGAAATTGCTCTTCTACCAAAAATTAAAAAGAAAAACAAACCAAAAGTTCTAAAGTCTATCTTTAGGTGACACATGCATTTTTTTTCCCTCTTAAACAGGAAAAAAAAATAGTAGGCATCTATATTGATTTAATATTCAATTTCAAATCACTAATTCTAGTATCAAAAACAAGAAAAAAAATGACAATTCCTTTAGTTTATTATGGTATTTTCTAAAGCTAGATTATAAATCTAATCCCCTTGCTTATCATCTAAACATATATATATATATATATATGTATACATATACATATATCTGTGTGTATTTGTATGTATATGTATATACATACATACATACATAATGTGTTCATATTTATGTGTGTATCCTTCATATATATGTGTGTGTATATATAATATGTATGTATGTATGTATGTGCATACACACTGTAGTGTTAATGAAATAGGAAGATCTTTCTTTCCCATTAACAGGCCTATGTGACCTGCTTTGAGTTTGAGTCACATGGAACCTGTGATGGGAGGAGTTTGCCCAATGGGTGAAGCAGGAACAGGTACAGCAGAAGTCAGAGAATGAGATGGACCTGAGAAAGAGAGAGATAAAGGAGGCAGAGAGAAGCAGAATAGTTAGGTGGGTGAAAGAGGGGGCATTTTGCCTCAGGGAGCTCATTTGTGGGGAGGCCTGAAGGAAGGAAGGGTTGGGGATGGTGGTATTCCCTGCATTGGTAACATGTATCAACTTCTCTATTATCATGGTGGATTTGGCTTTCTAGTATGTGAAAAAATATCTTGGTTTTGTCTTCAAAGATGAGAGTCTTTGACATCTTGAGATTCAAACCTAGAAATATGCCTGCATATTCATAACAGCTGCTATGGATATTGCACTGCCCCTCCCCCCATACCCCCTCAAATTTCACATCCACTTCAGCTGATTTAAACTAACTTAATTACACCTAAAAAAGAGACAGATACACCTGACTCATCACATATTTATCACCACCAAAATTTACCTGAAAATATTTAAGAATCAGAACATCAGAGAAGTATAAGCCTTAGGCTCAGGAGGTAAAGTTAATCATCTTGATATCTTCATTTAGCCACCACCTACAAACAACATGTGGCTCTTCCCTTCAAACCTAGATGATCTCTTGTGTCTCTTTGCATCTGTCTCAGGATGTATGAGCATTGGAAAAGGCATAAAAGGCTATCTAATCCAACCCCCATTAGTTTGCAAATGAGGAACTAAAACTCAGAGAGATTAAGTGACTTGCTCAAAATAACAGTTAGCAATAATGCTGGGATTTAAAACAGGTCCTATAAATTCAGGTGATCTGCTCTTTCCACTGTACAACAATGTCTATCTGTATTTCATTCTGATTCTGTCTCTATATCTGTCTCTTGCTGTCTTTCCCATATATACATACACACATACATATACACACTTTATTCTGGTGCCTCATTATTCAAAGTTTTCAATCCTAGAGCCCCCTTATAATCTTAAAAATTAATGAGGACCCTCCCCCAAGGGGTTTTGTTTGTATATATACCAAATTAGAAATTAAATCATAATAATAAGAGCTATTATTATGAAAATAGTTTAAATCTCACAATTGGCCCCAAAGGTGACCATTTCCAGGGTGTCTAGTTGAGTTCCACAGAACCTACTAGCTTATTATTGACATAATGTATCCAATTACTGATCTCTTTCTTACACTTTATAATATGCATTATATTGGTATAATATATTAATATATGTAATGGTAATAGAAATTTAAAGATCTTCTCTGCCCCCTTAATAAGCCTAAGTGAATGTGAGGATCTTCCCTGATTTGAAAATATACTCTGCCTGCTAATAGGCTAAATGTGGTCACATGGAGCTTGTGGTGGGAGTCTTGCTTTCAAGAATGCACAACTTTTGTAACTTTGTAGTCAAATGGGTCATGAGGGTTGTGATGTTCTCTGACCCAGGAGAAGGCTATATATGCCCTGATGTGAGGTTTTGCTTTGGGGCTCACTTTGAGAGTGGTGTGATTTGGCCAGATGAGACTCTGGGTAGCTGTTGATTCCCCTAGCTTTGAAAACCCAGATGTTGGTGCTTCTCTCTCTGGTCACTAACTAGGTATGGATGTGATGGTCAGCCAGCTGGAAGCCCTGTCTGTTGGTCTACTTTATTTTGTTATTTCCTCTGTCTGTATTTTTGTCTGCTTGTAACTTCTGTTTATATTTTCTCTAAAGTTCAGGGTGCTGACTTTTTCCCTTGAACCAGGTAACTGATATATTTTTGATTAAAGTAAGATTGTTAACCCTTTTTGTGTTGTTTTCGTTTAGAAAAGCAGATCAAAGAACCTGTGCTAGAAGCCATCCTCAGTATGCTAGAGTACTGACTCTACATATAGAGGACAGAAACAAAACATTTATTCACGTACCAGAACATTATATCTCAAAACCAGTAAGCTGATTCCATCATAGCAGCAAAGAAGTTAATAAGCCATAACAACATAGAGTCACAGCATCCTTTAGCCTTCCCACAAACCACGTTAGACCAATATTTACTCGCAATCCTATCTATATCCTTGCCTGAGTGTCCTCTCTCTCCCACCATCTCTCTGGCTCTGACTCCCAGCTTCCTGTGGGTTCTGCTCCACCCTTCAGCAAACTCCTCCCACAGGCTCCATGTGACCACATTCGACCTATTAGGGGGCAGAGTTTATTTTCAAAACAAGAAAGGTCTTCAGACTTCCCTAAGCTTATTAAGGGGCAGGGAAGATCTTCAAATTACCATTACCATTACAATATTTTAGTCATTTCAGGGGAAAAAAATTGTCTTTCTATCACAGTTATTTCTAGAATATAACCTCTCCTGTCCCATTTATCCCTCCCCTAAAAACAAAGAAAAATCCCTTAGCAAAAGCACTTAATACTGTAACTGCAACTGACAAAGTATATAGTATTCTTCCCTCATATTCTAGTCTCCTTTCCTCTGAGTTAAAGAGGGAGGTAAACTTTATTATCTGTCATGCAAGGGACTCACTGTTTCCCTTGCCCCCAACTATTCAGAATCTGGCAACCATTTAGTAAGCTTTTTCTTTAAACGATTGTTGTCATTATGTATCTTATTCTTCTGTTTCTGCTCATTTCACTTGTTTTTTTTTTATTTTGTTTTTGTTTTTTAGCCATTCTCAAACTCACATGGACCCACCTTTTTTTTCCCCTAGTTCCACAGAACCTACTGGCTTATTATAGATATTATATATCCAATTACTGATGTTTTCCTTCTACTTTACAATATGCATTATATTGGTATCTATAGACAACTGCTATGAATATTTTGATATTCTGCTATATATTATGCATTTGCTTCTGACTTTGACCTTCTTAGTTTATGCAAATAATAGACAGATTTCTAGGATAAAGAGTAAAGTCAATTTCCATTTTCTTCAATTCCAGATTTATATACATAACATTTAATGGTTCCTTTCACTTCTTAAGTGGTTTGAAAAGTTACCTAACCAGGGAACCAGCTCTCTGTGGATAAAAGGTTGCCAACATTGCTTCTGATAGACTCTTATTTAGGCTAGGTTCCAGGAACTAGGGAATAGTTGCTGATGACATCATCGATATGCTCTCATGCTGTTCACTAGGGATAAGGTGGCCTACTTTAAGACAAAGTGACCACTAACCTTGATGCTAAAAGACAGATCATTGGAATGATCCTCCTGCTTGCGTATGCAGTTAATGTGGCTAGGAATTTGGGTCATAGTGATTACACTGCAGATTCACTCCAAGGGAACAGTTCCTGTCTCTCCTGAGGTTCTATTGTCTCCCTTGACTATATGCACCTTCTGCAGAAAGTGATATATTTGTTACTTTGGGGACCATACTAAGTTTGCTGCAATATAGAAATTAGGGGGGGAAAAGTTTCACTCAAGAAAAATAAAATGTGAAAGGCAATGCATAGTTTTTGTTCCAGGAGGCCATAGAGCAGAGGAGAAACAGGAGTTCTTAAGTTCCTATAGTCTTTCCTGAATATTTTGAGTATATTCCAGTGTCCTATTTATCTTCATTTAATTATCCTTAAAAGCTAACCTAAACATATATGACTATATGAAATACCTCACTAACACTACCAAATAATTTTCATGGACTACACTGGAAACATTCAAAAGTTGGTCATTTAAAAGTTTTATTCTTCTAACCTAAATTTAAAATGGAGAGAGAGAAAATAAATTCCACAAAGTAAGTTAAAAATAAGCCTAATCTCAAAGCACACCACATCTAAGAAGTATGATCCTTGTCTTACTTGTAAAGACCAGAACATTAATTTGCCTTTTGGTTGCTGTAAATTTGGACCTACAAATGAATCCTATGTCAGAGAAAGGGTTAATGTTTTATAATTTTTAAAAAATCTAAAACATGCACATTTCCAAGGATCTTACAAATACTAAGAAAAATGAACAACAAAAGTCAACCTTTTATGGTACAGTCATTTATTAAGAAAAACATACACCTCAATAGGCTTGGTTTTAAAATATACTTACCAAATTTTCAGGACATATTTTCAAGTATCATTTTTCTTCCTTTATATATCTATCTATCCAATCTATTTTTCTATCTACCTATTTCAGGCAACAGTATTTTAGAGAACGTTAGTAAATATGGTTTTATTTAGAGATCCTTAATTGTTGTGATGTTAACATTCTGGGGATTTAATCTAGAAATCATGCAAAGGCATAAGAAAAAAAATATAGATTTGGCATATGAATATATTAGCTTATTCCCTTTTTCTTTCAGTATAGAGACAGAAGCATATCATAATAGAATAAAGTATTTTGCCCTTAGGAAGAATGATCACAGAGACAGATTCATTCATTTAAATTTCTTACAAGAATGTCAAAAGCATAATATACTTAGTTTCTTAATAGTATTTGTTGAGTTTTTAATTTGCACTATTTTTCAGGAGAAAAGCATTTGAATATGTCTGATGGGATATTTTGCATCTATTTTCCACTTAATTTTATTTTCTTCCCACAGAAGTTACAATAACAAGCAGGATTATATGAGGATATATCTGTTGTAATAGCTAAACAGTTTAGGAGAATATAAAATCAAACATTTTTAGCACGACATGATTTAACTACAGGAGATGATTAAGACAATGATAAATAGAAATACACAAGAGAAATTCAGTAGTGCTGGGAGAAACATACAAATACCTGGTGAAGTAATCTGAGAAGTTTGTTTGAACGTAGGATCAAGATTATATTGTTCCTCCTCAGTGCAATTAAAGATGGTGTTTAATCTATAAAACTTGATGTCCATTTTGTCTGGGTTCCACCAAGAGATCACCTTTCTACAGTACAGTAGTTAATATCTGCTAGGCAGTCATACTCTTGGTTCCCCAAATTGAGTCATGATATCCTTGGAGATAAGTATATAAGGCTGCATTCAACTCCACAGTATGTTCTAATCTCTGGCTAAAGTACAATCAGGCAACTTTCCCTCCTTGGCTGCTACATAGGTAACTGAATCCACAATAGCAATATGGCATTCATTGACTAGCCCAGAGGAATAGATATTCATGCTTTTGACTCATGGTCTACACTGAGAGCTGACTATGATGGCACCAAGAACTTTATGCAAGACAGACTGTGAGAGAGAAAGCTATAGTAAGTAGAGTCAAGAAGTCCCAGATTCAAATTTTAACCTTGAAACTCAGTTCTTCCTGGCTCCAGGCTCTGCCCCCTATCCACTGTGCTACCTATTTACTCTAATATTCTCCTCTCTATTCATGTCATTTTCACTCTAGTGGAAAAACTGAATTCAAGTTCAGCTTCAAACACATACTAAACTTTGTGACTCTAGGCAAGTCACTTAAACTCTGTTTGCGTCAGTTTCCTCAAATTCAAAATGTGGAAAATCATAGCACCTATGATCCACGGTTGTTGTGAGCACCAGCTGAGATAATATTTGTAAATCAGTTATTCTATTTTCTGGGACACAGCAGGTACTTAATAAGTGCTTCTTTCTTTGATCCCTTCTTCCCTTTTCTTCTTTCCTTCTCACTTTCACTGTTGTAACACCTCCTTAATCTGTTTTCCTAAGTACATTGTTTTTTTTTTTTCCCCTTTGGCTCTTCACACAGCTTCTGAAATAACTATCTGAATACAAAAGTCTGAACATGGCATTAAAAAACCACCAGTAACATGAAATTATAAGATTTTTTTTACAATATTTCCTTTTCCATCTTTTCTGACACTTTTAACTTGCTGACTTTGGGCAAGTCACTTAACTTTTCAGGGCCTCATGTTCTTCACATGTAAAGTGAGGGCAACAGAGAGATAGCCTCCAAAGTCCCTTCCAGATCTGTAGCTAGTATTCTATGGAGGCATTTTCTTCCTCCATGTTTTATTTCCCTGACTCCTTATCCTATTTTTCTTACCAAAAGCCACCACTGAAGGTAATCTTTCCCTCTTCCTATTTCCCTAGAACATTTGGAGGCATAGACATACTTTTTCCTTTATCATATTTTCTCTTTTTAATGTTCTTTTATATATACTTCTCAATATATTCTCCAATAGACTGAAAGCTCATTGAGGACAGGTACAATGTTGTCCTTCATCCCCAAAACCTACAATACTGTGAACAGAGAAGAGGTTAAATAATTAAAGAAATGAAACACCATGTTTTAAAAAGGTGAAAGGTCAGAAAAGTGAATATTTGTCTTTCTTGTTTCTTCCTTCCTTCCTTTTGAAAATAACTAAGACCACTTTCACAGCTTCAAGATTTATTTTGCAGCATCATTGGAAAGTAACTGGGAGAGGCAATGGTGTGGTTGCCACAGTGTTGTGGGAATCTGATGATCTTCCCTGCCCCTAAGCCCTTTGATAGGTTTAAGTGACTCTGAGAACCTTCCCTAATTTGAAAATATACTCTACTCCCTAACAGGCTGAATGTGGTCACATGGAGCCTATGGCAGCAGGGTTGTTCTTCAGGAATGCCCACACCTTATTACTTTGTGAATGGGCAATAGGTCAAGAGGGCTGTGATATTCTCTGATCCACGAAAAGTCTATATATACCCTGATGT
>CM053585.1:435860134-435875930 GCA_028646515.1 Pseudochirops corinnae
TCACCTTTTAAAATATCATCCCTTCCTATTCAATTGATCCTGTTCCCCCTGTCTATGTACACATACATACGCACATTCCCATATGTATTCATATGCATATATACCCTTCTATATATACATATGTATATATGTACATACATACATACATATATATATATATATGTACATATATACACATATACATTTATATTCCCTTCACCTATCCTTATACTGAGAAAAGTTTCATAAGTTAACAATTCTCATTTTTCCATGTTGGCATTTAAATATTTCAACTTTGACAAGTTCCTTATGGTTTCTTTTCCATGTTTACCTTCTCATGCTTCTTGTGTTTGAATGTCAAATTTTCTATTGAGTTCTAGTTTTTTCAGCAAGAATGCTTGAATGTCCTCTCCCTCATTGAATGACCATATTTTCTCCTGAAATATTATACTCAATTTTGCTGTGTAGGTGATTCTTGATTTTAATCCTAGCTCCCTTGATCTCCGGAATATCATATTCCAGGCCCTTTGATCCCTTAATGTAGAAGCTGCTAGATCCTGGGTTATCCTAATTGTGTTTCCACAGTATTCAAATTGTTTCTTCTTGGTTGCTTGTAGTATTTTCTCCTTGATCTGGGGACTCTGGATGCTGGCTATAACATTCCTAGGAGTTTTCTTTTCAGGATCTTTTTCAAGAGGTGATAGGTGAATTCTTTCAAGTTCTATTTTGCCCTCTGGGTCTAAAATATCTAGGCAATTTTCCTTGATAATTTCTTGTAGGATGCTTTCTAGGTTCTTTTTTTGATCATGGCTTTCACGTAGTCCAATAATTTTATATTTTCTCTCCCAGATCTATTTTCCAAGTCAGTGGTTTTTTCAATGAGATATTTCACATTGTCTTTTATTTTTTTCATTTGTTTGGATCTGTTTAATAGTATCCTGATTTCTCATAAAGACATTTGCTTCCATTTGCTCCACTCTAATTCTGAAGGAATTATTCTCTTTGGAAAGCTTTTAAGATTCTTTTTCCATCTGGCAAATTTGACTTTTTAATGCATTCTTCTCCTCATTGACTTGTTGGACCTCTTTTGCCATTTGAGTTAGTCTATTTTTTGAAGTGTTATTTTCTTCAGTCAGGTTGTTGACTCTCTTATCATGATTTTCTTCCATCATTCTCATTTCTCTCCACAACTTTTCCTCCACTTCTCTTGTTTGGTTTTCAAAATCCTTCTTAAGCTGCTCTATGGCTTTTAACCAGTCTACATTTTTTTTGGAAGCTTTTGATATGGGAGTTCTGACTGTGTTGTCTTCCTCCCATTCCATGCTTTGATCCTTTTTGTCCCCAAAAAAGGAATCTAAAGTTGCATTGCTGAGCTTGCTCTTCTTCCTTTGCCTGCTCATGGTGCCAGTCAATTACTTGACTTTTGGGCTCGGTAGAACTCTGCTTTCAGAGGGGAGCACTTTGTCCCAAATTGCTGGGGTTTTCACAGCTGCCAGAGCTATTAAGAGGCTGTGTCTATAGCCCTCACCAGCTTTGACTCACTGAAAACACACCTCAGGACCACCACCCAAGGCCATGATCCTGATCCAGGCAGCTCAAGGCAAGAGCACTTAGCCTCTGAATGATCATTGCCCCTCTCCCCCCCACAATCTGCGGGCAGGGACCTCTGAAGGAGCCCCATGGAGGTGGCTGCAGGGCAGCTGCTTCAGACTGCTTCTAGCTCTGGAGGCAGTCAGCCAGACCCTCTCCCCAAAATTTAGTTGAGTTCCACCAACCTTTTCCCTTTGTCCTTGGCTCTTATGGACTGGTAATTCTGGAAAATGCCACAGCTGTTGTGATCCACTTTCTGAAAGCTTCAGCCAAGGCTTCTCCTTGATGGCCTGGGGCTAAAACTGCATGGGGCTGGGCTCTGCTCCCAGCATGCTGTGATGGGCCCTTTCTGTCCGTCTGCCAGGCTGCCTTCAACAGGAGACTTGTTTCTTTGCCATTTTATGAGTTTTGGAGCTCTAAAATTTGTTTAGAATCATATTTTCTAGATATTTGAGGTGGATATAGGAGGAGCTCTGGAGTTTTCCTGCTTCTACATCACCATTTTGACTCCGCCCCCCAAATTCTTGACTAAAGAATGTACTCTATTGTAGCAGCAAGTACCCTAGCCTACCCAGAATGGCTGCTAGCACAGGTTCTTTGATATACTTTTCTCAAGGAAAGCAACTCAAAAGGGTTACAAATCTTTCTTTAATCAAACGTATATCATTTACTTAGTTCAGGGGAAAAAGTCAGCATTCTGAACTTCAGAAAATACAAACCAAAGTTACATGCAGAGAAAAATACAGAGAAAAGAACACAATTCAGCAGACAGGGCTTCTAGTTTCTGACCATTACATCCATACCTAGGTAGTGACCAGAGAGTGAAGCACCAATATCTGGTTTTCAAAGTCGAGGGCTCAACGACTGCCCAGAGTCTCATCTAGCCAAATAACACAACTCTTGTCCTAAAGCAAAACCTCACCTCAGAGGTATATATAGCCTTCTCCAGGGTCAGAGAACATCACAATAGTCATGCTCCCCTTGACTACAAAGTAATAAAAGTTGTGCCTTCCTGAAAAATAAGCCTTCCATCACAGGCTCCATGTGGGCACATGCAACCTATTAGGGGGCAGAGTTTATTTTCAGATCAGGAAAGGTCCTCAAATTCACCTAGGCCTATTAATGGGCAGGGAAGACCTTCAAATTCCCATTCCCATTACATCTATTCACTGTCAATAAAACAAATATAAACACGAGATAACCTATTGCCTTTAAGGAGCTCACATCCTTTAATGGGTAAAAGATAACATAAAGTAGGGCTGCAAATTGGAAAGGGGTGGACGAACGGGGTATGTGGCACTATGGTTAAAATAATGGAGTGGGGCCCAGTAAGATAAAACAAAAGTTGAGTTACTAGGCGAGGGGTTCTGGGTAAAAATCTAGGCTAAGAGTTGGAAGAAAGGAGAGTAAAAATAACTATTTCAGAAGTCACATGGATGGATTGAATCTAGAGGGCCTTGGAGGCCTGAGCCCAGAAAAAATTAGTTAAAATCTGACTGATCAAATTAGAGAGAAGGGCAGTGGCTATGGGGCAGGATTCAAGTTACTGGTGGGGTATAAAAAAAAAAAATCTTTTTTTTTTTACCCAAATCAGTTTGCTTTATAATTCAAATTCTTTATTAGGTCTAGACCACAAATAGAGGACTCAATTGGACAAAACCTGAAAGTGGGAGAAAACTGGAGTCCTAGGAGCATTCAGGTATATTGGGAAACAAGAATTATTCAATTTTTTTTCCATATTGAGACTATGATGTCATGGTGAATTAATAAAGCTGATACAGAGTGGTAAAGGCTGAGCCATATTCATTCCCAGACTCTCCCCAATCTGTATTCTTTACGATTTATAATATATTTGTATCAGTTAGTATTCTCTATAAGTGAACTTTCATATGCTGGCATCTTCTTTTGGTCCTAGAACCTAATGTTCAATGGATCCTGTTTGCCTCAGAATTACTCCAGTACTCAAGCGGCTCTGTGATATGGTAGAAATTATGCTGGATTAAGGTTGGGGGGCAGACAGGTGACATGGTGAACAGACTACTGGGCCTGTAATCAGGAAGATCTGAATTCAAATCCTGCCTCTAATATTTATTAAATGTGTGAGCTGGGTTCCTCATCCATTAAAAATAATAATAATAATAATAATGAAATAAAACAAAACAAAACAAAAAACCAGGGATACACAAGAGAAGGAAAAATGTCAAATCACTCCTGTATCTTCACCAAGAAAACCCCTGGAAAATGTCTATGTAATCACATAGAGTTGGACAATGACTGAACAACAACAAATTCTGAATGTGGAGTTAGAGAACTAGTGTTCAAACGCTAGATCTACTAATTACTAAATCTGAGACCCTGGACAAGTCATTTAAAGTTTGGAAGTCTCATTTATTCATCTGTAAATGAAGGATATTGGAACAATGGGCTGTAAAATTCCTTCCAGACTTAAATTGGTAATCTTCTATGTCTGTGCGTGTCTCTCTCTCCACACATAATATATATGTGCACATAAACACATACCCAAGTATGTATGCAAGTATAAGTATATGTAGATTCATATATGGGTCTGTATATGTATATAGTATGGAAAACTGTGTTATAGTGTTTGGAAAACCTTATTAATTATTAAATTGTTTAAACCTAACTTATATGGCTAGAAATCTCTAACCCAAAGTTTGCCATAAGTCATACTGACCTCAGAGACCCGCTAGCTTCCTGGGTCCACCCAAAATGCTTGTTGGCAGTCCAGTTTATGTTTCAACTTCCCAAAAGTTTTATTGAATGTTTATGTTTAGCTACTGATATACATCTCAGAGAATCTTTATACATGCAGTTCATTCAGCCTATGCCCAAGTTTGAACATTATTTAACATTATAAACCTCAGAGAGACTGAGGATGGAGCTGCATCTTCTTCTGATTCTTTGCCAAATGACTTAATACAATTCTTTTTAAAACTTTTTTAGATTTGGAGTTTTGTTCCAGCCTCACTATACACACATATATACATACACATGTATATATACATATATGTACATATGCATACATAAATGCACCACATAAACATATAAGTATATAACAAAATACAAATGAAGATAACTTCTGGCTTCAAGAAGATTATATTTTAAGGGATAAAAATTAATGCATAAATTGAAACTTGAAATTGGAGGGGGATGGAGGATGCTATAGCATGAATGAAGTATTGGCTTGTGTCTCAGGAAGATGAAAAGAAAATTAAGCTACTAGCTGAGAGACTGAGAGTCAGAGTCTAGTTTAACAGTATACCTATTAACACACATATACATAGACATATAATATCTGGATATCTACATCTGTGTGTATGTGTATGTGTGTCTCAAATTATTGTTAAAATGCTGGCATTTAAAATATGGAATAAAACAATTTCTGAGTTGAGAAAGAATTTCGAAAAGATTTAATACAGTGAAACTATTTCAAAGGCAAAGAAAATGAAGTATAAAGAAGCAAAATCATTTTCTGGTTGTCATTCAATAGTTTAGTGGAGTCTTAACTAGAACCTTGGTCTCCTAATTACAATTTATACTTACTAAAGAATTTTATTTAATATGATAATTAGTGATCCAAGTGCAAGTTAGCAGCAATGTAGGCATTGTACTTAAAATAATATTTAGGAGAACCCTGCACTAGAAAACCTGATTAAAATGTTCTTAATTGATAAAATTTATCTTTCATCACAAAATGAAGGATGAAATATATTATAACACATTTAAATGTAAATGCAAAGAAAAGGCATGACATTATTAGAGAAACAAATGAAACATCACATACCATAGACCTGTAATAAAAAGATAAAGTATTACTTTTCTGAAAAGCTACTATTTGCCTCATATCAAAATGTTCATCCAAAATATTTGCTCTCAAGAGGGAAAAAAAATCTTATAATGGTTCTATTGTCATGTACAAATCTTCAAGTTTAATAATAAAAATACAGTGGACTAGAATGATCTTTAAAAGTTCATCTGATACCACTGTATGTAATTAGCACATAGTGATTGGGGTAAGATCATTTTGATAAGCATAAGAACTTTGATATTTTCTGTATTAGTCTGTTTATAATCCAAAGTATTCAGTATCATAACTTACACGCATATATTTTTATTTTGCACTTGCAATTAAACAAATGCTTTTGTTTACAGAAAGAAAAGTTCTATAGGTTCCTTCTTCTACTTTAAATCAAGAAAAGGAATAATTCAAGGTCTGTGGTCCAGTTTCTTACAAACAGAAGTTAACTTTCAAGAAAGAACAACATTCATCTCTGGCAGCTAACTTTTGATTTTTATATTTACACAGTTCATTACTTTTTTTTTTTTCACAGAAAGCAAAATGCTCCTAATCTTTAGTCAGAACAGGCTTTTATAGCATTTGAGAGCTGAACTACCCATAATACCTACACATTAATCACTGGGCCCCCTTCATTTTATAAATATGTGCAAAACAGAAGAAGACAACAAATTTAATTCCACAGGAGAGAATAGCAGTTCAGATCCACAACATTAATTTTGACAAATATTCATGGAGTCCTAAATTCACTGGCTCAAAAATGAAATATCTTGTATTTAAATGAAATCATTTTCTCCATCATTTCTCATTCATCTCTTCCCATGTAGAATTAAATTTTAAAAATAAAAATGTGACATTTGAATTTTTTATACCATTTCAGCTGCTGTTCTTCTAAAAGTAATTGTCCATGATGCTCTGTATATTGTACTTATCTATGTCCCTGATTATAATGAAAGTGACATCTCAGGAGATGCCAGTATATTTAGTAGAAAGGCTAAAGAATTTGAGAATTAACCTCCAACTAAATCACAAGTTTAGAATAATTTCAATGTTTTTATTTTATATGTATTTTTCTAAATATTTCCTTTTCTACATAGCTGTTGGGTTGCCAAACTATATCCAGTTTCTAGGATATATGAGTGTAATTGCATCATTCAATGATTTGAGTTGTATTTTTGCCATATATATTCAGAAATAATTCTAAAATATCACATAAAGGGTTAAGGTAGCCTGTTGAGGCAGCTTTGTGGTACAGTGGACAAAATACAAGACCTGGAACAGGAAGAAACGAATTCAAATCCAATCTTAGATCCTTACCATCTTTGTGACCCTGGGCAACTCATTTAGCTTCTCTCCTTCTTGATTTGCTCAACAGTACAACAGGGCTAAAAATAACACCTATGTCCCAGGGCAGTTGTATGGATAAAATGAGAAAATCTTGGAAATGTGCCTAGCATAGTGCTTGACACACAGTTGGTGTTATTTAAATGTTTGCTATTAGGAGAAGGGTAAGGAGGAGAAGGAGAAGAAGGATGGTGGAGGAGGAGGGAAGGAGAAAGATGAGGAGGAGGAGCATCTATCAAGGCAAAGAGTACCAATAATACTGCCTAGGAATGAAAACAGTAATCATGGAAAGAGGTAAACTCAATGTTACCTCTAAGACTCTTAAAGTGCTCAGAAACTTTAACTTCTAAAATAAAGAAGTCTTGGAAAGCCAGAACCGTAACTGTTAATATATTTTTTTTTTGCATATAAGAAAAGTAAGGTATGTGGGACAGACTCTAGACTATGCTAAAGTTCCTGCTGAGAAAGATACAGACTTGAGACCAGGAAGAGTTCGCATGAAGTATAACAACCAGGGAAGAAAAATCCTCTGGAACTTTCTTTGTAGTGCTTTTCATATGACTGAAGGACAAGAGATGTCAGAGCTCTCTACATTTTGGTACTCTGGTGTAAAGGTCTGGCTGCCCCATGGAAATTGAAGCCTCATGGAGAATACAATCTGTGTCCCATACTCTAATGATCCCCTATTCACTACTGTCCATTCCATGCCCTGCAGCAAAAAAAAAAAAAAAATGAGATTGGTATTATTTGTATTCTTCTTGCTTAGGCATTTTGCCTTTCATTTGAGTTGTTTTGCAATAATAGAAGACACTCAGGGATTATAGTATCCTTATTTGTTCATAGAACAAACATGTTCAGAGTAAAAGGCAATTAACACTCAAACTTAATTTTTTTATATATGCAAAGATAATCTCTAAATTGAGTTCAGACCATTCTATACTATTTACATTTTCTAAGCAAGACATCTTTCTTTCTAAGAAAAGAAGATACAAATGTCACTGGATTTTATATAACAAAGACTTAAACAGATAAATAGTGTATTGGCTAAAAATAAGTTGACATTAGGATTGAGTTCAAGAAAGGTTCAAGGATATGGTTTATAGTTTTTTTTTTCCTATTCACATCATGCATTCATATGTGATATCTGTCTTTTGATATTTCACTGAATTCTAAATATTTTGATGTATATAAGGTAAAGAAAAAGCTTAGGAAAACTGTACCCAACAAAGGTACATGAAGCTTCTCCTTTTTTTTTCCAAAGTGTAGGAATCTACAGGAGAAAGAGTTTAAATGTTTAATTACTAAGTCTGTGGAATTTTTCTCAGTAATTCACTAATTTTATTTAGTAAAATATAGTCTTTTATTAAGCTAATATATTTTAATTACAGGGATACTGAAAATAACCTAGGGTATTCAGCTAAAAGATGACTGTACCTTATATCAGTAAACATTAAACAGAAATACTCTATAGAGTAAAATAGAATGCATGTACATGTGTATTTACATATGTAATATATTTATATATTCTGAAGATATTGATATAAATGTGTTTGTGTATATATAGTACGTGTGTGTGTAAAGATGCGAAGAAATATTCTAAAGACTTTTGTATGTGTTCATGAGAAATAGAGACCGATAAATAGAAATAGGGACTTTTATCACATTCATTTTTTAATCATGCACTTCCTTAAATTTTGCAGAATATGTATGACCAGGAAGATATGATTCTTGCATAAGAAGTCATTTAAGTTTGTCCTTTATCAGAAGACTAAAAAGTATTACAATGAAGTAAATAGAGCAGATTTGACAAGACATTAAACAAGTTGATTCATACTAATTCATGCTAGTATAAGTTAAGAAACAGAGAAGCTAGAAAGTTACCTGAGTTCTCCCTCATTTCCCTCAGAAACAAGGTTAAATCAAGCCGCTCAAAGAATTATGGAATGACAGAAGCCACAAAAAGACTGAGCGAAATAATTTTCCAGTCCATGATAACTTAAAAAGACTTCAGGAAAGGTTTGTCTCACTTGCGTAAAAGGGGACCTCAGCACAGCACAAGCATTCTTCAAGAAATGTAACAGGAGGCTATTAGCCACAGCACAGATCAGCAACCAAGGACCACAGACAGTCAAGGTTCAGCAGACCATCGGCAGAGAACAGCAACTATGAGGGCTCTAGCCCCAGTACCACAGGCTAAATACCTGCCCTGAAATCCAGGGTACAACAGGCACAAATAGGCCAGGCCACCCTGATTCAGTGGGCAAGTCACCAGTCCCAGAGACTAGCACAGAAGGCCAGATACATGTCAACCAGTTCAAGAAGCCAGGGGAAGTGCCCCCTGCACTGCAGGAATAGAGCTCAACTTTTCAAAATGAGCAAAAAAACCAAAGAAACAGAAAATAAAAAAGAATCCTGACCATAAAAAGCAACTATGGCAACAGGGAAGATCGAAATACAAACTCAGAAGAGGACAATGTCAAAATGACTACATGAGAAGTTTCCAAGGGGAATATAAATTGGTCTCAACCCCAAAAAGTCCTCTTAGGAGAATTCAATAGGGGCAGAGAAAAGAGGACAGAGTAGAAACAGCACTTCCTCATTGTTTTGGCTTCTATCTCCTCCAATACATGTGAAAAAAATGACTCTAAACAAACTTTAGAGCTACAAAATCCACAAAGTGACAGAGAGAAACAAATCCCATGCTAAAGGAAGCCCAGTAGGCTGGCAGGAAGGGTCCATCATAGCCCACTGGGAAAGGAGCACAGTCCTACCTAAGCCATGGTTTTAGCCCCAGGGTGGACCCCTCTGACTGAGGCTGGAGAAGCTTTCATGAGATTAAATCATCAGCATCTATAGTGGTTTCTAGAGTTCTCAATCCGTAAATGCCAAAGACAAAGAAAAAGGTCAATGTAGAATGTTGTTGGTCCAGGGGAGATAGAAGAGTGCTGTCTGTCTTCTAGCCATGGAGCCAGAAGCGGTGTAAGCACAGTGGCTGCTTGTATCAGCAAGCACCCTAGCATACTCAGGGTGGCTGCTAGCACAGGTTCTTAGATCTGCTTTTCTAAAGGAAAGCAACTCAAAATGGGTTAACAATCTTACTTTCATCAATCAAATGTATATTATTTGCCTAGTTCAGGGGGAAAAAAGTCATCACTCTGAACTTCAGAGAATACAAACACAAGTTGCAAGCAGAAGTTACAAGCAGACAAACAGATCCCCAGATGGGCTTCTAACTGTCTGACCATTACATCTATACCTACTCAGTCACCATAGAGGGAAGCACCAGACATCTCGGTTTTTCAAAGGCAGAGGCTCAAAGGCTGCCCAGAGTCTTGTCTGGACAAATCACACAACTCTTTCCAAAGAGAGCCCCAAAGCAAAAACGCACATAAGGGTATATAGAGCCTTCTTCTGGATCAGAGAATGTCACAGCCCTTTTGACCCACTGCCCAATCACAAAGTAATAAGGCATAGGCATTCTTGAAGAACAACCCTCGTGCCACAGGCTCCATGTGACCACATTCAGCCTATTAGGGAGCAGAGTATACTTTCAAATCAGGGAAGGCTCTCATAGCCACTTAAGCCTATCAAAGGGCCTAAGAGCAGGGAAGATCTTCAGATTCCCATAATACTGCTTCAGAGCTACTGTCCTGCAGACTGTAGGGAGGGGGCAAGGGACCAGTCAGAGGGTAATCGCTCTTGCTTTGACCTGCTTAAATCTGGATCATGGTCTTGGGTGGTGGTCCTGGGCTGTGTGACCAGCGAGAGAGAGCATGTGAGGGCTGTAGAGAGGGATCCCATCTAATAGCTCCAGCAGCTGCATAAACCCCAATGATTTGGGACATAGATCTCTCTGTTCTGGAAGCAGAGTTCTACCATGGCAAAGACCTCAAAAGTCAAGTAATTGGCTGCCAATATGAGCAAGCAGAGGAAACACAAACAGATGATAGAACCATCTTTTGGGGCCAAAAAGGACCAAGGCATGGAGCTAGAGAGAGAGACATCAAAGTCAGAACTCCCAATTCAAAAGCCTCCAAGAAAAATATTAACTGATTACAAGTGATGGAGGAGCTCAAGTAGGATTTTGAAAATCAAGTAAGAGAAGTGGAGGAAAAATTTAGAAGAGAAATGAGAATGATGCAAGAAAATCGTGTAAATGGAGCCTGCTAAAGGAGACCCAAAAATACACTGAAGAAAATAACACCTTAAAAAAAGGACTAACTTAAATGGCAAAAGAGGTCCAAAAAGTCAATGAGGAGAATAATGCTTTGAAAAGCCAAATTTACCAGATGGAAAAGGAATTTCAAAAATATACTGAAGAGAATAACTCCTTCAAAATTAGATGGGAGCAATTGGAAGCTAATGACTTCATAAGAAATCAAGGTACTATAAAACAGATTGAAACAATAGAAAAATAGAAAGCAAAGTGAAATATCTCACTGGAAAAACCACTGACCTGGAAAATAGATCCAGGAGAGATAATTTAAAAATTATTGGACCACCTGAAAGCCACGATCGAAAAAAGAACCAAGACACCATCTTTCAAGAAATTATCAAGCAAAATTGTCTTGATATTCTAGAACCAGAGAGCAAAATAGAAATGGAAAGAATTCATCAATGCCTCTTGAAAAAGATACCAAAAAGAAAACTGCTGGAAATGTTATAGCCAAATTCCAGAGTTCCCAGGTCAAGGAGAAAATACTACAAGCAGTCAGGTATAAACAATTTGAGTACTGTGGAAACACAATCAGGATAACAGAAGACCAAGCAACTTCTATATTAAGGGATTAAAGGGCTTGGGATATGATATTCCAGAGGTCAAAAGAGCTAGGATTAAAACCAGGAATCCCCTACCCAGCAAAACTGAGTACAATGTTACAGTGAACAAAATATGGTCATTCAAAGAAATAGAGGAATTTTAAGCATTCTTGATGAAAAAACCTGAGCTGAACTGAAAATCTGACTCTCAAATACAAGAAACAAGAGAATGAGATGGTAAACATATAGTTAGTCTTTCACATTATAACTACTATGGAAATGATTTGGGTAACTGCACATGTACAACCTATATTGAAGTGCTTCTCTTCCCAGTGGGGTTTGGTGAGGAGGGAAGGAAAAAAAAAAACATCTGGAATGCAAAGTTTTAAAAACAAATGTTTAAAAATTTGCTTTTTACATGCAAGTGGAAAATAAGATAGATATACAGGTACTGGGGTATAGAAACCCATCTTGCCATACTAGAAAGTTAGGGAGTAAAGGGGCATTCATTAGGCTTGCTATTTTGAGATGGGGATTGGGGAAAGATGGGGAGCAAAAAAAATTGTAACTCATAATCTTGTGGAAATGAATATTGAAAACTAAAAATTAAAAAAAAATAGAAAAGGAGAACTCAATAATAGTAATAGAAGTAGAAGAAAATTAGGAAAATAAATGAGAGTTATGTAAAAGAATTATGGGGAAAAGAGACAACAGTTGGGAAAAAGAAAGTACAAAAATTGACTAAAGAATACAATTCCTTAAAAAATAGAATGGGCCAAATGAAAAAATCCACTGAAGAAAACAAGTCCTTTTAATGCAGAATTGTCCAAATGGAATAGGAGGTACAAAATCTAACTGAAGAAAATAATTCCTTAAAAATTATGATTGGGTTAAGTGGAAGCAAATGATTCTATGAGACATCAAGAATCAGTCAAACCCAATCAAAGGAATGAAAAATAGAAGAAAATGTAAAATAACTCATTGGAAAAACAACTAACCTGGAGCAAAGAATCAGGAAAGATAATTTAAGAAATATTTGAGTACTTGAAACTCATGATTTTAAAAGAAAGGGACCTGGACACCACCTTTCAAGAAAATATCAAGGAAAACTTCCCTAATATCCAAGAATCAGAGGGTAGTCATTGACAGAATCAACTGATCACCTCCTGAAAAAAATTACCCAAATCAAAACACCGAGTCATATTGTAGCCAAATTCCAGAACTATCAGGTCATGGAAGAAAAAGTACAAACAGCCAGAAAGAAACAATTCAAAACTCAAGAAACCACAGTCAGGATTACACAGAATGTAACAGGTTTTTTATTAAAGGATTGGAGGGCTTGGAATATGATATTCCAGAAGGCAAAGGAGTTCGGATTACAACCAAGAATCAACTACCCAGTCAAATTGAGTGTAATCCTTTAGGACAAAAGATAAATATTCAATAAGATAGAGGACTTTCAAAATTCCCAAATGAAAAGACCAGAACTGAACAGAAAAATTTATCCTCAAACACAACACTCGAGAGAAGCACAAAAAGGTACACAGAAAAGAAAAGGAAAAAAAAATGAATTCAATAAGGTTAAACAGCTTACATTCCTACATAGGAAGATGACAATTGTAACTCCTGAGAACTCTATCTCTACTAGGTCAGTTAGAAGGAATATACTGAGATGCAGGATGCAAGCATAAATTGACTTTGATATAATGACGAAAAAATTAAGGGGTAAAAAAAGGATTGTACTGGGAGAAGAAGAAAGGGGGAAAGAGAATGGGGTAACCTATAGCACAGGCAGATGCATGAAAGACCTACTACAGTAGAGGGAAATAGGTGAGGAGATGACATTGTTTTAACCTTGATCTCACTGGATGTAGCTCAAAGAGGAAATAATATACACTCTCAGTAGGGTAAAGATATTCATCTTACCCTGTGGGTACAAAGGTGAAGAGGAATAGAAAAGTGAGGTGCTGATACAAGGGAAGGCAGTTTCAGGTAGGTTACAGTCAAAAGCAAAACATTGGGAAGGATGGACAGGGTGAAAGGATAGAGAGAAAAAAATGGCAAAATAGAATGGAGGGAAATACAGTATTCATAATTGTAAATATGAATGGTATTAAAGCTCTCACAAAACAGAAGTGGATAGTGGAGTGGATTAAAAAGCAGAATTCTACAATATGTTGTTTACAAGAAACATACTTGAGGCAGAGATACACACAGACTAAAGTTAAAAGGCTAAAGCAGAATATATTATGCTTCAGCTGAAGTAAAAAAAAATGAGCAAGGGATAACAATCCTGATCTCAAACAAACCAGGAGCAAAAATAGATTTAATTAAAAAAGACAAAGAAGGGGCAGGAGTCAAGATGGCAGTGAAAAAGCAGGAAAACTCCATGGCTCCCCCCATAACCACCTCAAATACCTATAAAATATGGCTCTAAACAAATTTTAGAGCTCCAGAATCTACAAAGTGACAGAGAAAACAAAGCTCCTACTGAAGGCAGCTGGCAGGGGGACAGGAAGGGTTCATTGCAGCTAGCTGGGAGGTGAGCCCAGCCCCCTGTGAACCCACTGTTTAGCCCCAGAGTAGACTGGACGAGCCACAGATGGAGCATTTGGGAGAGTGGATCACCAGCAGCTGTGGCAGTTTCCAGTATTATCAACCCATAAATAACAAAAACAAAGTAAAAGGTCAGTGGAACTCAGCTGGATTTAGGGGGAAAGGAGCAGCAGGTCTGGCCCTCTGCCCCCATAGCCAGAAGTGGCAGAAACAGAGGCCCTTCAGCTGCTTCCACATGGCTGCTTCAGAGTTCCCGGCCTGCAGATTGCAGGGGGGCCAAGAAAAAATCCAGAGGCTAAGCATTCTTGTCTTAGCCTCAATCTGAATCATGGTTGTGGGTGGTGGTCATGAGGTGTGTGACCAGTGAGCCAAAGATGGTGGAAGATGTAGAGACAGTAGCCTCCTAATAGCTTCAGCATCTGCAAAAACCTCAGAAATTTGAGACAAAGCTCTCCCCTCTGTAAGCAGAGTTCTACTGTGGCAAAGACCTCGAAAGTCAAGTAATTGACTGGAACCATGAGCAGGCAAAGGAAGCAAAGCAAGCACAGCCATCTAACTTTAGACTCCTTTTCTAGAGACAAAAAGGATCAAAGCATGGAATGGGAGGAAGACAACACAGTCAGAATTCCTGCACCAAAAGTTTCCAAGAAAACTGTGAACTGGTTATACACCATAGAGGAGCTTAAGAAGGATTTTGAAAACCAAATAAGAGAAGTGGAGGAAAAATTGGGAAGAGAAAAGAGAATGATACAAGAAAATGATGAAAAGAGAGTCAACAACCTGACTGAAGAAAATAACACCTTAAAAAATAAACTAAATCAAATGACAAAAGAGGTCCAAAAAGCCAATGAGGAGAAGAATGCCTTAAAAAGCCAAATTTATCAGATGGAAAAAAGAATCTCAAAAGTTCACTGAAGAGAATAATTCCTTCAGAATTTGAGTGGAACAAATGGAAGTGAATGGCTTTATGAGAAATCAAGATACTATTAAACAGATCCAAACAAATGGAAAAACAGAAAGCAATGTGAAATATCTCATTGAAAAAAACCACTGACCTGGAAAATAGATCCAGGAGAGGCAAATTAAAAATTATTAGACTACCTGAAAGTCATGACCAAAAAACGAACCTAGAAATTATCCTTCAAGAAATTCTCAAGGAAAATTGCCCTGATACTTTAGAATGAGAGGGCAAAATAGAAATTGAAAGAATCTACCGATCACCTCTTGAAAAAGATTCCAAAAAGAAAATTCCTAGAATGTTATAGCCAGGTTCTGGAGTTCCCAGATCTAGGAGAAAATATTACAAGCTGTCAAGAAGAAATAATTTGAATATTGTGGAAACACAATCGGGATAACATAAGAACTAGCAGCTTCTACATTAAGGGATCAAAGGGCCTGCAATATGATATTCCTGAGATCAAAGGAGCTAGGATTAAAATCAAGAATAACCTACCCACCAAAACTGAGTATAACATTTCAGGAGAAAATAAGGTCATTCAATGAGGTGGAGGACTTTCAAGCATTGTTGATTAAAAAAAAAAAAACAGAGCTGAATAGCAAGTTTAACATTTAAATACAAGAAGCATGAGAAGGTAAACAAAGAAGAGAAATCACAAGGAACTTATCAAAGATGAACTATTTACATGCCTTCATTGAAAAACAATAATTGTAACTTATGAAACTTTTCTCAGGATGAGGATAGTTCAAGGGAAGATACGTGTGTGTGTATGTATATAGATAGATAGATAGATA
>CM053585.1:435883920-435900135 GCA_028646515.1 Pseudochirops corinnae
AGATCAAAGAGAAAATATTACAAGCAGTCAAGAAGAAACAATTTGAATATTGTTGAAACACAATCAGGGTAACACAAGATCTAGCAGCTTCTACACTAAGCAATCAAAGGACTTGGAATATGATATTCCAGAGGTCAAAAGAGCTAGGATCAAAACCAAGAATCATCTACCCACCAAAACTGAGTATAATGTTTCAGGGAAAAATATGGTCTTTCAATGAAATAGAGAACTTTCAAGCATTCTTGATGAAAAAACCAGAGTTGAACAGAAAATTTGACTTTCAAGTATAAGAAGCAAGAAAAGCATGAAAAGGTAAACCGGGAAAAATAATTATAAGGAACTTATCAAAGTTGAACTCTTTACATGCCTACATTGACAAATGATAATTGTAACTTATTAAACTTTTATCGGGATTAGGTTAGCTCAAGGGAATATAAATGTGTGTGTATGTATACACACACACACATATATATTTGTACACATACACATATGTCTATACAGGAGGGTATGTATGCACATGAATACATATGTGAGTGTGTATATTTGTATACAGGTATACATAGAGAGAAAGAGAGAGAGAGCACAGGATCAATTGAACAGGAAGGGATGATATTTAAAAGGTGAAATTGAGAGATGGGAGAGCAACATCATGAGAGGAGACAGAGAGAGACAGAATGGGCTTGATTATCTCATATAGAATAGGCAAGGGATAACTGTTACAATGAAGGGGAAGAACAGGAAGGGAAAAGGGAATGGGTCAACCTTACTCTCATTGAATTTGGCTTAGGGAGGGAATGACATACCCTCTAAATTGGGTATCTTGCCCTACAGGAGAGTAGGGGACAAGGGCATGAGAGGGAGGGTGATGGAGGGGAGTGCAGGTTTGGGGGGAGGGTTGTTAGAAGCACACGCTTTTGTAAAGGAACAGGGACAAAGTAGAGAAAAGAACAAGTTGGGGACAGGATAGGATGCAGGGAAACATAGTCTTTCACAAAATGTCCATTGTGGAGATGTTTTGTGTAACTATACATATACAGCCTATATTGAATTGCTTGTCTCCCCAGTAGGGGTGGGTGATGAGGGAGGAAGGGAAAGAATCTACAATTTAAAGTTTTCAAATCAAATGTTTAAAACATTTTTCTTTCTTTCTTTCTTTCTTTCTTTCTTTCTTTCTTTCTTTCTTTCTTTCTTCCTTCCTTCCTTCCTCCCTCCCTCCCTGTCTTTCTTTCTTTCTTTCTTTCTTTCTTTCTTTCTTTCTTTCTTTCTTTCTTTCTTTCTTTCCTTCTTTCTTTCCATGCAACTGGAAATTAAGATGTACAGGTGCTGGGGTAGGGAGATCCATCTTGCACTACCAGAAAGTCAGAGGAGTGATGGAGGAGGATATAGGAGAGAACAGATTGGGGGAGTGGGGTATATAGTGAGATCTGTTTTGGGGTGGTGGGTAGGGGAAAGATGAGGAGAGAATATGTAACTCAAAATCTTGTGGAAATGAATGATGTAATCTAAAAATATTAAATAAATAAATTTTAAAAAAAGACTTCATGTCCAAAAAAAAATGCAATCCAGCTATCTCTCTCTCTCTCTCATTGTTTCTCTCTTTCTCTCTCTCTCTCTCTCTCTCTCTCTCTCTCTCTCTCTCTCTCTCACTGTCTCTCTCTGTCTCTCTCTGTCTCTCTCTTTCTCTCTCTCACACACACAACTTAATCATTATTGTTATTCTCCTCACTTTTAGTGGTCTTGTTCACATCTTCTTATAATGAAACTAGGAGTTTTGATTTAGTCTTCATATTTGTTACTGAAGATATATATAATAGGTCACTTAAGTTAGAAATAAAACCTGTCAAGGACCAGTAACTTTCTGAGAAATGTCACCAGAAAAAATATCCTGTTTGGGAAAATATCAGATGTGCATATCTGAAAACTGGATATGCCAATATCAGAATTTACATAGATCAATTTTTCATATCAGTTGTCGACATGATGTAAAAGGATATAAAAATATAAATAAAAGAAGCTATTACACAAAAGAAAGAGAACTTTAGTAACCTCCAGAAATGTTTTGGAGAATCCATCTTACATTCAAGAATTTCCAAATGGACCATCATTTGCTGTTCTTGAATGAACTTAATTTTAGAGAAGTGTCAGTAATACTTTGTGCAGAATGGATTCTGTGGGCCTCTCTTCAAGTTCCAAACCTGGCAGCTATCGTAGAGGAACTAGAAATTTATTGGAAACATTAAACACATTCTTTAAAGTCAACTTAAAACTTTAAACAATCTTTAGATTATAACAATTTTATGTCAGGCTTTTTGTGCTGGAATCACTAATAAATACTCCACTGTGTCACACAGCTTTCATCCTCCACAATAATCTACATCAGCAATCATGTCTAATAAGAAAGTTAGAATCATATCTCTCTTCAAGGAAATCATTCTTACTGAAAAATTATTCAGTCCTCTTTAAACATAAAAGAAAGAATACACAAAAGGATTTTGAAATGAGAAAAAAAAAGCATAACAAGTGAACATTGCTCGACCCAAAATGTTCCCAATCCAAAGCATTAATTATTGTTTAAAGGCATATTGTTGTCCCAAGCAAAATTCCTACTTGCAACATAGAACTTCAATATTTGGATTCAGGAAGACTTGAGTTCAAATCCTACCTTGGACACTTACTAGTTGTGTGACCATGGAAAAATTAATTACATTCTCTATATCTCAGTTTCTAAGTTCTAATATGAAGGGCTTGGAATTCTTGTCATTTATGGTTCCTTCAAACTTTATATCTGTGACTGAAGACCTAGTACTGACTTGGAATATATGGAAAACATCCTTCACACACATATGCAAATACATCTGCACATGAACACACAAATACACACACACGTGCACATGTGTGCAAATAAGCATTATCCAGGATAAATTCTAATTGGAAATTCTAAGTGAAATCCTAATTGAAATTAGAATTCTAAGTGAAAATGGATCATGAAATATAGTTGAATCCCATTATGAAACTTATGATATTCATTGCTAAGACAATTTCCTCATTAAAAGTCTTCAGTTTTACAATGAAAGCAATGTAGTACACATCACCACACAAACAGGAAATACATTTTGACCCATAGTACAGATGTCATTGATTGACTGATTGTCCCTGACTGTTATGAGGTTATTCCATATTATATAGGCAACATATTCAAATAAAGTGCAATGCTCATTTCATGTCTCTAAAAGTAGTTACTCAATCAGTGGCAGAGAGATTCTTATGAATTTCAATTATTCCTGTGAGTCATAAAAGAGAGATGTACAATCTCACTCTGTAGTACTGTTTACAATCTCTATACTATCAATGTCTAGAATATCACAATGGATACTTAGAATAATGCCTGCGGTCACTTCCGTAACTCTGTAGACTCTGTTAATATTGGATATCTGACAGTCAGGCTTCTTTAACTATTCAAACAGTGTGAAATAGCCAGAAGCTGTGATTTCTTCAGATTAATAAAGAATAACCCAAAGGACTCTCAAGTGAAAGCACGACCAAAGAAACAGTCAAAGCTTCTACATTACATCACTTCAGACTTTTTGACAGTCCATCCTGGGAGACCTCATTTTAGCTTCAAAGTGACACACAGTGCAAGTTTTGCTCACTGAACCAGCAATCTTATAGAAGACACACAGCTCAGCTGTGGTCTAGTTCAGGAGGAGTATTTAAAAACTGAGGACGGTTACACTGATCCTTAGAAAAGCAATTGCTTTTCAAGAGATGTATTTGTTGTTGTTGTTGTTCTTTACAAGAAACAAAAAAAAATGTGTCATTCTTCAATGTAATCTCCCAAGATCCCAAGATCAAGATAGAAAAATATTTATTGTAGCTCTCTTTGTGGTGGCAAAAACCTGGAAATTAAGGGGATGCCCATCAATTGGGGAATGGCTAAACAAGTTGTGGTATATGAATGTAATGGAATACTATTGTGCTATAAGAAATAGGGAGGAGATAGTCTTCATATTTGCCTAGAAAGGCTTATACAAACTGATGCTAAGTGAGAAAAGCAGAATCAGGAAAAATTTGTACACAATCACAGACACATTGTATGTGTGATGACCAACTTTGATAAACTGGACTCTTCAGCAATGCACAGTTATAAGACAACTCTACAAGTCTCAGGATGGAAGGAGAAATCTACATTCAGAGAAAGATCTAGAAAGAACAGAGTTTAAATGGAGACTGAAGCAATCTACATGCTATCATTCTTTTTCATGTTTCGCTCTCTTTCTTTTTTCCCATTGTTCACTCCATTGGTTACAACCCTTCTACACAACCAGACTAATGTGCAATGTGAAAGTATTTGCAGATCCTATACTCGATTGTATGCCGCCATGGAGGGGGGGGAGAGGAGGGGAGAAAATTTGAAATTCAAGGGATTGCAGAACTGAATCTTGTAAATTAAAAGTAAATAAACAAATCAATTTTTAAAAAATTGTACATCAGACAATGGAGATGAACAAGTTGCAAAATATGTGGTGAAGTGCTAAGAGCATTAAATCATGGTCTGGATTGTCATGAATTGGAAAAGATGGAGAAAAAGTCATCTAGTTTATGGCAAAGATAAAACTAAATACAAACCATCAAAGATGATTTTCTGTTAACAATATAATATTTTCAGGTACTAGGTGTCATAGATTCTTCTCTTAATATTCTGCTCCTGGATTGAAAAACATTTGCATTGAAAAACATTTAAGTTCCTTATAGCAAGCATGTTTCATTAAAAATTCTATTCAACAATAAGTAAGTGGTTAATATTTGCAAGGGACTGTGCTAGGCACTGGAGATTCAAAGACAAAATTTAAAAAAACACTCTCAATATTCCCAAGGAGTTTATTCTACTAGGAAGATATAACAAGTGCACAGATTAAGTAGAATAATTTCAGGAAGGAGAGAACTCTAGCATTTCTTCCTGTTCAAACACCTGGACATCTAAATTGTTTTTAGCATATATGCTCACATATAAATGCATACACACAGCATTCAAAGGTAAGATTAGGAAGAAAAGGAGGAGACAGATTGAATTTCATGTAAGAAATGTTGATTTAAAACAATTTTACATTTCAAAACAACAACATTTTTCAACTGAATTTTATCTTTTTGTCATCGATCTTTGAATAGTATAGATATCACCTAACCCATAGCCTATTTTCAATGCTAAATAATTTGCGCAATTTTTTTAAAAATCCGTATTCTCTCTAATTTCTCCAAAATCATCTGTACTCATTCATAGTGATCATCTGCACTCATTCATAGTGATCATCTGCGATCAGTGAATTGCAGATTCAAGATGCTGTTTTTTCTCTCTTGTGGATCATTTTGCAATAAGCATTTGTTAAACATTTAATATACACAGGAAACTGTACTGGGCACTTAACAAACAGGGATCCAGAAGTTGGAATGTGTGAATTACTAAAATGGCCCTCAATATCATCAGAGTAGAAATAGAGAGACAAAAGGAGAAGGAAAGTGCCCCAATTTGAAAATTAACAGATTGAGGATATCTAGCATATGTGCAGCATTTTAAACCATTCAAAGTACTTTATATATGTTACCTCTGATCCTTACATCTCTGAGATAGATGCTGTTGTTACTGTTTTTGTAGCTATTCGGTCATTTTCAGTAGTATTGGCCCCTTTGTGACCTCATTTTCTTGGCAAAAGTACTGAAATGGTTTTCCATTTCCTTCTCCAGTTCATTTGGCAGAAAAGAAAACTGAGGCAAATGAAGTAAAGTGACTTGCCCAGGGTCACACAGCTAGTAAGTGTCTGCGGCAGGATTTGAACTTGGGAAGTTGAGAGAGTTTTCCTGATTTCAAGCCTGGCTCTCTATGCACTGAGCCACCTAGCTGCTATTATGATTTTCCCTATGAGGAATTTGAGGGTCGAAAAGGTTAATTTGACCAACTTTACACATATAATGACAATGATACTTAACACATAGTAGATGTCAATTATATGTCCTTTCTTTTCTTTTTGTTTCCTTCCTTCCTCCCTTCCTTTCTTCCTTGCTTACATCCTTCCCTCTTACTACCTTTCAAATTACTGCATTTATCAGCATTTTTATTTTTCTTGATAGGACACGTGATTTCATTGGTTTATGCATATCATGGTGAGCAACTTCTTCTACCATTTCAGAGGCACATGTTCTCTTCAATATACAATCTTAGAGAACTACCTGAGACTCCGAGAGCCTGAAATGACTTTTCCAAAGTGACACTGCTAGTATGTGTCACAGGCAGGACTTGAACTCAAGTCTTTGTGACTTTAAGGCCTGATTTCTATCCACTACGCCAAGATGCTTTTTATCATTAATATTAATTTGATTATTTAAACATTTATTAAGCACCTACGATGTGCTAGGCACTATGCTAAGCCATAGGGATATAAAAAGAGGCAAAAGACAGTCAAGAGTTTACAATCTAATAGGTGATACAACATGCAAAAGAATACATACAAATATATACAAAGTAAGCTATATGCAGTAATAATAGGAAATAACTAAAAGAAGGAAGACATTAGAATTAATAAATGTTAGGAAAGGCTTCCTGTAGAAGGTGATAAGTCTGGTTGGCACTTAAAGGAAGCCAGGGAAGTCAGTAATTGGATAAGAGGAGGGAGACAATTCCATACATGGGGGACAGCCAGAGAAGATGCACACAGTAGAGAGACGGGGTGCCTTGTTGATGGTACAAACAGTAGACCAGTGTCACTGGATTTAAAATATGTGCTTAAAATTTCATTCTTCAAATTTGACTTCTCTCCTAAGTTCCAGGTTCATACTCTTAAAGGCCTATAAGAGATGGAGATCTTCTGCCAGGACCTCAAATTTAAAATGCCCAGAACACATCTTTTAATTTCTCCCCCACTCCCATCCTCCTATTTCTGTCATCAACCACAGTATTTGGCTTATATCCTGTATTTGATTTCTTGGCATTACCTTTGATATTCCCACTCCCTTTTTATTCACCTCTCACATAAAGTCATTATTCTAGTCCTCACTATATTCCCTCACATGCTGGTGTTCTTCACAATTTCTCTCCTCTCTACTTCCACTACCATCTAATTCAAGCCTTTATTATTACAGGTATCTGAAATATGACCTCATACCTTTTCCTGCATCTACTGCTTTCCTCCCAAACCATCCTTAATACCACCATGACTTTTCCTTCCTTATACATTTCTCAGGTCATGTTAGTGGTTCAATATTTTTTTGCATGACATTCCAGGCCTTTCATCATCCTACTTTTCCAGGCTCCTTTTATATTATCCCTACCTTTCTAAGCAATCTACTACTGAGCTGAACTAGACAACACACAGACCAATAGACATTTGTACTTTAATACCTATGTATTTGCTCACTCTTTTCCCTATTTCTCTAATTCTTCTAGTTCATCAAATCTTTCCTATTTGTTAAAAACTTAACTCAAATGGAAATGTTTCCCTGAGTTATGCCTTGATTTCCCCAGTAGATGTACTTCTCAGTAGCCCTTTTTTCTTATATCTCTAATTCTGTTATTAGGGTTTTTTTTTAATAGTATAATGATATATACACCATCTCCCCTTCCCCCTTTAAGTTCCATGAATTCAAGATATCCACCTTGTTTAAATTTTGTACCACCATCATTATTTTTCTTCAATTTAAACTTTTATTTAATTTTAGTTTACATCATTCATTTCCACGAGATTTTGACTTACAAATTTTCTCCCCATCTTTCCCCCACCTACCATCCCAGAACCACCATCCCACTGCATAACCCCTCCCCTAATCTGCTCTCTCCTGTGTCCTCCCCCTTGCCCCTCTGACTTTCCAGTAGGGCAGCATGATCTCCCTACCACAGTGCCTATGTATCTTAATTCCCAGTTGGATGTAGTTAATAATAATAATAATTATTATTATTATTATTATAATTATATACATATATATTTTTAACATTTGATTGTATAACTTTAAATTCTAGATTCTTTCTCTTTCTCCCTCGTCACCCACCCCCACTGGAAGGACAAGCAATTAAATACAGATTGTACATGTGTAATTACGCAAAACCTCTCCACAGTGGAGTCTCCATTGAGAGAGACTGATTATATGTCCCTCTTTCCTTTCCCGCTTCCCCCCTTGTTCTATTCTCTACCCTGTCCCTGTCCCTGTCCCTTTACAGAAGTGTGCACTTCCATCAACCCTCCCCACCACCCTGCCCTTCCCTCCATCATCCCACCTCTCATCCTCATCCCCTCTACTCTACTGTGAGGCAAGATAACCAGTTTAGAGTTTATGTCATTCCTTCCCTAAGCCAAGTTCAATAAGAGTAAAGTTAACTCTTTCCCTTTTGCTTTCCTGTTCTTCCCCTCCATTGTAAGAATTATCCTTTGTCTCTTCTATGAGATGATTAACCCCATTCTGTCTCTCCCTGTCTCCTCTCATTCTAATCCTCTCCCACCTCAGGATTTCACCTTTTAGAGTATTGTCCCTTCCTATTCAATTGATCTTGTGCCCTCTATGTATTCATATATACACATACTCAGATACGTGTTTGTATGCATATATAAACACTCTTACATAGATATATGTACCACCATAAATACCATTATTTAGGACAATGTTTTACATTTGTCAAATTTGTTAAAATATCCAAGAAGCTGGCACCCAGCTTTCTTGAAGATGAAACTCAGGGATATCTTCCAATAATAGAGGCTCTCTCTTAGTTGCAAGCCCTGTAAAAACATGGCAGCCATGATCCTGTCTCCTTTTTATTTGTCTTCTCCCCTTCTTTTGTACCCCTCATTTTATTTGTATTTCATTTGCCAATGGTAATCTGTAAAATAAGTTCTATAATCCTACTTAAAAAAAAAAAACCTTTAGGGTCATTCTTTAACAAAAAAAGAGAGAAAATATATAATTATGCATTAAGTGAAAATAACTGCAAGAAGGATATTTCATAGAATGATTTTTAAACATTTAACCATATAAGTTCATGGAGTGTTATTAAGAAGAACAACAACAGTTTCAAAATAATTTTTCCTCTGCCATCTCAATTCAGTAAAGGGACTTGAACTATTCATGACTAAAATAAATATCTCCAACTAAGAAAACAAATTCTATGCTTTATAAAATCACAAGAGATAAAGAGACCTGAAAAAAAATGGCTTATACTGAGTTATACAAACTTATCTTCTCTTTGAGAGCGCTACGACAACCAATCATTGAACAAGTTAAACATGTTACCTTTAATATGTACTTTTAACATGCCAACACCTAAATTCTCTCTTCAGAAAATACAAATTCTCTAAACAAAGAGATGCCTTCTTTGGTTTCCCTTTACCAACACATTCCCTGTCCAAGACAGTTTTGATTGAACACTTTTGATACTGCTCTGAGTGGTATAGGAAAATTAAAAGAGGAACAGGAGAGAATAATGTGATAACAGAGTAAATGTCCACAGACAGCAACAAGTACTATCATTCCTATGGTGCCCCTATTGAATCTAATGCCCTGCATCTGCATTAGCCTGGAGATTAATCTATAATAACATTTTTAATGTACAAAGTATCACTATGTATGCTTGAGGCATGGAATAAAAAATGAACAGGATGTGCTCAAAATTGAACAGGAGGATTAAAGCAGACTAGATAGTTTGAAGAAGTTAAAAACCTCCTTTAATGACACCAATCTTATGCCAGACTCAAAGGGTCATTTTAATATCAATATTAAACTTTCATTACTATATGGCTGTGATATATAGAACACAATAGTCTCAAATATTACTTCAAAATTAACATAGATCGTCATGGATAAGCACATGGTGGATGTGAGTAAACTACAAGATGTAACCAAGGATGAACAGGAGTATAAAATATTATCAGAGAAATGTATGAAAGAAAAGAAAATGAGCTGACCCTTGGTCAGAGTAAGAGATGACAAGTGGACAGCCTGAGTGCATCAATGATATCCTTGAGATTCACAGAAAATAAGGGAAAACCTCAACCATTTTGGATAGACTCTTTAAAAATCACACAGGATATGCAAGAATGGATGACTTGCAATTTGCCTCATTGGATGGAATATCCAAACAGATGTGAGCACATATCTATTTGATTAGTATTTGAGTAAGAAGCATGTGAGAAATATAAGCATTAAAAATGCAAGACAAGAAAAGAATATGCTAGAACATGTAGAAAGCAGGAACAAAAATAGATGGACAAATGAGTATTATAGTGATATGGATATAGCATTTAAAAAATGGTTTCTAGAATATTGGGTAGATCCTTTGTGAAATACTTGTAGGAGGAAATAAAGAAGCCTTACATAGTATAAGGAAGTATGAATGCACTGTAATCTACAACAGTAAAGGGATCATGGGATCAAAGGTTTAGAAGATCAGAGATTTAATTTGGAAGTGACTTCAAAAATCACCCAGCATATATCGTCATTTTCAGAAGGTGAAACTAAGTTGAAAGACATTAAGTTACTAGTATGTGATCACACAAGCATAAAAGTGAAGGGCCAGGATTTGAAACTGAACCATTTGATGACAAATCCAGCACTTTTTCCACTTTATGGCTCTTCCTATGAGAGTATAACTCAACCCAAATATTCAGATGGGCAAGTATAAAATAATGGAACTAATTCTAGAGTACTGCTTATGCAATCAGTCATTTATTACTTTATAGTTGTAGCTAAATACTCTAACCACTTAACATTACCAAAAATAGCATGAGAAATCCATTTTATTTCCTTGGAGGAAAGGTAATGAAGGACTGATTAATATAAGCTATCATTCACAGTTGTAATAAAATAAGCATCTATATATGATTAGCAATTAATTTTATGATGTTAATATAATATAATTTTCTGAATTAATATTTCCTGATACTCTTACACAAATTCCCCAAATCACTATGTAATGTTGCAGTTAAACTTAAACATACATTTTCAGTCTAATGATATTTTTGCCTGGAATTGCTGTTCATTTCAAACCTGAACTGTACTACAAACAAAAGATGGTCAGTCCTTAGTATATGGAAATGGACAAACTCCCTTTTCCTCCTTATTCAGACCTTCAAAACATTGCTTAATGGGTTTATTTGAACTAAAATATCTAATCATTAAATATACTATAATGACAAGTCCTCATAGGAATATTGATTTCAAAGTGGTGAGAATATAGGATCACTAATCTAGAGTAGGAAAGAACCTTAGAAATCATCTAGTACATCATTTAGAAGATTGTGGGATACCAAATTTACATTTGGAAATGACCTCAGATGTTATTGAGTATACCTCGATAATTTTAGAGAAAAGGAAACTGAGGTCCAGAGAGGGGACATTACTTTCCCAAGAATTGTACAAGTAATAAGTGACAAAGCTGGAATGTTACTTGATTTAATAAGAACTTTACCCATTGTATTTGTTCTGAGTTGTGCTTCCTTTATACAAGAATTTTTCTGGACAAAAAAAGATTAATTACATAGTTGATAAACCTAGCGATGGGCCTGTTTGTTCTCAGATAGGTTCATTTTCAGACAGACAAAAGATCACTCAACAGACTCATGCCTGATGCCTTTTCCCACCTGGTAGGATCCACCAAAGAAGGTGTTTTGACCAAATGAGGCAGCAGAGATATGATCATCATTAATGCAAATAACTCACTTTAAAATTTGGAAATAAAGTTTACAAATCTTTTTCTCACACATAGGTGACTTAAAAAAAACAACAACATTTTTTATGCAGTTGCAAAGCGCTTTTCTCATAATGACCTTACCAGGTAGGTAATGTAAGTATCCATTTTGTTTTACACTTGAAGAAACTAAAACTTGAATTTTTTTTTTTTTTTTTGCCATATTCACAGAGCTAGTAAGGATCTGAGGTGGAATTTGAACTCAGGTTTCCTGTCTCAAAATCCAGTGGATTTTGATATAATATATCATGTGGACTTCCCGCAATAATAACTGCTTTTAAAATGTCATATCAGATTAGGATATGAACATTATATAAAAATAAAATGCCAATAATTTAATGATATTTGAATTGAAATACATGACAGATTATTGCTCTGTTCTAACACCCCTGTCACCACAGTAACAGGGTTTGACCTTTATTATTTCATAAATTTCACATTTGCTTTACTTTTTCAGCCAAAGCCATACGATCACTAATGCAGTTTGGTGGGAGGGGTGGTGTGGTCGTCTGTTTCATTGCTCGTAGGTTTTACAACATTTTGCATTAAAGCTATTCCTTCAATAAGTTCTACTATACCAACAGCTTTATCAATCCACAGATGACCTACCAGGTGTCAATAGTTGTTATTTAGTTATTCTTGTTACTGCAGTAGTGGTTGTTTAATCTTCTAAAATAGCCACCGTACAATTTAAGAAATATAATATAGTGGAAAGACTTTTGAAGTAAGAGTACCCGGGTTCATATCCTACCTTTGATAATACCTTTGTGACATTCACTTAAGATTCTTGATACTAAAGCTATTTATCCATAGCATGAGAGGGAAGGGACAGATGGCTTCTGGAGCCATTTTCCAACATAAATCTATGATTAACTACATGTGAAGGAGATGGCTGGTTTATGACTCTATTCTCAGTATCTTATTTGTTTAGCCAACTATCAGTTGAAAATTTTATCCTCAAATAATAAATTTAATGATATCCTACTTGCCACATGCCTGCAATTCAATTAGTCTCATTCTTGGAGAAGAATTGATTTTAAGGACCTGAATTATTGGAAGATTTCAGTTTTTATATATTTGAAATAATTTTAGTAGCAATTACTCTATTTTTATCAAATAATGAAACATAAGGAGATAGTGGATAATAATGACATTAGAATGAAAATATTCTGGTTAAGAAGAAATCATTCTTTTCAATTAATTCATTAGAGAAAATTCAGTTCAATTCAATTCAATAAGTTTGTTCAGTATGTACTTCTTATGAGGGTATCAAAGCAGAAACAAAATAGTTCAAGCAGTTTACATTCTGTTCATGTATATGAGATCTATCTACATAGCAGTCACCTATTTATCTATGTATCTGTTTATCATCTACATATCTATTTATGTAGCTATAAATCATCTATGTATGTATCTATTTATCAATCACCTATCTATGCATGTAAATACCACCTATCATTTGCCTGTGTGTCTTATCTATGTATCTATCAATCTATGGATGTATCTCTCTGTTCAGGGTAAATAGAAATGTTATTTCACAAGGAAAAGTGCACTAAAAGCTACATATTTTGGGAAAAGTTTTGTACGGGAGGTGGTATCTGAGCTGAAATCCAAAAAGAAATCACAGGGGGAAAAAGTCAAGTTTCAAAAAGTAAATATGTATTAAGGTTGACATCACTAGCTCTTATCTACTGCAATGAATCATCTAATAATGCAAAGCAGCAGAAAATGGGGGTATTTGCATTTGGGCATGCTTTTTGAAGTCTTCACTAACCACTTCAGTGCTAACACTTATTCCTTTTTCTGCACTGCTATTATTATGATAATTGTAATTTGTTTTCTTAGGTTCTTATTTTTTCGTTAATGCATATTCAATATCTTGGCATAAAGTATAAACTCCCCAGGGATTAGAACTAGGACTTGTACTCTGTATCTCTAGACATTGAACATGTATTGAGTAAACTCTTTGTAAAAATAGTTTTAATGATACATTTTTTTTAAACAGCACATAACAAATGACATTTTCCAACGAGTGATTTCTTTTAGCTTTTGCCCTACTTACAGAATAGGTAGCAAATATAATTTGTTTAGTCATCTGCCATGTTTCATATTGGAAATCTCAACAGAGCAGAAAAATCATTGCTTGTAGTGTCAGAGAACCAAAGTTCAATTGCTGCCAATTATGTTCATTACCTTTGGGACCATGGACATGTCACCTAAACTCCCTAAACAACAGATCCCTTGGCTGTAAAATGAGGGTATTGGACTGGCCGACCTCTGAAGTCTTTTACAGTAAGGGATATATGATCTTATGAAAAGAGATGAAATGAGGATTTTAATAAATTATTCAATATTAGCTATAAGAAATATACATACATATATAAATACACATATCTATTATATAACACCTTGTCCACTTAAAAATTACAGATAAATAGGAGCTGCTACTAATCTCAAGAATTTTAGAGGTAAAAGGAACCTAAGATAGCCTGTACATGTAGCCAGAATGGGGGTCTAAGCTGATGGAATTAGAGAAGAGCCATTCAAAACCCTCAGAGGACCCCATACAATCTGATAGGACAATGTATCTGGCTTTACTCTGGAGCATGAGTCAGGAGGTTTACTCAATAGAGATAAGGCTTCCCCAGCAACTCTGCTAAGTCTAACTAAATTAGTCTATATTACCACACAAAAGCTGGTTAGCCTATAACCTACAAATCGGACATAGCTCTCTTTCTGAGAAAATAAGACACATCAAAAGATCTATAGGTGGTAGCAGAATCAAGTAGAATTCATCACAACAATGGGAGCTGCAAAAAATGCCCAGCTCAGCAGAAAAAAATAGTTTACCTATGACCTCATCAGGGCATATTAAGGACTTTTCATCATCATAGACATGATATGTCTATCCACATATGTACCCTGGCACCACCTATTTTCCTCTTTGTATCTCCTTCTCATTGGTGGTATAATGTACTGTTGAGCATATACCTATGTGTACATCCAGTGATTTTTTTCTTGTTACTCTTGTCACACTCTTGTCACACAGGTTAAGTGACTTGTCCAGGGTCACATGGCTAGTAGTTGAAGGCCAGATTTGAATTCCGGTCTTCCAAACTCCAGGCCCAGGGTTCTAGCCACTGTGCCACCTAGTTGTCCTGGGTTCTTCAATATTTTCGCATTCAATTATTAATGCATATAATATGTATCCATAGGGATTACAAAGATTGCTTTTTCTTATTGTCTTCTCAATTAATTAAATGTCAGTTGCTTTAACCTAATGCATTCTTTGAGACTAATTTGGTAAAATAAACTTACTTAGTTTGTGGGGAAGGTGTTGTAAGTTATAATTTTGGGCCAAGACCAACCCTCTCCTACAGTATGCCTCAATATTATATTAGCATGAGGTTGCCATGCATTATAATAATACATATATAATATATGTGGTTATTAATATATATTAATATATTATGATTATTAATTTAATAATAATATAATAATAACTAACATTTATCATGCAAAGCAATGTACTAATCACATTATAATTATGTCTTGTTATCCTCATGACAACCTGGGAAGTAGATGCTATTATTATTCTCATATTAGACATAAGGAAACTGAAGTTAGCACAGGTTAAGTGACTTGTCCAGGGTCACATGGCTAGTAGTTGGAGGCCAGATTTGAATTCCAGTCTTCCAAACTCCAGGCCCAAGGTTCTAGCCACTGTGCCACCTAGTTGTCCTGGGTTCTTCAATATTTTCAAATTCAATTATGAATGCATATAATATATATCCATAGGGATTACAAAGATTGCTTTTTCTTATTGTCTTCTCAATTAATCTCACTTATAACATCACACACCATAAATTTTAAGACTAAGTTTTTTTATCTCTAGAGTGCCTTGGATAAAGGCAGAATGAACCACTACATATTTAATAATATTTAATGATCTCTTTCTAACTTTTCCTTAGGAAAAATATACAAAGAAATTGCTTGAATGTGGAGTAACAGAGTGAAGGACAGCAGAGTTGTTGACCTCAGCTCACTGGACTAGTGGCTTCACAACTGTCGAACCAAAATGAAATGCAATTGGTAAATATTTCATAAAATAAAGAACAGAGACAATGTTAATTTGTGTTTTTCTAACTCACTATGTAGCCCACAGGGATCACTTTCTATTTCAGTTTGGCATCACTAATTACATTATGATTTTATAAATGGCCTGAATTACAGAATATTTCTTTGTACATAGTGGTTTGTAAGTTGTCTCCTCTGTTAGACTGAGCTGTTTCAGAGCAGTATTGTTTTATAGATTTGTTTGTATCCCCAGAACTTAGCAGAGTATCTGGAACATGGTGCTTAATAAACACTAGCTGATTGACTTTTTTTTTAATTTTATTATAGTTTGCATCATTCATTTCCACAAGATTTTGAGTTACATATTTTCTCCCCCTCTTTCTCCCACTCACCGCCCCAAAACAGCCATCCCAGTGTGT
>CM053585.1:435900635-435919436 GCA_028646515.1 Pseudochirops corinnae
TCTCTCTCTCTCTCTTTCCTTCTCTCACTATTTCTCTCTGTCTTCCTCTCTGTCTCCATAGATGAATGACACATAGATTGATGGATACTGAATTCTAACCTTTAAAACTATGCCACTGATGCTGTTTTATACAAAAACCTTCCCCCAACACCTAAAGCCTCTTCATCCTGGGCATATAACAGTACTACAGGTTTTTTTTTTTTTTTTTTTTAATTCTGCAATATCTTTACATACCACATAGCCAATATCTCCACAAGAGGTACACTGCCCCAGAGCCCAGGTCAGGCAGTTTTCACCCACATTTTTGCCTCTGACCTTGAATTCCAAACTTTGTTTGCTTACATTTGTATCCCTTATACTTAACATGTTGTCTGGCACATATTGTTGTTTTTCAAGTCATATCCAACTTTTTGTGACCCCATCTGGGGATTTCTTGGCACAGATAGTGGAGTGGTTTGCCATTTTGTTCTCTCACTCATTTTAAAGATGAGGAACTGAGGCAAACCGGATTGAATGACTTGCCCAGTCACACAGCTAGTAAGTGTTTAGGGCTGGATTTGAACTCAGGAAGATGAGAATTCCTGACTCAGAGGCTGTAACCACTGGGATACTTATCTGCCCATCTGGCACATAGTAAGCATTTAATAAATACTTATAAGCTTACCTTCCTTCATTAAGTATACCAACCTGACCAGAACAGAGGGTACCATCTGGAAAATAATAGGAAATAACATCAGACAGGCAGTGTAAGGTCAGATTATGGAAGGCCAAGAAAATAGAAAGTCAAGGTAAATTCTAGAACAACAGAGTGACATTTAAAAGTGATGTTTTATAAAAATATGCAAAATTCTTTGGAGTGGAAGAGTTTGTAGACAGGTGGATAAGCTAAAAGGCTACTGTAATAATTGATTTGAATGACAATGTCTTAGATTAGAGGGTAATAGACATGAAAATAGAGGAGAAAGGGTGAATCCAAATGATATATTGAAAGAAAAAATGACAAGACTTAATGACATGATGGATATAGGAGATGAATGAGAAGGGAAAGTCAAAAATGATTTCAGGATTTATAATTCATAAGATGGGGAAGAAGTATTTATATTAATGGAAACATGTTAAGTAGGAGATATTTGGAGCAGGGAATATGATGACCTTATTATATGGAAATGAGGAGTTCAGGGTGATGGGGCAAAACATTTAAGTAGGGACATCCTAATATACTATGTGAAATACTTGGAGCACAGGTAAAAGCTTACAGCTGGAGTGGTACATTTTTGAGTCATTGATACAGAGGTGATAAACGAAGCTAAGAAAGTAGGTGAGCTTCCCAAGAAACCACACTTACTATGAGAGTAATTGTAGAGAAAGGAGAGAAGAAATTCAAGGACAGACACTAACGGTGTGGTCAAAAATGGGTGTGATGGTAATTACCTTCCTGCTCTAGAGGGAAACCTGCTTTATATCAGGTACATCTTTGCTGCTATAGATACATACTGGTTTTGTACTTGAAAAGTAATCTGTATAATTTTCCTTACAGTCTATTACATACTACCATGATAAAGTTTAAAAACCTTAAGGGAAAAATAAAAAAAAATACAGTGCTCAATACAAAAGAGGCAGAACATAAGGATTGTGAGAGTAGTCAATCTTACATAAATTAAATCATTTCAAAAAATTTGAGAGGTAGGAAATCCTATACAGATACAGCAACAATGGACTTCAAAGAGTAAAAAAAAAGCAGGCTATGGGATATTGTAATATCTGAGGATGTTTCATATGTCCAGAATGAAGCCACCTTCAACTGATTTTTTCACCTTCTTTGTTAGTTTTCCAACAATGGATTGTCTCTCACCAAATGATTTATTTCATGGCACCAAAAATATTATAAAAAGAGTTCATTATTTAAGTTCTAAATAAAAATTTCAAAGTGTTAAACACTTTACCTTTAAGTATAACTGCTGATCTGTAGCTTGTGGTTTTGTGTTTTTTTTTTTTTTACATTTTCTAAAAAAATTTTTAAACAAAGCTTCTATAAGTTATCTACTAGTTATCTGATAAAAGTATTCTATAAGTTACCCATAAGTCAACTTTGAGTGGGTGAGTATAAATATTTGAGAAGTTTAAGAATCTGTATGAGAAAGAGAAATCCAAAGGATGTGTTTTCTCAGAGCCAATGATTTCTAATCTCTCTGGATATTTTGAAGCCTCCTTCTTCAAAAGTTTTATGTGTAGTTTCCTAGGTTTAACACCAACACTGTTACTCACCAACCTGCATTTTAATAGGGACCCACAGCAGCAGTGAGGCATTTAGTACTTACTGATCAAGAGACAATTAAGCAATCTTACATCTCCAGTACCCTCTGGTGGCGGAACTTTAAATTGATATTGTCAGCAGTTCAAAACAGGAATGCTGCTATGCTTACTTCTGGAAACTGATGAAATTGGAAGTACTGAGGGATGATGTCCTGCAGATACCTAATTATAAACTACCTTGGCATGGTAAGTAAAGAGGAAAACTAGTTCTGAGAAATGAGCACTGATTTCATACATAAGAAAAGATTGGCTACTCAAAAATGCAAGTCAGGTTTCTTTCGGTATAGAGTTGTCATAATACTATGATCACTGTTGTTACTTTTTTGGGAAAGTCTGACTTGGAATTTCATCCTAGAGGGACATCAGCAATCAAACTGTATTTCAATACAGTTATACAAAAGGAGAAAGAAAACACACTTTATAGAATCATTTTGAGAATAATCTGCAAAATAATGCATTGAAAGAAGGGATATCAAGAGATTCCCTATGTAATAATTTTCTATTTATATCTCATTAATGTCTATATTTCATATTGAGATCATAATAATGAGCTCCCAATTCTTTTCCTACTTCAACTCTAGCCAGGTCTTGAAAAGTAGTAGTGATGGACCATTTGGCTGGAATGACGAGGTTTTTGTTTTTGTTTTTGTTTATATTGGGTGGATTGTTTAGGGTCAAGCTAGCCTATCCCATAAAATGGAGCAGTGAATTCCTGATAACCTTCAAATCTTGAACAGAATTTCAAGTGCAGAAAGTTTTATTGTGCCTCCATACCTCAGAAGGAGCTGGAAGCAAACTATAGAGAGTCTAGCAAGAAGGAAATTGGATCATTTGGACTTGAAATATTGTCAAATTTATAAGAATACCCATAAAACGAAACTTCAGAATTGAAAGAGACTTAAGACATAATATAGTTCTTTTCATACCTAAATAAAATTCCCCTCAACAACATTCTGGACAATTGGTCATGTAGCATAATGCTTTAACTCATAAGTAATGAACAACTCACTTATTCTGGGAAACCTGTCATTAATATGAAGTTTTTCCTTACATGGAAGACTCAGAAACTTCCTGCTATTTTTCTACTTCAGACTTCCAAGGTCAAGCAAAACATGTCTAGTCTATTTCAACTTGATAACCTTTCAAATACTTGTATAACACGGCTATGACATTGCTATAAAATTTTTCTTTTTTCTAGGCTAAATATACTAATTTCTTTCAAAGGAGCATCATATAATACGGTTTCCAATCATCTTATTATGTTGATATTTTCTTCTGGAAACTATTTGTCATTGAATAAATTAATGAATGGATGGATGAATGAAAGAAAAAAGCACTTACTAAACACTTACTACATATAAATCACTGTGCTAAGAACTCGGAATAGAAGAAAAAGAAAAGATAATCTTTCCTCTCAAGGAGCTAACATTTTAATAGATGAGAAAACGCCCATAGGAGGATTAAGTTACAAGTTAGATGGAAGGATTAAGTTACAAGTTAGATGGAAAGTCCCTAAGATTGTTGGGGTACAGTGGTGAAACTGATGGCAATACATCATCTCCAATGTCATTTACACTGATAAAATTTTATTGTTTTCTGATATTGAATCATATGACACTACAAAGGATTTTAGTGGTGCAAACTTTCTTTTCTGTCTCTTAAGTAACTATATATTAAACACTCAGAAAAGATGGCACCAAGTTTTTTTGCATCTCCACAAGGAATGTTTCCTCTGTGTGTGCATAGGCCTGGGCTCAATTTGGGGCAAGTAATCTGGGAAAGGGGAGGGATTGTGGGGAGGGAGGCATTTTCTATCCCCAGTCTCTTGGGTAGAGAGTTTTAGACTGTCTATATTAGAGTCGGAGGAGACGCACTGGTGATGATTTGTCATTATATTCTCTGAAATGTGTAAAATATACATAATTCACTGAACATGCTAAGAAATTAAGAAGAATACAGTAAGAGTTTTCCTAGTTCTGGACACTAAGCTTTTCTAATGCATCCTACAATCTTGTTGGATTTTTGGCTTTCTTGTCACCAAATATTGATTTATATTGATTTAATAGTATCAGAGATATGTTTGACATAAAACAATACATTGATCCAACTTTTTGTAACACACACCTTGTTTATGTGTAGCTGATTTCCTATGTCCAGGTGTGTCCTATTTAATTTAATTTTATTACACTACATTCAGCCCCAGTGCTGTCCTATGAAATTCTTTTTGCATTGGTGTAAAAGCCCCCAGAATGATAAAGAATGCTAATCTAATTTTAGTCTTCATTAAGAGACATAGTCTTCCTCACCAAAGAGTCAGTTTCTTTACTGTAATCATGACCATATCTCAACTGTTTTATTCAGTTCTGGATGCCACATTTCAGAAAGGTGTTAAAAAAAAACCATGCAGGTGATCTAGGCTCCCATCAAATATAAGCTCTTCAAGGGTTTCATTTCTGCTTTTATATTCTCACTTCTTTGCACATAATAAACATTTGATGAATTTGTTAGATAGAATTTAATTTAATATGCTACAGAGTATCTAGGGGAGGTTAACATGGATGGTGAAGGGCCCCAAGGTGATATATGAGGTATGACCATATGTCAGATTCTGTATCATCTCTTTCACTTGGTCCTTATGTTTGAAGCCAAAATATAGCTAGAATGTCAGATTAATAGCTTCCTAGGAAAAGCACATATTTAGAAGCTAATTATATACTATTTGCAGGAATTCGTTTTTCTCTGCATTTAGGATTGTTATTTAGAATTGTATTCTCAGTTTTAGAAGGTGTTTTTAATAGATTTGAGTGTTTACAATACTAGATCTCCCCCCTGAAGTACATTTGCTTACAAGCCCTCATTAAAGGTTCCTTTCATAAAAGACTGGCAGAATATATTTTTAAGTCTCTGAATGAAATTCAGAGAGCCCAAAATTAAAGTATCTGAAAAGCTACTATCAAAAAGGTTTAAATTGAAACTGAAATTTCTTCCTATTACTATGATCCTTATAAGAGAAAAAGCAGAGGGGGAGAGAAAGATAGGGGAGGGAATGAAAAGGGAAAGAAATAAAAATGAACTAGAAAGGAAAGAAACTAGCAGGGAAAAGAAAACCACCCCCTTCCTTCCCTTGGAAAATATTTTGACCTTTTAGCCTTAGGGATTTGGCTCAATACACAGAGTGGGGAGGAAGGAACAGAATAGGAGCTTGGGGTTCTTTTAGAAAGATTAATGAAAAGAACTAAAGAGTTTTCTTTCAGACTTAGAGCTAAATGTATCTAAGTAATACAGATGTTACACTTCTGTCAGAAGGAAGTGGCTTTTGTTAGGTTTTGGCCTCTTTCCTGGTCTTGTTCCAGCCCCCTCTGTCATGACGCTGACACAAATCTTTCCATAGCATGTACCCCAAACCGAGAGTTTACCAACTGGTCATCATCAGAAAACTTATATCAACACAGTTATGATACAAGTTAATTCATATCCAAGTCAGAAGTCAATGCTGAAATCTATGAACCAAAAATTCATATTAAGAACACTTTATGTTAAAAGCTAACAAATATAATTAACCACCCTTTGAACATCTGAGATAGACAGGTCAGACCAGGAAACTTTTTCCAGAGGAGACAGAAAAATTTGGAAATGGAAGTTCTTAACCTGAAGTTCTTCAAATTTAAAACTAATCTTGATTTTGTGTGTTTTCAGAAATAAAGTAATTTTTTGTCCGGTATAAGGTGTAAAGGTCTGAATCTCCTGAAAATCAAGAGGAATCAAAGTGTGTGGTCTTCAGGTTCTTTGCCACCATCTTGCAGGAGAGACACAAGACCACAATGCCAACTTTCTCAGACAAAAAGACCTTTGTAATCTATAACATTTGAATGTCCCCTTTCACATCAATTCTGAATGTGCTGCATGATAATTAATTTACAAAAAATTACAAAAGTATTTCTGAAAGAGTTATTAAACTACCCAGCAATACCATCACTTGGTCTAAGATGATTAGGGAAAAAGGAAAATAACATATATGTTCTAAAATGTTCTCTTTGTGGTGTTCTCTTTGTTGGAAAAAGAACTGAAAATTGCAGGGATGAACATATTGTGGTATATGATTGTGATATAATAACAGTGTGCTATAAGAAATGATAAGCTTGATGATTTTAGAAAATCATGAAAGACTTACACAAAATAAGCAAGAGAGAAGTTAGCAGAACCAAGAAAACACTGTATATAGTAACAACAATATTGTTTTTAGAATGACTTTGAGGAAATAAGTTATTTTGTCTATTGTAAATACCCAAATTGCCCATAAAGGATATATGAAGAAATATGTTAACTGCATCTGGTGAAAGAAGGGATAAACAGAAGTATGTACAGAACTTTTTACATACATACATACATACGTATACACATATATGTGTGTGTCCATAAATACACACATATAACTATTGGTTTCTGATGGATGCCTTCTGTAGGGCAAGGGGAAGAAAAAAAGAAATGTATATTATAATTATGTCATATATTTGAAAGCAAAATCCATATCAAGTCAGGCATAGTAGATTGGTATTTTCAGGCACACTCATCATTTTATTGCATTATATTATGGAAATACTTTTTTATTCCATAAATTAAAAATGTTTTTAAAAAGGAAAAAAAAGAGAAGAAAGTTGTGAATGTTCTTATTGCTTACATTTCTACTGTATCAAACACTATCCTTGGTTCTTTTATTTTATTAATCTATTCATTAGTGGTAATTGAACATCACTATCTGCTCAGACTTGTGTGCTAGTTATGGAGCAGAGTATGGAGGGAGAGATAGCTATTAAAAGTATATGGTAAACCCTGCTCTTTGAGGTCCTACATTTTAGCATCCCAGATGACTAATCATTAATTATTGCCTCCTATCTATATCTAACCCATACATGACTCACTTTGAAGGCATTTAAAGTTATGGGATTTTCTGATGTCTACTCTTCTCTCCCACCTTCAATACTTTCAAGTCCCATTTTTCACACTTTCATCTCTTAATTGATCATTACTGATAATGAGTTTCATCACATTTCTTGAATAATTCCATTGATACTCAGAACTGTTGGACCAATTTCCATATCCACCAATGGTGTAGCACTGTGCCTGTGATCCACATCAGCCCCAATGTTAACTGTCTCCATTTTCTGTCATCTTAATCTATTATTTTTATCAGCTCTAAAATAACTTGAATTATAATTTCTCCATTTTCTTCTAAATTTTATGATTTCTTCTTTTGTACTTACTCTAGAATAGTACATTTGCTTATATTCTAGAATTTTTATTTATTTCATTCTTAACTTAAGAAAAAACAAACATTTCCATAATAAAAATAAAAGATAATAGCATATGAAACTACAAAGCTATTGTGTGCAATTTTATAAAAATAAAGTTATCATGTAACTTTATTTTTCTCCATTTGCCCCATTTTTTCTTCCCTCTACTATAGAGCATTATCCTTTGCAGTTAATTTGGGAATTTATTATAGTGAAAAATGACTTAGTTTCTCAAATTGATCTTAAAACAATGTTGCTATTACTGTATACAATATTCTCTTGTCCTATCTTATGAAATAGACCTAATAGGGGAATTGCTGGGTCAAAGGGTATAGGCAGTTGAGTAACACTTTGGGCATAATTTCATGTTGCTCTCCAAAATACTTGAATCAGTTCACTGTTACACCAACAGTGAATTAGTGTCCCAATTTTTCCATATCTCCTCCAATATTTGGTGCTTTCCCCTTCAATCATTTTAGTCAATCTAAAAGGTGTAAAATAATATCTCAAGATTTTTTAAATCTGCATTTCTTTAATCAATAATTATTTAGAGGATTTTTTCTTATGACTATAAATTGTTTTGATTTTTCCTTCAACAACTGCCTGTTCATATCCTTTGACCATTTATCAATTGAGGAATAATTTTGTATTCTTATAGTCTTTTTGATAGTATGATAAATTCATTGATATCTTATATTGTTATTTAAATCTTGGAAGTATCTTCTTCTCTGGGGGAACCCTCCTGCTTATTAGAAGGTGGAGAGCTCCTCCCAGAACATCCATTTAAGGAGGTTATTAAGATCAGCAATCTCTTCATTTCTCATCAGGCTATAATCCCTTAGACTTCTCAATCATGCCTGGTATTTATCTTCTCTACCCTCTCCACCTTTCAGTTTCAGACATGTTGTCTTCCCTATTAGAATGTAATCCTCTTGAGAGCAGGGACTTTCTTTTGCTTGCTTTTTAAAACAAATTTCCAACACCTAGAAAAGTGCCTGGCAGATCATATATAAGTGCTTAATGCATTTTGGTCATATTGTATTATTCACTCTTTTACCTCCTGCCCACTTCTGTCTGCCTCTAGCATTCACTCTGTTGATTCTTCTGGGTTGTTCTTACTGAAAATATTTTTATTGTTCTCAAATCTTTCCTTTTTAATGAATAGGCTTCATATTGTTTTACTCCCCAAAGTTCTGTTGTTTGATCTTTGTTTTCACAGTCTACAAGGAAAGGATAATATTTGTAGCCTTTAACAGGTAAGGTGACCCTTAGGACACTATTATAAGGAAACAGTGGTTACTGAAATTGTGCATATTCCCAGGCTTCTTTATTTTTCTAGGATCAAATCTCCTTTTTTGACAGCCTTTCTTCAGTTTCTAGGTTAACCCTGAGGTGCTGATTACAAAGGGTTGGGGGTTACCCACAAGGATACTACTGAGAGGTAGCAAAGAAATTTTCTCAACTCCTCTCTACTTTATATTTCTCTGACCGCTACTGTACTGTATTTCTTTTTGTATGGTATTAAATAGCTGTTACTAGAACTTCACTTTTAACTCTCTTTATCTTCCATAAACTTTTCTGTGTTCCACATTCCTCTACAACTACATCCTTTCCATGATTTTTCCTTAAGCCAGGGCTGGGTTGATTTATGGACCTTGATGTACCCTGGTAGCAGGATCCCTCAGGGACCCTGATGAAAGGTTAATCAAAAAAGCCAATTCCTAAAACCACCGCCACCCAAAAGGCATGCAGGCTGCTGAAACCAATATGGCCACATGCTATGGGGATAAGGTAGGAACACCATGAATTATGGGTTGGTAGGCTGCTGGCTGCCTTCAATCATCTTTTGTCTTTCAGAATCACATTGAAGTAGATTCTTTCAATTTTGATCTTCATGTCTTTGCTGATTTTGCAAATTATGGTTGTGCCTTCCTTTTCATTCCATTTGGGCAGCCTGGGTGAATTACCTATCTGTTTATTAAACTATTTTTGAACCCCAACTAACTACTTTTTTACCTGTATAACCTTGGGGAATTCATTTAATCATCCTGGACTTCACTTTACTGATATACAAACTGAGAAATTTGAATTAAATGCTTCCTCATGGATCCTCAAGTTCCAATTCTGTGATACTATGGTCCAATATCTACCACACTTTGGAATCACCACAAATGCCTGATGTCAGAGAGTGGTCACTGTACTTTGTGTTGTTGATCACATATTTCTATTCTCCAGTTATTCTATCAACCATTCTTTTAACTATTATGCACTGTCATGCATATGGAGTTATGTACTTTCCCCAAATAATGGCAAACATCACTATTCCTGCTGTTGAATCATAATTGGATTATAATTATAATCTCTTCCAGGCAACCTGTAAGAAAAATTATTTACGTGGGGATTCAGTTATTAGAGTTTTACTCTTAGATGCAAAAGCAAATACTTTTACCTCTTCAACTCAAATAAGAAAGCTACCTAGAGGCCAGGTTCTGACATGATTCTTTACCTGGCCCCATAATAAACTCCTTAAGTATATGGTTATGTAACTTATGCCAAGGAATAAAAAAATGGCAATTTAACCTAATATTACAGGTGAAATACTGAGGACATAAATATAACAAGTGCGAATTCTTTCCTTTCATTATGTTGTTATATTTCATTATACTTAATACTTTGCCATCTTCTACAAAACTACATGCCAAAGTGACAAAAACATGTACTAAAATTTATATTTACAAGGAAGAAAAACAAATCTATAATTGGCTCAACTCTGAATTTCTTACTTTTCATGCGAAAAAACATCCACCTTTAAGCTATGATATCCATTTTCCTTTTCTCAGTTCTGGTTTCATTTTCTTTTTTTTAATGAGGGAAATGAAGGACCAGAACAGTGGAAGAAAATATCGGTATTTCAAGGAAAAATCCTTGAACATGATAGAAAGAAAGAATATAACTCCCCTCCAAGTTATAAAGCAAAAGTTTAAGGGCTTTATATGCAGAGAGAGAAAAAAATTTAAACTTGCATCCCAATGCTTCTAATTACGACTGCTTCAAACTTTTATGACTCTCCTCATTTTTATTTTCTCATGGACATAATGGCATTAATACTTTTCTCAAGGGATCTTTCTTTATTTCTACTTCACGTTAGATTATCTAATGTATATTTGTATAATTGGCAAATAAAATCCAACATAAGATCAGAGATTTAGAGTTGGAAGGAATATTAGAGACCATCCAATCATACCCCCTCTTTTATAGATGAGGCTTGGCAAGATGAAGAGGCTTGCCAAGGGTCAATTAATAAGCATGTATTAAATACCCTGCATATACCGTCTACTTTTCTAGGAACTAGAAACACAACTGTAAAGAAAGAATGGGCATAATGCTTGGAATATGTATAGAAGTTCCTTGCCTGTTTCTATTGCAATAGATGAAACTTTGAGGAACCATGTTTCAGACATGATAACTCACTGTTACCATCACGGGATTTAGAGTTAGAATTCTAACTCAACCATCTCATTTTGGAGATGAGAAAATTATATCCCAGAGAGGCTGTGACTTTCTCAGTCACACAGCTAGTAACAGGAAGAGCAAGGATTCAAAATTCTAATTCAAGTTCAATAATTCCTTCCATTACGTGGCATTGACTGGGTTTTCAAAACCATGTGGACCATAATCAGGGATTTTTCACTTGGGAGAACAGAAGCAAGAATGAGGCTTTAAAGTGAATTAAAAGCATATTTTTCTCTTGTATTATTTTACTCAATTGGATTTCAGTATTAGAAATGTTGGAAATATACTCATTTTAGTAATGATAAAATACATTGGCTTTGGCAAAAGCTATAAACCTACAATAATCCAACAAACCTTGAGTAAAAACTTACTTTGTATTGGACAACATTCTAAGTGATGAACCATATGCTGGAGATGGAGATATAGAACAGATACAATCTCTGCCTTTAGGGGCAGTGAGGTGATATAGAGGCCAGAACATAGGACCTGGAATCAGGAAGACCTGTATTCAAATTTAGCTTCAGGCACTTACTAGCTGACCCCAGGCAAGTAACTTAACTTCTGTTTGCCTGACTTTTCTCATCTGTAAAATGGAAATACTAATATAACCTACCTTGCTGCATTGTGAAAATCAAATGAGAAAGTAGTGATTACTCAGTAAGTGATAATGTTAACTATTTATGGAATTTATAATGCAGTAGGGATTTTAGACACACTTACTCATATTTATAATGTGAAGCATAACTGAGAAGCACAAACATTCCAGGGATTAGATGACAGCTATTTCACTTTTGTTATTTTGCTAGTCACTGGACATAAAATGACAAGTACATGATAAATATCCAAATGGTTGCTGATTGATTGGTTTGAGAACACATTTCCTTGACAGGAGGAATAGGAAAAAGTCAAGCAAAGTATCCTCAAGACACAGCAGCTTAGCTCTGGGGCATCTGCTGTTTCTAGGTCATTTTCCTCACTTGCCCATTTTTGTGTTCACCTACATTGTGTGCATAAGTTTTGTGCTGAGCTTTAAAATCTCTCAGGCCTCAGAAATCAAAGATAATGGGTTTGGGCGATGATGACCCTGTGTCCCAGGTCACTAATAACATATTTTCCTAGTCTCTTTTCTATGATTATGTGTCATATGTGTTTTAAAATGTTCTAAAGAAGAAGAAAAGTTCTCTTAAGATTCAAAAGAAGCTAAAGGTCTTTGACAATTGTTTCTTCACCTCTCTGTGGTCAGTCTACTATTCATTCTAGTCACGATACCGATCTTTCATCCTAGATCAATGCATCAAGCACGGATAGAGTGATTACTAGGTACTACGCATCAATTAAGTCCTTTGGGGGATGAAAAGTGGTAAATGGCAAAGATCACATAACCTAGTTTGGGAACAAAGCACATGGCCATCAAGAAATTAGCAGTCCTGGGCACATAAGAAGCACTCAAAAACACATGTAATACAAAAATTAATTCAGCTGATTTCCAGTTTCATATTTACTGAATATTATTTTAATTTCACCTTACAGCATACTAATAAGAAGCAAAAGCTTCCCAAGGCAAAAGAACAATTTTCACATTGTGATTCTTCTTTCTCTTTAAATAGTTAGTTATTAAACCTTCTGTGTAGATGATTCAAAGGACAACAAAATAAGTATTATTCAAACAAAATCAGTTAACACAACCTCATTTTAATAACACTTTATCTAGAACATGGTGGTATGAAAAGGACAAGTTTGGGAAAGAAACATGGTGAGTTAGGTACTTCACTCTTTTTTGTGATATCATGAGAAGCTACTTCATATATTGTTAAAGGAGGTCTCGTTATTTAGAGGTAACAGTTGTTTTGGGGCAGCTAGGTAGCACGGCAGATAGAATGCTGGCCCTAGAGTCAGGAAGATCTGAGTTCAAATCTAAAATCAGATACTACTAGCTGTGTAACCCTTAGCAAGTCACTTAACTTTTTTTGCCTCAGTTTCCTCATCTGAAACCTGAGATGGAGAAGAATATTTGCCAATAGATTTACCAAGAAAGGCCCAAATGAGGTTATGATGAACCAGATACAACTGAAATGACTGAAAAACAGTTGTTTGTACTAATATACCATTCTAAGATTGAGCAGCAGTTTCCTCACAGGCCTGTAATGTGGTTATTTTTATAGCCATTTTAAAGATGGGGAAACTCAGATAAAGGCATACAGCTCACCAACACAGATAGTATTTTTCAGAGCTGAGGCTTGAACCTAAATTGTGGGTTTGGGGATCTGATGTTCTTTACACTATGCCAGGTTTTGGAATAGACAACATCAAAAGTCTCTAAACCACCTGACTTCTAAGCATAAACTCCTTAAAGGCATCTTAGGCTTATAGATTCAGAGTTGCTTAGAGACCTCAAGTGCTTAATAAATGTCTGTTGAAATTAACTGTCAATTTCATAGACACAGGACATAACGTGATTTTTTAATTCCTCTTCATATAATATTGAGCAACAGAAATAGGTGTTTAATTTTTTTTAAAGGAATGCACTGGCACCCAAATATTTGATTGGGATATAGTTCTTGTCTCTTGTGAGGTACGGGGCTTGAACTTCATTGTCCTTGTTGTGTGAGTCTATTGAAGAGAAAAGACTTGGTTAATTGACCCAGTTAAACTTTTGTCTGATAGGATTGGTCAAGAATTCTGCAGGCACAGCAAGGATGCAACATTCTATTTTGCAGGAGCTTAAATCCACATATTTATGAAGTCTTACTGTGTTCTCTACTAGTCCACATCTGAGTCGCACATCATTTTTACAAAGACCCCAAAGTAACTGGGCTACTCTTCTCTATCCCCATAGATGGCTCTGTTTAACTACGTGTCCTGTTTCTCCACACTGACTGAGATTTTAAATAAATCCTCGATGGCAAATTATATCTTCAAATTTTATATTACAGGTGTGGCATCATTTAAACACTGATTTCCTGTATTAGAAGATTATGTTGAGGTTGACGAGATGTTTGGCACTTGATAGTAACTTTTATATAATGCATCTTACATTGTTGAGGTTGAGAAATCAATCAAATTATATGCAAGTGATTTACATAATCTTTTGCTGCAATAATATTGAAAAATGACAATATGAAATAATATTCACTCTTGCATATAGATTTCCAAACATTTTTCAACCAAAATACAAAGACATGTACCCTGAATCTAGATGAGTCTAATAAAAGTGTCACTACTGAAGAATGACAGGAAGACCACTAAGTTCTCAAGATAATCTACATTATAAAACTGATTTAATTCCTATATTACACTTATGACATCTACTTTTCATTTCTCTACCACCTTTTCCAAAATCTTCCAACAATTTTTAAAGTTTTATTAACTCTTTCAATTATATCTTGGTCCTAGGGGGATTAATTCTATTTTACAACTGGGAAAATAAGAATCTAAAGGGTTGGAAGACAATTTCAAAGATATTATTATTATTATTGGTAGTTTAATATTGTGGCTAATGTTATCTATCAAATGCAAAGGTAAGAGTAATTTCCTTTTCCTGTAGGCTTAATACACATAAATACTCTGAAGATCTTCCAGTATGAGGGACCTTCTCTACAAATACAGATTTTATTGCATCTATAACTTTCTAGGTAAAATTAAGGGAGTTGTATATAGAAGTTAAGTTATTTGCCTTTCTACACAAATTAATTTATTGGTAAAAACCGAAGTCAACAACAGAGAGGAAGAACCTATCAGTTCTTTGGCATAGGGAACTGCCAGAAGAGAAAATTTCCTCTACCAATGCAAGTCGGTACCTCCTCTGTAACTTAAGAGTCTTAGATAAGTTGCCTAGAAGAAATGTGTCAGGCTGCATGCTGCCTTTAGCTCTTCTGAAGTCTTCAAAACATTTCTTATTATAATAGTTTTATTCATTTTTCAAATAAAGAAATGAAACCATGGTATATTTATGATTTCAATTTGGAATATAGGAGAGGATTGCTTTATGTAATGAAGGCTAATAGGATCAGTTTATAATTGAAGGGGCCATGGGATTCATTAATTCAAATCCTTCATTTTACAGTTGAGGAAATTAAGGCAAGCAACTTGCCTAAGGTCACAAATATAATAAACAGGAGAAATATGATCTGAATCCAGGTTCCATGACTTGAAATCTAGCATAATTCTATTTAAATTATATGAAGAAATTTCTTTCATAAAGCAAAATATATTTATACCATATCTTAAAAATACCACTACTGAACAAAATTAGTAGTCCTACATGGGACCACCAAATAAAATGCTTTGGTCAAAATATTTTTTGAGCAAGTTAGACATCTGTAAGTCCATACATAAAAACATAAGCACACAAATGCATTGTGCCTATATAAATACATGTGTGTATCCATATAATTAACTCTATAGACAGGTAGACAGAAAAAATACAGAATGATAAATCAACACACATCAAAATGCCTACATGCATAGTAATTAAACCCATGCATCTGTTGGTACATTGCATTTATTTATTTATTTGTTTGTTTATTTATTTATTTAATTAATTATTTATGCATTCATTCATTTATCTACTTATCTATCTGTCTATCTATCTATCTATCTATCTATCTATCTATCTATCTATCTATTTATTGCCTTGAGTTCAAATTTTAGGGTACAGTGAGGTTTGGCTCAAAAAGTCCAGACATATATTGTCCTTTTCTTGACAATTTTTTTTCATTCTTTTCCTTCTTTCCTCCTCAATTAATGCCTTTCAATAATCATTTTGACTTGTGATTGGTGATGTGATGATATATAACCTTATGTACTTTAAATTTAATTTAGTTTAGTTTAGAATTTAACTAGTATTGCTCAGCTTATTATATGTTCAATCGGTACATCATCTCATTCGCAGTAGTACTATCTCCAATGGAGTAGATCATAAGCCATTAACATTTGCCAATATTGTCCCCATAAATCCTCCAAAGATATTTAATCCATGCAGTTCTTGTAGGACTTCAGGTATTTCACTGTACCAGTGCAACATTTAGATGATTATTCTTCTCTTTAGTTATTTATCAGCACACCTCCCTTTCCAATTGTTCATTTATTTGATAATATATTTTAAGCCATTTATTGTGGCCAAATAATTACTGAAACAATTTTGCATTCATGTATTCTCACTATAGATCTTTCCATTGCTCTTAGGGTCACCTGTGTTTTTGTTTCATTGAAAATAATGATGGTCTATAATTTGTAATCATACAGCATAACCAGAAGAATATTGCTATTAAAACATTGGTTTTTGCATCATCATTATTGTTATTATTGCTGTTAAAAGACATCTAGTATTTAGATAAAAAGCAAGCTTCTGATTTGGAATTTAAATATATTCGAACATTTCAAAAGTTTGCTTCACAAACAGAGAGACTTGAATCCAAGTCCTACCTTTCATGAACATTGGCTGTGACTCAGGGCTTCAAGCCAATGGAGTCAAACAAATAAAAATGAGGGCCACTAAGCTATATACAAGTATCCCTGTGGACTGTGTCTTGACGTAGTTTTAAGATGTAAGGTTATCTATTTTATGTTATCTTTGTATTTTTTGTTAAAATATTTCCCAATTTGCATTTAATCTAGTTTTGAAGACTTCAGAAGAGCTAAAGGCAACATGCAGCCTGACACATTTCTTCTAGGCAACTTATCTAAGACTCTTAAGTTACAGAGGAGGTACTGACTTGCATTGGTAGAGGAAATTTTCTCTTCTGGCAGTTCCCTATGCCAAAGAACTGATAGGTTCTTCCTCTCTGCTGTTGACTTCGGTTTTTACCAATAAATTAATTTGTGTAGAAAGTTTCTGGTGAGGAAACTTCATCCAATACTGAAGATCAGCAACTATTACTCTCAGAGAAATAGCTTGGTGTATTGACAAGGTAAGTAAAATTTCCAAGGTCACACAGTCACTATCATTCAGGAGCAAGATTTGAACCCTAGTCTTCCTAATCCCAAGGTCAACTCTCCATCTACTATGCTATGTTATCTTTCTTTTCTAAGTTTATTAGAATAAAATTCAAAAACAATATCTTTCAGGAAACAAAGTAAATATGAAATCATCTTAGTGTGCTTAAATGTTCTGAACTGTGTAGGTCTTGGGTCTCCTATGCAAGACAATATGAGCAAAAGAACAACATCTTAACTGTTTTTTAAATTTATGTTTGAACATAGTACAATTATTTATGCAGAGAAAACATTTAATTAAGAAGATATATGGTAGACAGACAGTAAGTTCATGTATATTCATTTCCCAAGTTCTCCCATATCTCTGAATTCAATATTATGAACCTAGCTGTAAGCATATGAATAAATTGCAAAAAAATAATAAAACCTTATCTTAAGGTGTTCACAGATTAATGGGAAAGATGACAAGCAAAAAGCTATTTAAAAACAAGACATAAACAGTATAAGTTGGAAATAATCTCAGAGGGGAGGTACTAAGATTAAGCAGGATGGAGAAAAGCTTATGACAGAATGTGGAATTTCTGCAGTGATGTAAAGGAAGCCAGGAGGCAGAGATGGAGATGGAAAGCATTCCAACCATGAGAGATAGCCAATGAAAATGCTCAAAGCTGAATAATGGAGCATCATGTGGGAGGAACAACAAAGCTAGGATCATTTAATCACAAAGCAATTTGAGGGATGTAAGAAGACTGGAAAAGTAGGAAGGGACCAGGTTATGAAGAACTTTGAATGTCAAACAGAGGATTTTACATTTGTTCCTGGAGGTAATGGCAAGCCACTAGATTTCATTGACCAAAGGAATAATACAATCAGGTCGGGCTATTTGACAGCTGAGCAGAAGATGAATTGGCGTAAGGAGGGATTTAAGGTAGGGTTGGCAATGACAAGGCTATTGTAACAGTGTAGGTGTGAAATGATGGGGAATTACACCGCAGTGGTTTTAGTGTCAAAGGACATATAAGGTGCATTTCAGGATGCACATAAGGCTATATAAGAGATGTTGCTGTGGTAGAATTGACAGGACTTGGAAAATGACTGGATGCAGAGGGGGAAAGTGAAGAGTCAAGAGTGATAACTGTTGTAATAAACAATAAAAAAGCAATAGGAATAGATGAAATTTATGTAGCACTGTAGTAGTGGGAGGAGAAAATGACATTTATATAGGGTCTACAAAGTGTCAGGCACCATGCTAAGTGATTTACAAACATTCTCTTATTCCATACTCATTTACCCCCTTTACAACTGAGAGAATTAAGGCAAACAGGGGTTAAGTGACTTTTCCAGGGTCACACAGTTTGGAGAGATTTGAATTCAAGTCTTCTTAGACTCTAACTACTATACCACCTACCTACCCTAGTACTTTCTACTAGTACATATTACATAATCCATTCATAAATGTTAAGTAATTTAATTCTAACAACTCTGAGGTGTAGGCAATAATAATCATAATGTTTAAATTTTGCAAAATGTTTTACAAATGTTATTTCATTTTACTCTCAAAATTACTATGAAAGGTAAATACTATTATTACTCTCATTTTACATATGAGGGAATCAGAGTAGTTAGAGGGTGAGTTGTCCATTTTCAAATGGAGAGTAGAGTCTGAACCTGGATTTTAACTCAGATCTTTCAGACTTCAGGTCCATTGTTCTATGTATGGTACAACCAAATATAATTTTCCCTGTCTTAC
>CM053585.1:435925058-435942423 GCA_028646515.1 Pseudochirops corinnae
ATTGATATATGTTAATAACTAGTTATTGATGTTTTAGCTTAATAATTACTGATAATACATTATATATAAATATATACGTATAAAAACTGTTTAATTCACTTTTAGGTCTTCAATAGGTGAACAAAGAAAATGTACAAGACTAACTTCATGAATTAACTCTTAATTGACCAGAATTTTAGTGTCATTTCAAATTATTTACATTATTGTAATGAGCCACTGTGGGATTAAAATAATACAGGCCTTCAACTCATAGGGAACCTGAAAACCATTCATGAATATAAAATACATTTTAATTTAACATTAAAATTAGCTGTCACAAATCATACATTTAACTTGGTAGTTGTTATTATATAGGATTCAGTGAATTGTGTTGTTTCATCTTTGAAAACAGTATTTTCACTAATAAAATCCTAGCCACTGATGTTAAATGGATGCGAGTTCAGTGAACTAATTAAGGATTAAAGCAGAAAATCTTTATTGTGGCATTAAATCAATCCACAATTTCAGAATGTATTATCCCGAGCACTCTAGTAATTAAAGGGCTCTTAAATGAAACACATGCAGATAAATTAAAAATAAATTTCACAAGCTGAAGCTTGTAATGGTGTCTTATTAGGGATATCTATAAAATATATTCTGGAAAAGTGTGCATTTGAAAGGTACCATTTTAATAGAGAAAATACAGGAATTACTAGTGCCACCTATTGGCCAAAATTTAGAATTCAACAAACTGCCTAAAAAAGATGAAGAATGCAAACTTGAATTTTATCACCTAAGTTATGGAATAGATATAAAAGAAGCACTGAGGTGAAATGTATAATTATCAATCAGTAGTATTTTTAAGTCTTGTTAAACTTTTGAATCTCTCAGTTTTGGGGGACTAGGGTAACAAATAATGACTATGAATGTTATTTTTTTAAATGACTGGCATTTGATTTATAACAATAGCAATTGTAAACAAATAGCTTTATTTGCATTGCTGTCATATTGTTGAACTACTAATAATTCCACAAACATCTGTGTTTCAGATTTGTCTTTATTTTTCTTTTTATCATCTCTAAAATGAGGTGTCAGCTTCTGAAATGCCTTACAGTTCTTAGATTTTATGATCTGTGATCTTTGGCTTGCATAGCTGTGTGTGTGTATGAGAGTATGTCTATATAAGATAGAGGGGTTGAGGATTGAAGGGGCTCTGGAAGTTGGGTTAATGTTTCCTTACAGAATTAATGTCATTTCTTTTATCATAATTTATAATAAATAGGATGATGGTTCATTAAATTTTTTGTAAGTAGTTTAAATTCCTGGGGCAGAAAACATTAAAAACAGAGAAACAAATTGAATTATTTTTACTGCATTAAGTGCATGCTGATGTCTGCCTGAAATGTTCACATCTTTGAACAATTGTCCTCCATGGATTTATGAAGGTTATGTACAAGGCAGTTTGATTCTAAGTATTTAGTCCTTGTCACAGCTACAGAATTAATGAATGCATATCCATTGTCCACAAAACAGTTGAAAAACTCGATTCTTTGGTTAGTCTGCACAGATAATGAGATGCTTCCACAAAATAACTGAAACAATTGATTTTTTGGTTAGTCTGTGCAGATCATGAGATCTTTCCTTAGTTCTACAACTCCTTAGAAAATCCACAGCTTTCCTCACTAACTTCACTAACAGACTGATTTTTTCTGTGAAGTTTAGAGTTGATCAGAGGGCTTCACTTGGAGGGCCACATGTAGCCTTGATGCCATAAATTCCCCACCTTTGGACTCACTCTTTCCACTCTAATTAAAGAAAATTTTAGATATTATTAAAGTATAACGAAACACATCCACTAAGGTCCTACATGCTTCTTCATGATTTTAGAGCAATGCTAGGTCCTCAAAAGTTGTACCAATTTTGAGCCAGCCCTGGCAAGTCCTGCTAAGGAAGGGAAATTTTTCAGATATCAGGCTGCTAGAATCTCTCAGTTCCCAAAGAGAAGTGGATGGAGAATTTTGTCGATGAAGAGCCACCATCTCCTTAAACTGTTGTTCTGTATCTTTCCTCTCTTTCACAGTCAAACTCTCAGTAAGTCTCCTACTCTTGGTGCCTTTACTTTTTTACTCAGTCAGCAAGTATTAATTACAGTGGCTGATACTCTGCTATGTCCTAGAGATTAAAAGCCTAAGACTCTGAGTCTAGGTTTCTTGGCAATAGCGGGATCCTGCAAACTGTCAGACCAGTTTGCAGCCATAACCCAAAAACAATCATTGAGATTCGAAATCATTGTGGAAAAGGACCCATTTTCCTTATCACCACAAGGAAAGACTACTGACTTTAAAAACTGTCTCACACATTAGACTGTGAGCAACTTGAGAGCAGTCTGTTTGTTTTTGTCATGTACCACAGTACCTGCAGTACATACTTAATAAATTCTTGCTGCAGGGACTGCTTAATTGACCAATTGCTGCCACAGGCAGATAAGCAAAACAGACCTGAGATGTGTGGCATCCCCAGTCCACTGTTCCTGCTTTCCAACAGCACTACTAGTCATCAGAAGCAACTCCTGTAGAAAAGAGGTTATTATTCTTACCAGTTGCCAATTAACTACCATTCTTAGGGCAGGCAAGTCAGTCTAGCTAAAGTAGTGGGAGCCCTGGGGAGAGGCAGAAGGCAGATAGTCTAGGTAAATGAAATCACCACTACCATTCTGACCATCATATCCCATCAGACCCTCTTAGAGACATCCTAGAACTCTGAACACAAGCACCTTGAGAATAGCTTACCCAGTCCCCATAGGCATTGTCATGGGATGTAATCTCTATGGAGTTGTGTCCTGGCAGCTGCTCCCATAGGTGCTACAGATATAGGTACTGAAGACCTAAGAAAGAATTTGTCACAAATGTCCTTGGCATTTTCAAATGACTTAACATGAGAAACATGATTTATCAATAGAAATTACATTAAAGAGACATTGCTATCTGCTTTTCCACTGTACCCTAAGGACCATGATAATTTTTCATCTGCTTGTAGCTGAAACCTTCCCAGTATTTTGCTTTCTCTAGTGGAATATGAGTTCCACAGAGCAAAAACTGTCTTGATTTTGGTTTTCTACCCCCAAAAGTTTAGCACATGGTTCATACACAGTAAGTGCTTAATAAATGTATTACTTATTCATACAAAGAAAGACAAAAATAACTTTTATGCCCTCAAGGATATACATACAAGTCATATACATTGTAAATGGGAGATAGTCTCACAGCAAAGATATTAGCCCTGTGGTGGGGGTGGGGGGGAGGTGATTAGAAGTGAGAAAGGATAGGACCCAGAAATAAGGTGTGATTGAACTGAGTCTTGAAGGAAGACAGCAAGACCAGGTGGTGAAAATGACAGGGGATAACATTCTAGACGTGGGATCAAACAACGAAAAAACACAGAGTTGTGGGGTAGGGTGTAATGTGTATGGCAAAGTGAGGAGGCTAGTGTTGCTGAATTCTAGAATAAGTAGAAGAAATTAAACGTTACAAGACTTGGAAAGTCCAACTTCTGATATTACTCTATCACAGAAAACACTCTAACAATTGAGTGTCAGCTCCTCAATATGACAACCTTTTCTCATTACTCATGTTGGATTGCTTTGGAGCTGTTGACCTGTTGACTAAACCTTTTTCAAAATACTTTAAGGGCTTCTTCTCTTCTCTTTCTACATGCTATCTTTCAATGAATTTATATACTTTCATTGATTTGTTGATCATCTTTAGGCACATGACACCCCAAATCCACATATATCAAGCATTATCTCTTATTACTTCTAGTCTTACATCATTTTGTTAAAGATATCTACCTATCTGCAGACAAAACTTGATATATCTCAAAAGGCACTTACCTTCTTCTCTAAACCAATACCGCTTACAAACATTCTGTGAATGGCATGGCTATCTTTTTAGCCACTCATATTCACAACTTCAGAGACATCCTTGACATGTCCCTTTCCTTTCCTGTGCATATTTTTGTTTATATTTCTGTTTGTATTTTTTAAAATATGATCTCTTTACTTTATCTTAGCTCCTCTAGTTTATAAAATGTTTGTATTTTGTTTATATTTCTATCAGTTGACAAATTTTTGTTTCTGCCTTCATAGTTTCTCTCCCAACTATCCCATCTTTTCCTAATGGACTACCTTGTTTCAGTCCCTCATCATTTTTTGGCTGGGTTTCTGATATTGCCTCTAATTTGGCCTCCCTGCTTCTGATCAATTTCTTTTTTTTTTTTCTTTTAAATAGTTCCACAGCATATTTGTCAAATTTCTTGAGGCACAGAGTTTACCACTTCAAAAATGTCAAAGAACCTTCAGTGAATTCCTACTGGTCCCAGTATAAAGCATAAGCCCCATCATCTGTCATTTAGAATCTTTCATAAGTTGGTATCAACCTATCTTTCCAGGTTTATTTCATATTATTTTCCTTCACAAAGTCTACTTAAAAAAAGTCATCCACAAGGTATTTCACAAGCTGATCATTCTATTCCCTGCCTCTCTGTATTTATGTAAGGAGTACTTCCTTCCCTGTAATGCACTTCCTCTTCATTCCTACCTTATAATCTTATCTTCCTTAAATGCTTGAATGAAGTGTCACATACTTAGCAAAACTTCCTCATTTCTTATTCCTCCTGGCTTGCTCAAATTACCTTTCATTTGTTTATGGTTAGTGATTAAAATGGACCATTGGAATGGTACAATATAACTCCTTAACAATAGAGACTGTTTGATTTTTATCATTATATACACGGCTTCTGGCCTTGCAGCTTCTACACAGTGCTTAATGTTTGGTGAATTGAATATATAATCAAATAAGCAGCAGTAATTTAAATTACTTTTCTTTTGGAATAGTGTTCATCATGAAAAGTCACAAAAGTGTAAGTTATCATATCTTGTATGTAGTTGGTAAACCCTCAATAGATACCTGTTGAATGAATGAGTGAATAAATGAATGAGAAGTAATGGATGATCAGGGATGTCTTGATGGTCTATCAAAAGGGCCATTCATCATATTAACATCTCTTAAGTATGTTAGTCAATATACTTTAGTTTTATAATATTCAAAATAATTAATACCAAATATATGTCTATCTGTATAACTTTATATTAATAACAGTCTTATAAGCTTATGCTATTTTCTATGAAACTTGGCATTGTTTTGAGCAGAATTTATGCCTTGTGTAGGTTATGATATGTTATTGCAAGTGTTTCTGCCCCTTATGGAGGCCTGCCTTTTGCCCTGCCTTTTTGAGTATCGTACACTTCATCTAAATGTGAGAAATAGACAGCAATATCAGAATTTTTTGAGATCCTATTATAATAATTCTTAGTTATTGCACTTTTATTTTAAAAAGTTACTTCCACTAGAAATTGAGTTGCTCCATTAAATGCTTTCAAGACGTGGATTGCTAAATGATTGTTTCTATCTTGGTGGGACTTCAATTAAGCTATTCTGAAAAAGCAGAGGGAATTGCTCACATCGCCTCACTTTGGCATATTTACCTTCTGCCTTCTTGTATTGTAAATCCTGTTCCCAGCTGGAGATTAAGCTTCCAATAAAATGTTATTGAAATTTACTTTTTTCCCCTTTCCTTTTTCCATCAATTTCAGACATTTGCCTTAGAATGGTGAGGAGGATAGAGTACTACGAGCATGAAGTGAGCTGTCCTTAGGTGATTTTTAAATGAAGAATTGTTTCATGTGGACTAGAGAAGCTAAGATAATGTAAAGAGATCATAGATCCCTTCCACTACCACCATTTAACCCTGGGTCAGTGACACGAAGTTCATAGCATTATATATAGACCTGGAAGGACTTCTAGAGCCGTCTAGCACATTTGGTATTGACAATCTGTGTAACTAGTTAGTTGTTAGAACATTTTGTTTTCCTTTTGAAAATGTGTTTGCAAGATGAACTATTCTGGTCTTGGCCATTCTATACAATAAGTCAGGAGGGGTGGAGCCACGATGGCAGAATAAAACACAAACTTGGCATGAGCTCCTGCTCCAACCACTTCCAATTCATGTAAAAAAAATGACTCTAAACAAATTTTAGAGCTACAGAACCCACAAAGTGACAGAGAGAAACAAATATCCCAATGAGATCAGTGTGGCAGGCTGACAGGAAGGGACTATCTCACCAGGCTAGGAACCAAGCACAGTCCTGTGTGAGCCTCGCTGTTCTGGCCTTAGCACAGCCTTGACCATCAACAGCTGAAGCAGACTTTAACAGAGTGAAGCACCAGCAGCTGTGGTGGTTTCCAGGCTTTTCAACCAATAACACCAAAGAGAAAGTAAAAGATCAGTGGGGAACTCTGTAGGAACTCTGAGCAACAGAAGAGCATGGTCTGGCCCCTGCCCCTGGAGCGAGAAGTGGCAGAGGTGTGATGGCTGCAGGTGTTGCCACATAGCTGTCTCAAGAGTTGCTGGCCTGCAGATTGTAGGTGGACCAAGTAACAATTTAGAGGGTAATCACTCTTCCTTTAACCTGCTTGGATCTGGATTGCGGCCTTGGGTGGTGGTCCTGGGGTAAGAAATACCAGTACGCCAGAACTTGAAGGGTCTATTGACAGGGCACCCTCTTAATAGCTCCAGCAGCTGTCAAAATCCCTGTGATGTGGGACAAAGCTCTCTCCATTCTGAAAGCAGAGTTCTACCATGGCAAAGAGCACCAAAGTCAAGTAATTGACTGTCAAGATGAGCAAGTAGAGAAAGCAGAAACAAATGATAAAATATTTTTTGGGAAACAAAAAGGATCAAAGCATAGAATGGGAGGAAGACAAAAAAGACAGAACTCCTGCATCAACAGCTCTCAAGAAAAATATGAATTGGTTACAGGCCATGGAGGAGCTCAAGAACGATTTTAAAAATCAAGAAAGAGAAATGGAGGAAAAATTGGGAAGAGAAATGCGAATAATGCAAGAAAATCATGAAAAGCAAGTCAACTATCTGCTAAAGGAGACCCTAAAATTACTGAATAAAATAACATCCTAAAAAATAGACTAAGCCAAATGGCAAAACAGGCCCAAAAAGCCAATGAGGAGAAGAATGCCTTAAAAAGCCAAATTTGCCAGGTGGGAAAGGAATTTCAAAGACTCACTTAAGAGAAAAATTCCTTCAAAATTAGATTAGAGTAAATGAAAGCTAATGACTTTATGAGAAATCAAGATACTACAAAACAGATACAAACAAATGAAAAAAAAAAAGAAGGCAATGTGAAATATCTCATTGGAAAAAAATGCTGACCTGGAAAACAGATTCAGGAGAGATAATTTAAAAATTATTGGACTACCTGATAGCCATCACAAAAAGAAGAGTATAGACACCATCTTTAAAGAAATTATCAAGTAAAATTGCCCTGATATTCTGGAACCAGTGGGCAAAATAGAAATGGAAATAATTCACCCCTTGAAAAAGATACCAAAAAGAAAACTCCTAGGAATATTATAGCCAAATTCCAGAATTCCCAGGTCAAGGAAAAAATACTGCAAGCAGTCAGGAACAATTTGAGTATTGTGGAAGCACAATCAGGATGATACAAGACATAGCAGCTTCTACATTAAGGGATCAAAGGGCTTGAAATATGATATTCTGGAGGTCAAAAGAGCTAGGATTAAAACCAAGAATCACCTACTCAGAAAAACTAAGTATAATGCTTCAGGGGAAAATATGGTCATTCAGTGAAATAGAGAGTTTTCAAGTGTTCTTGATGAAAAAACCTGAGCTCAACAGAAAATTTGACTTTTAAGTACAAGAAGCAAAAGAAGCATGAGAAGGTAAACAGGAAAAAGAAATCATAAGGGACTTATTAAAGTTGAACCATTTATATTCCTACATGGAAAAACAATAATTGTAACCTTTGAAACTTTTCTCAGTATGAGGATAGTTGAAGGGAATATATATGTATACATATATATATATATATATGTGCATGCATGTGTATGTATAGAAGGATGTATGTGTATATAAATATACATATATATGTATATATGTGTGTGTATATATATATATATATATGTGTGTATATATATATATATATATATTTATGGGACTGTGGGCATTTGTATGTTCGTGTATACATAGACAGAGGGCACAGGATGAGTTGAATATGAAGGAATGATATCTAAAAAATAAAATAAAAGGTTAGAAAGGAATTTATTGGGAGAAGGAGACAGGGAGTGATAGATTAGGGTAAATTATATCATATAAAAGAGACAAGAGAAAACTGTTACAATGGAGGGCAGTGCAAGAAGGTGAAAGGGAATGAGACAACCTGATTTTCATTGAATTTGGCCTAAGGAGGGAATAACATACACACTCAGTTGGTTATCTTACCCTCCAGGAAAATATGGGGGTAAGGGATAAGAGAGGGGAGGATAGAAGAGAGGGCAAATTGGAGGAGGGTAGTTAGAAGCAAACAATTTTTAAAAAGAATAGGGTCAAAGAGAAAATAGAATAAGTGGGGTGCATGATAGGATGAAGGGAAATATAGTTAGTCTTTCACAATATAACTACTATGGAAATATTTTGGGTAACTACACATGTACAATCTATACTGAAGTGTTTATATTCCCAGTGGGAGTGGGTAAGGAGGGAAGAAGGGAAAAATATCTGAAATGCAAAGTTTTAAAAACAAGTGTTTAAAAATTTGCTTTTTACATGCTACTGGGAAATAAGATATACAAGTACTGGGGTATAGAAGCCCATCTTGCCCTACTAGAAAGCTAGGTGGGAGGTGAAGAGGGAGGATACAAGAAAGAACAGATTGGGGGCAGGGGTATTCAGTAGGCTTGCTCTTTTGGGGTGGGGGGTAGCGGAAAGATGTGAGGAAAAATTGTATCTCAAAATTTTGTAGAAATGAATATTGAAAACTAAAACTAAAACTAAAATTTAAAAAAGATTTTTCGACTGACAGATTAAGACAATGTGACCTACGGGTGGAGAACTTTGACCTTTGTACTTTGTGTCCCTTAAGTAGGCTTACTCCTTGAGCATGATTGACTTAAGGACTTACTGAATAATATCTTTTGTTTAAAAGTATGTAGCCATTTTGGTGAAAACTATGTGGCCACTTTAGTGATAAGTTGTTATGTTATAACATTGTGAATGCTATACTTTGGTTTCTGTGAATGTTTTGCTTTAATTTACTGCTGGACAAATAGAGAGTTCACTATACTATGTGATCAGAATCTTAAAGCTATTCACAGCAGCATTCCTCTGGAAAGCTGCATGTACTTGGCTTTACAGATGATCTTCTGAGATGAAAGTTGAAACATCCTGATAGGCCTGAGGAAGCTGACAACCATGCTGCCTCTATTGATCTTAACTCTGATGCTTCAACATTAAAAATAAAACTCCCTAAGTTAGAGAAGAGCTAATTTTTCTTTCTCCTATGCTTCTGAGTTGGAGTGGGCCAATTGTTAAGAATAAAATTCTTTTTAAGATTTAAGTGTCAATTCACAATCAAGTTGGTTAGCTTTCCCTACATCTCTCAGTTGGGAGAAATTAAAGAGAAAGGAGCTATTTTGAATGCCAGCCAAGAACAATATACATTGAAAACACAGCCAGGAAATTTTTGCACAGTGCCTATCTTTGCTGACAAGGTTCCATCCAGCTCCATAAAAAGAAGAAGAAAATGTGTACTCTTTTAAAAGTGCCTATCATACTAACAAAGATTAAAACTACCAATTAAAACTACCATAAATATGATAGATAGCATCTTTTCCAATTCTTTACTGCCCTTTCAAATGTATTCAACTTATAATCATCTGTACTAATAGAAGTTAATGTTGCATAGATAAATAACACTTCCTGATAAACCATCACAAGTTCTTGGGATTAAAGATATAGTTATCAGATATACCAAAGGTCAAATGAGTAGTAAGTGTCACATGGCATTTGAATCCACATAATATACATACAGAACTAATGTTATTTCAGATATATTTCATACAGACCTGTGATTTCACCATTGTATGAAATTCTCAGCATGAATTTACTTTCCTTTGCTATAGATCAGCAAATTGTACATAACTGATGTCTTGGATCTGGTTAGGATAACACATATCCACGTCTAAGCAAAATTTTTAAGCAAGCAAAGTTTACCTTTCATGCCTTCCCACTTCCCTCTTCAGGACTATCCCCAGTTCCTTCTATTCTTCCCTAGTGCACAGTTTCCCAGGAGCTCCCTTTGTCTTTACTCTTATCTAATATTAATTTCATGCAAAATCTTTAAGTCATATGATCTTAATGTAGCTTTCTCCCTATAAGTTTTTGGATTTCCATAGAAAATTCTTGAAGGGGGGTGACTAGGTGGCACAGTGAATAGAGCACTGGCCCTGGAGTCAGGAGGACATAAGTTCAAATCTGGCCTCAGACACTTAACACAAAAACTAGCTGTGTGACCTTGGGCAAGTCACTTAACCCCAAATGCCCTAGAAAGAAACAAAGCAAAAGAAATAATGATAATAATAATAATAATAATAATAGAAAATGCTTGAAGACCAATAAAAACCAAATAAACAAATTTACCATTTTGGAATTTGAGAGACTATAACAGGAAGTAATAAGGTCATTTTTAGCAGAGAGTACTTTTCATCTTACCTAAAATTGGGTTACTTGGGAAACTTTGGGCAGCTGTCTACTTTATTAATTGTAATTCAGGTCTCACAAATATCCTTCTTTATAGATAATCAGGAGTTAATTATAAATAAGTTTAGAAACAAATGAACTTGGATTGACTCAAAGCATTCTCAGTATCTTTTGGCTGATTTTCCCATTCAATGACTACTTAAGTTTAAAACCTGGAGAGTTAATGAGAAGTTCTCAGAGAAATGTTGATGAGAGAAGAACTTTTCAACAGTTGTGATGTTTGGTAAATACACTATCCTATATATGGATATATACCTTTCTGGTTTTGTTCAAACTGAATATTCTTTATAAATGACATATTTTTCTTTGATGTATCAATCACTTCTCATAAACAGCTTGTTCACATTGGAAAAAAAAGAGCCAAGCATAAAACCATATAATCTGGTGATTTTGCCTGAAAATAAAATGTGTAACTTTAAATCCTTATTTTTTAATGTTTCTTAACATAATGAGTGAAGGTGTGCCTTAACATCTATTGATTGGAATAATGCCACTTTTTTTGGACTTTTATTCTATTTTATTTTAGGTCATCTTCACTTACATTGTTGAAGTCCTAAATATTAGACTTTTGGTTCTGCTTTCTTTCCTTTACATAATCATTTTATATAAAGTCTTCTTACATTTGCTTTGGATTCTTCATATTCCTCTTTCCTTATGAAGCAATAGTATTTCATTAGACTAATGTGTCACATTTTACTCAACCATCACCCAAATTGCTAGCTTATGTTCCCAACTTTTTGTCTTATGAATAAAATTACTGGGAAGATTTTTATATGCATACATGGTACATTTCTTTCATTGACCTTATCAGGTACAAACCCAATAATGTCATCACTAGATCCAAGAGTAAAAACAGAGGTGTTAGGATGAGAATTTTACAGATTTCCTTTACAAAATGGAAAGTTTCCAATCAAAAAATCTAGTTAGGACTGATCATAACACAAAATAAGTAGGTGAAGTTAACTTCCAGTATGAATCTGTTTTCTTCTGCTGAGGTGCTAAGAGATCTCTATATCTCCCAGTACCTGAGAGCCATATTGACATCCTAAAGGGTACAAAATACCATGATCTAGCTAATAAAAATATTAAGTAGCACCAGCAAATTGATGTGACCGCTACCTATAAAAGATTAGCTGTCACATTCTATATCTTTAAGATTTTATACAGTGATCATCCAATATTTGGACGAATTTATATTTTAGATAGCATCTTTGCATTATAATAAAGTTTAAAAACCCCTGGTTTGAAGGATAGGTCTAATGATGTAGATATTGGGCACACTGGTAGGTGGTCCATAGTTGAGTTTCTTTGGGGCTTCAATAAGAAGGCTGTTTCTATTGTCCCCCAAACCATACCAAAGAATAGTTTACTGTGCCTAGTCCTTGACACTTGCTAAGATATTATTCCTATGAGGTGGGATGTGGGCATGGAGTAAATGAAGCACAAGAGATAAATGTTTACCCTTCAAGGAGTTTATAGTCTAACTGAGATTATACAATATGCTTTTAAAAAAAATTATATCTTTCGCATGTCTCTTTCTAGAAATTGAACAGAGTAAACAGCAGTTGTGGACAACATTAAAAAAAACTGTAGTTGTGGAAACATTGATTATCAGATAAATGCTGGAAAAATTATTTGGTAAAAGCTGGTCAGTCATATCAACACAACTTCTTCCCACTTTTTTTGGTTTTATAGGATTATTTCAGACCATGTATTTTCAGAGAATGTGAAAATGCTTAGCTCATAAATCAAAGTGTCTTTTTAATCCAAGGCTGACTTGCACTTGTTCAACATGTTCACTAGATCATGAGAGCAAGTATGATACAAATTAAGGTTAGATAAAGTGTATTTAGTGCCTAGTGGCCAGGTAATATCTCAACATTTCAAGATGGGGTGAGGAAATATGATAATACTGCACTTTATATATTGCCATCCTTCTCTGACCATTCTTAATTTGAAAAGCTTGCTTAGACCAATTCTTTAGATGTCATCAGTACTTTCCACTATTAAGTGTTGGGAATTCAAATTCCAAGTAGGCAAATACAGTAACTTTGTTTGGTCAGAGGTCATGCTTATCCATTTTAAGTTGCTAACCGAGGTTTTACTGAAAGCTAAGTTGAGGCAAAACTAGCGAGGAACATGAAAGTTGGCAAAACTTTTAGGAGCAATGAAAAATGCAATGGCTTTAAGTGTCAGGGACAGGTAAAGAGGTGCCAATAGCCAATCAGGCATGAAATCAAGTTTGTGGCAACAAGCTGAGGTCATAAATCAGGGAAGCCATTTCAGTGAATGCAAAGATAAGAAGTTAAGACTGGAAATAATGCCCCCCCCCCAAAAAAAAATAATAGGAGGAGTCCAAATAACCAAGATCAGTGACTAAGCTCATCACAATAAAGGTTTTGGGGGTCGAGTGGTAGATTACTATGTGCTTCAGTATTATGTGTGTGTATGTTTTTGTTTGTTTGTTTTGAGATTGTCCAAGCCATTTATTCAACTGCAATTTGCCACTAATGAAGAAGTTATGGAAATTCAGTACTTTTTCACTGATTCAGTTGTTACCTTCTCCACCACCACCACCTCTCATCATCAATTGAAGGAAACTAGCTCAGTGGATACATCTTATTCGTGCTACACTGAAAAGATGCTTTCTCTGTATTCCATAAATGTCACTTACTATAGGGACATGGATAAGAAAACAATTTCCAACTCATTCCAAATTAGATTTGTTATTACTTTTTTGTATTTATTTAATATTTTCCCCCCCCCATTACATGTAAACAACAATTTTTAACATTTATTTTTAAAACTTTGAGTTTCAAATTCTCTCGTTTCCTCCCTCTGCACCCCTTTCCCCCCATTGAGAAGGCAAGCAATTCCATATAGGTTATATATGTGTAATCACGCAAAACATATCCATTTTCTCAATCTTCTTTTGACAAGTTATTCAATCCCCTTACTATCTGTGGGATAAGTGCTCTGGAAATAACTGCCAGCTCCGCCATTGCTGCCACTGCTTCCACTGATTCAGTCACTCCCCGTTCCTGCTCCTGGTTGTTGGGGCTGGGACTGTGTGGGGTCAGGGTTGTATTACACTCGTCTCTCACCCAGGATATACAGCCCTTTCTATTGACGTTCTAGTTTTCTTTGGTGTTTGTGTGTTGAGAAGTCTAGAAACTGCCACAGCTGCCAGTGATTCAATCCCCTAAATCGTGTTCCTGGTATGCTGAGACCTGATCTGTGCTGGCACCTGCACTGATCTACTCTCCTCTCTCAACTCTCTTTCCTGTCGACCTTCAGGTTGTCTTCAGGTTGGGCTAGAGATGAGTTTCACTCTGTCTTTTTTTTGGGTTCTGCTGTTTTAGAATTGATTTAGAGTCTTTTTTTACAGGTATATGGAGAGGTTTTGGGGAGCGCTCTGATGAGTCCCTGCTTTTGCTCTGCCATCTTGGCTCCGCCCCCTGTGTATATGTTCAATAGAGGCTTCAGTGGAGGTTCTACTATCCTTGATGGCAAAAATAACTAATTTTTTCCTATTTTAATCAATTTATACTCTTTTAATTTTTTTATCCTTGACTGCCCTTAGGATAACTGTGTTTGGTTAGTTATCAAGCTTTGTTAAAAAATCTGGTTCAACCATTCACTGCTTTTTTATGCTTTATGAAACTATACTGCTCATGATTGTCCATCATCTTTCTTATTAGGATTTTGTAAACATGTTTATATTTCAACCTGGTATTACTTTTGCAAGATAGCTCACTCTTTTTCACCTGAAAGTCTTTGAGGGGAGTACTCTATTGCATAGAGAAAATTTATGCCATTATGAATAGTAAGTGGGTCCGATTCCATTTTGTAAAGGTAAAATTAACATTATATGTCTTCAGTATTCTACTTCAGAAGTAAAAAGGTTAACCAAATCCCTTTAGTATTGGTTTTTAATCAGAGCTCTGCAGTTTTATCAACAGTGCTGTACTCTTCTTCCAAAAGACAACTCCTTTGGTACCAAGCAAGGGGAAAGAGAAGTGGTTCTAGTATCTAATAGAGAGAGAAGATTGATTCTTTTCTATTGGGTTCAGTTTCTTTGTTCTAAATCCTAAATATATGGCTTGACTGACATGACCTACAATGAAATAAATGTATTTTGAAGAGAGCATTCTTATTTATCCTCCATGTAAGATCTATTTTTTTCATCTTTCAGTTAATCATATACTCTCTTGTGGTACCTCTTCTGTAGTCTTAAACTTTTCCCCTTTCATCACAATTTAGCTTTCACATATTTATGTCTCATTTTCCTATCTTGATTGTAATCTCCATGTGGGCAATGATCTTGTCATTTCATATAGCATAAATGATGACAGATGATGAGTTTTTATGACAATGAAACAGAGATTTTTCTTGAACACTATAAAATTTTGATTGCAATATTTTATCATTTGAAGAGGATCATGAATTCAACTGGAAATATCTCTTTATGAAATATGTCATCAAATTTCTTATATTCATAACTCTATTCCTCTTATGCTTACCACAATGCTTTGAATATAGTATATGCTTAATAAATATTTGTGAATTCAATTTTATTTTATTTTTATTGTGTATTTTTATAGATACATAGCTGGATAGATAGATAGATAGATATTTTGGATACACATGATAGAGAGAAGCATTAGGAAGATCTGGACTAATTTTGTGGTCTTGTTGATTGTTGAATTGATTGTGTGACCCTGAGCAAGTTGCCTAAACTCTCAATGTTAGTAAGCAATTCAGTAAGACTATAAGTTGCTGATGTACATTAGTATAAGGGAGTTTCCTCTCTGGGAGTTTAAGATTAAGGGTATAGGCCCCTCCCACAAATATTTTCCATATAATAAAGAAGCTACTAGACCTTAAGTGTAGACACTTTATCTTTTATATCATAATATCCCTCCATAAAGCAATCATGCTAAGCATGCAATACTAGCTCAATAATCATTGATAGACAAAATTATGGCACTCCATTTATATAGATCTTCAAATAATTTTCAATTTTATTTACTTTCAAAATCTTAGGAAGGAAGAATAACTGTCATGATCACCGATCTAGAATAAGCTTAGATTATCATGATAGAGGTTAGTTTTATCCCATTGTTGATAGTTCATTGCCATAGATACTGTGTTCAATATCAGAATATACAAATAGGCTCAGATATTTTTTTTTTATGCTTAGGGATCAGGAGCCAACCAAGGAAGTTGCCATCTGGGGGATTTTAAATTAATTCCTCTGTCAGAATTCTCCCAAGCAAATGAATTCATCCTGAACAGTGTAGAGAAAGTTCTGCTGAAGAGTCCCCTTGGGATTAGCCCAAAGGCTATTAAAATATTTTTATTTATGATTTGAATAAAAGAATGGATGGCATGCTTATATAATTTTCATATGGCACAGGAAGCATAGATAACACATTAGATAAAGAAGATCCAAAAAGATTTCATGAGGTTAGAACAATGGGACAGATATGATAATATGATTTTTAACAGAGATAAATGTGAAATCTTACACCTGGATTCAAAGGGCCAACTTCTTAAGTACAGTATGAGGGAAACTAATCTGGGCAAGTAGTATCATTTAAAAATATCTTTCTGTTTTGGTGGAAAATGTAAGCTCAGTATGAGTAACTATCATAGTATGACTGCCAAGAAAGTTAAAGCATTATTTGATTAGCATCAAGACGCAAAGTACCAAGGAATGAAGTGGTAATAATACCTCTTCATTCTGTTTTTTGTCAGACCCTATCACAAATATGGCATTCAATTCTTAGTGTCATGTCTAAGAAGAATACTGGTTGAAATGAAGAGGAATATTCATCCAGGAGGAGAAATCACTAAGGAGAGACATGATTATAGTTTTGAAGTGTTTGATATTCTGTTGGCTTGAAAAGATAGAACTGGGAATAATGGTTGAATGTTTCAGAAAAGGCAGGATTAGGCTTGACATGAGGAGAAACTCCTTAACCATTAGAACTCTCCAGAAGTGGAATGGACGTTGGCAGGCAATAAGGAGTTTCCCCCTCACTACAGGTTTCTAAGTAAAGGTTAAACAATTCCTTGAGAGGGGTTAGAGAGATGAAGCCTTTTGATATATGTGTTGAACTAGGTTCTTCCTTGTAATCATAAGAGTCAGTGATTCTATGGAGCCATTTTAATTCCAAATCTACTATTGTACCAGTAATATGTTATTAATGAAATTATTCTAGCATGTGTAAAATTGATTTTTGGAGAGAAGGCAGACCTATGGTTTAATTGTTGGAAGAAGCTCCTGGGAAGGAAACGGCTTCTACTAATGAAGATTTAAATATTTCTAAAATATGTTATGAAACTCTTTAAAGAGTAACTTGGAAAGTTGAGAGGATAAGTGTTTTGCCCAGGGTTACAAAGACGATATTAAAGCAAGATTTGAACTTCATGACTCCAGTTTCAACTTAATATTCATAGGGGCTCTTGAAATATGGTTAATAATAAGACTGTGACAGAAATCACATAAAGCATAAAACATCAGTTTTCTAAAATGTTATTAATTTTCCAGTTATATTTACATGACTTTTGAAAATATGTTGAGTTTTGTCAGTCTATAAACTAGCTAAGCAATCTAATAATATTCTCTTCTAAAATATAAAATATAGAGCTATATTACATGTCCAAGAATATATGCGTATGTAATATAGCT
>CM053585.1:435942923-435972662 GCA_028646515.1 Pseudochirops corinnae
GAGAAGAATGCCTTAAAAAGTCAAATTTGCCAAATGGAAAAAGAATCTCAAAAGCTTTCTGAAGAGAATAATTCCTTCAGAATTAGAGGGGAGCAAATGGAAGCAAATGACTTTATGAGAAATCAGAATACTATTAAACAGATCCAACCAAATGAAAAAATAGAAGGCAACATGAAATATCTCCTTGAGAATGAGAAGTATAAAGAAGGCTTATTGTTCACACTTTCACATGCAAATAGTCAATCCATTAAATTAATTCTTCATGTTTCCTTCACTGAGTTCAAAGAAGGCTGCAAACTAAGTTGATTTTCACTGGGGCAGCTAGGTGGAGCAATGAAAGAATGCCAGGCCTGGCCTTGTGTAGACCTGAATTTAACTACGGCCTCTGACATATACTAGTTGTGTGATACTGGCTAAGTCACTCTATCCCTGTTAAACTTAGTGTCCTCATCAGTAAAAGGAAGATAATAACATGCCTACTTCTCAGAGTTGTTGTGAGGACCAAATAAGATAATATTGGTAAAGAGCTTCACACAATGCCTGACACATAGTAGGTGCTGTAGAAATTCCAATGGTCATTGTTGTTAATTTAAAAATATCATTATCCAGCAATACTTGATATTATATCAAGGCTAAAAGAGCTGGCAGGTGACTTTTTAGAGATTCTATTAAATAATTATTGAATTGGGGAGGCTAGGTGGCTCAGTGAACAGAGCACCGACCCTGGAGTCAGGAGGACGTGATTTCAAATCAGGCCTCAGACACTTAACACTCACTAGCCATGTGACCTTGGGCAAGTCACTTAACCCTAATTGCCCCCTGCAAAAAAATAATTATTGAATATATGCATTTATCATCAGTATCTATTATATGTAAGATTTTTTGGGGGTTCTCAAATATGTTTGTATTGATATCTTTTATCTTAACATTATGCAAATTTCCCCAGCTATAAACCTCTTTTCATCCTAGAGCCATTTATTAATAACAAATAAGTTTTATAAAAGAAAAAAATCAGCAAAATTAATCAATAGATTGAACAAAAACTGACATTATACACAATGTTTCATACCTGTGAACCCCACCCTACACACCTCTATAAATGAGTTAGAAGAGGTTTCTTATACCTCTTCTTAGAGGCCAAGCATGTTTCTGCTAATTTTGCAACATTTTTTTCTAGAATTTTACTGTTTTTTCCAATTACATTTTTGGAGTCTTTGTTTATATTGTTATCCTGGCTCTACTAACTTCACTTTGCATCAGTTGATGTATCTCCCTTGATCATCTGTAGTCATCATAATTATTTCTTTCTTTCTTTTTCTTTTTCTTTTTTTTTTTTTTACATTTTGGAGGGCAGGGCAATTGGGATTAAGTGACTTGCCCAAGGCCAGATGGCTAGTGTTTAATGTGTGAGGCCAGATTTGAACTCAGGTCCTCCTGACTCCAGGTCCAGTGCTCTATTCACTATGCCACCTAGCTGCCCCATAGTTATAATTTCTTTAAAAAACATTCTATTATGCTCACGTACCACAATTTATTTAGACATTCCCCAATCTATAGGCATCTACTTTGTTTACATTTTCTTGGTACCATTAAATATTTTTCTAATAAATTTGGTATAGATGAAGCCTTAATGTTTCTATTAACCACTTTGGGGTATATTTCTAGAAAGGGAATCTTTAGGTCAAAAGGATTACATAAAAGTTTTAAAGCATTCCCCTAATTACAATTTTGGATCCTTAATAAGCTATAGGTATAGAATTTCTGAGTTCAAGCCCCCATTTGACACATACTGGCTTGATAACCCTAGCCAGATAAATCACTTAACCTCTCAGTCAGTGTTCCCTGCAAGCCATTAAGACTATAAATTGAAGAGAAGGTGTCAGTTGGTAATGGAAGAAGAAGTTCTTTGCAGGGAATGACCTACCATTAAAATCATAGGATCTCTTGAAAGAAATTTTCTTTTTTTTCAAAACCATCTATAGAGACTGGCATGGTAATTGAGTTTAGTACAAAAGAGAAGCCCAGGACAAGAACATTTGAAGAGACTGAGGTTGGTTGTTTTTTATGTTAATTGTTTTGCTGTTCTAACAGCAAAAAACAAAACAAAACAAAGTAAAACATTGTTGTTAAAAAGAGGTATAAAAATTAGAAGGAAAATAAAGCAGAACTACAAGATTAAGGAAAAGAACAGTATTCCCAGCAAATCAAATTGTCTATTCAGTGAGGAATGAGTGAAAATAGACTCTCAAGTAGGATATTATTACAATGATCAAGCCTGTGATCACAAGGACAAATTGCTTCTGAAAAATACTAGAGCAAGAGATTGCCTCAATTTATATGGTTATATATTCTTGTGTGAGTGGTTTAGCATAAATGTGCATCAAATAAATACCAATCTCACTTTCCCTCCTTATCCTTTGGGCAATCTTTTTTTTTTTTTTTAACAATATACAGTTTTGAAGCATAAATTCTTGCTGACATATCCACATTTCATATCCATCCAGTGATACATTAGGAGCATTGGACCCAATTTCAGAAGATTTGAATTATTGTTGGGGATCAGAAACTAATTAGATATGAGACTGTGAGCAATGACTTCACCTCAATGAAGCTGAGCATTTTCATTTGTAAAAAAAGAGACTCTACCTCAAGAGGTGATTGGGAAAAAACAAACAAAAAACCCCACTGCTTACAGTTGGTGTTCTGCAGTAGAAAAAGTAATGGAGTTGGAGGCAGAAGAGATCCTGATTCTTGTTCTTGACACCTGTATGACCTTGGATAAAACACTCTATTTGAACCTCAGTGTTGTTATTTTTTTTAAATGAAGGGAGTGGACTAGGTGACCTTGGCAGCCCCTTCTAATGCTAGATCTCTAATCTTAAACTATAAAACACCACATCTGTGGGAGTTCTTATTAAGTGATTCAATTGAATAATCATTTGTTTAGTATTACATATGTCAGGTACTGTTTTTAATAAAACACAACATAGTTTTAATAAAACACTCTAATATCTCCTATCTCCTCCTGATTCTTCTCTTTCCCCCTTCATCTATTTTATGTGATTTCTGTACTCATGCCCTCATCTTTGAAGTGTTCTGACTCCCCAACACTTCCAGGTCTTTTTCTTTCATCCTTTCCTTTTCCCTCTTCTTACTCACATCCCTGTCACCTTATGTTGTTCCCAAAGAAGCACATACTGGAAATGGCTTGGGATGAAAGAATAAATTGTTAATTCACTCTCATCTTCCTTTTGGAGGCGTATTTAACAATATATAGGGCCAAAGAGCATTGCACATTTCAGTGGCATCCTCCCAGGGGCTATGGAATGAGTCTAATTTCTAATGGCCCTCCAACCCAATGAAGGTTGTCCATTTTTCCTACAAATATCATTATCCTACCTTTGGTCAAAAGGTGAAAGCTAAATTTCATGACTGTAATAAAAGGCTGAAACCATGTAAAGACCAATAGATATTATAACATGGCTCAAGGAAGGGATCTTGAATATAACCTGGGTCAACATCAAAGGTTTTACAAAATCAGGGAGAGAATTCTGCTGATGAAATTCTTCTTAAGCTACAAGGGATTGAGAAACACTGATGGAAACTCAACTAGAACAGAATTACGATGTTCACAAGGACAAATTGCTGCTGAGAGGTCAGTGCAGGCCTTAAAACAATGCATTTCTACTAACTTGGGAACATGTCTTTCCATAGAAAATACTGGGTCCAAACTGATACAGTTTGACTTTTTTTGTGAGTTTTCTAATGCCATATAAGCCAGTAATAAGAGCAGAAAAACACAAAGGTACACATAACATGGATTGCATCTTGGTTCTGCTTACTTCCAACAAGCTCTCTGTACTTAGCTGCCTTGATTTATGACTTTTATTGATAAATACTATTTCAGTTTGAACTATACTATACTAAAATACTTGAAAAAATAAATAGCAGTCTATCTCCTAAAATCTATTTTACACTCCACTAAACACATAAACATTAAGAAATAGACTGAGTACTAGTACTATAAAGAAATAGTCTTATCTCCCAAGAGTCCTGGGAAAAAAATGATAACATCCCTGTTTGTCAGAATACTCAGATTACTAAATGAATCAAATGATTTAAAAAAAAAATAGCTCTGTGTTTTTGTACAGTGTAGACATGACCTACATTTACGTCTGTTTGACTAACATGTGGATCAGTCTGTGATAGCAGGTTGTTTGCTAACTGTATGTTGATCACAAGGTGAATTATCCAATATTATTGCATTCAAGATGCATAAAGGAATACCTACAAAGTTCAGCTTGAAACCTAAAAAAATTCTCAGATGAAACTGAACTGGAGAAGTAGACTAAACAACGGTTCAATAGATCTCTCTGAAACCATATTGATCTCCTCTCTTGGCAAGGCCTAAATCTCATCTGGCTGATCATAGGGCCCAGCTGTTAAACTTTCGTCATGATGAGAAGGCAGCAGAAAATATCGAGCAATTCCAGAGAATGTACCTCAGCTCATAAGGAGAGAGATGAGGATCTACAAGCACAGGCAAAGAAGAGAAAAGAGAGCCACCAGAGAATTTCAAAGGGAAATGCAAGGGAGAATGAAGTACACTGAAGTAAATTCCTTTCCTGTTCATCTACCTCATTCTCTACTCACCACCTCTATGGGGTAGGGGCTGGAGCATATCATGGGATACACACGTACACACACTGGGAAAGGCAGGTGTAAAATAAGCTCAGAATTATTCATTTCTTCCATCACTTGGAAGACCAGAACATCTGGTTTGCTAGAGCAGAGGTGAGAATATTTTACCTACATTGGCCTCTGTTGGAAAGCAATGAGAGGTTTCACGGATCCTTTCTTTTTTCTCTGCTTCAACAGACAGAATCACTAGTGGCTGGGACTGGGTGGAAAAGGAGGAAGATGGTAATCATGTTAACAAGAAGAATGAACTGAGCACTAATGTGAACTGAAAATTCCCTAAAGAAGTCTGTGAGTGGAATGAAGGGAACATAAACTGGGACAACATATGCAGGGCTTCCTCTTTCATGGCTTAAATCTTAAACTTCTGCACTGGCCAGGGGTTTTGGACACAGGAGTTTCTCTTACATACAAACCAAATTCGAATGGGAAGCCAGAAAGCTCGATCTCACTCTTTTCTCCTTCTGTAGACATGTTTTCTTTTTGTGAATGACTCTTAAGCTTATTTTTTTGGGGGGAAAGGAAGATTGAACTTGGGGTTTTATCTATGTTTGGAACTGCTGATATGGAAATTCCCTCTGCTTATGTGGATCAGCAACTCATTTGTAAAGAGTCTTAAAGGTTGCCTAAAATACAAAAAAAAAAAAAAAAAACAATTTGCCTAGGATTACATAGCTATTTTTTGTGTCCCTTTTGAGGGCAGAAGACATTTTGGTTTTGGTTTTTGGTCTTTTTATATATGCCCCAAACTGAGCATCTTGTCTTTTACACAGTAAGAAATTAATATTTTTTTGTTGACAATCAGAGGCAAGGCTTGAATACAGGTACACTCCACTCCAAGAAGAGTCCTTTAATGAATACAGTACACTGCCATTCATTTAGATTTTATTGAGGTAAATTTCTTTTTAAATAAATTGCCTTGAGAGGAAATAAACCTCTGCTTCTTGGCTTACTTAACTCCCTTCAAGCTTGAAATAAAATGTAACTTTCTGTAGGAGGACATTCTTCTACCTCAACCTCCCATTTTCCCCTTCTAACAGTGCCTCCTCTCTGAGATTACTTTTCACTCACTTTGTATGTATTTTATATGTATCGAATTCTTTACGTGTCGTCTCCTCCAAGTTCTTTGAGGGCAGAGACTATTTTTATTTTCTTTTTCGGTTTTTTTTTGCCCCTATAATTTTAGTATAAGCACCCTAGTAAACTACTAAATGTGTGTTGAATGATTAATGTAAAAGAATGCTGAACTTGAGTTAGGAGAAAGGGATTTGAATTCTGAGTTACAATTGTACCTACTTAAAACACACACACACACACACACACACACACACACACACACACACAACGAAAGAAAGTCCCCAGACTTACTGAATAGGCCCTGTTATAAAACTTTATATATGGATATGGACAATATTTTCATAATCTAAGAAGGCATGGATAGAATAAAATCAGCCCTATAGGATATGTACTAACAGACTCAATCAACAAGATCCAACAATGTTCATTGAAATATAACAGTATAGTTCCATACTTTCTCAAATCTACTGATCCTGACATTTGCTTATTGCCAGTCATCCAACACCTATCCCCTACTCCAAAATTCAACAAAGATTCAGCTATCTCACCTGCAAAATTTTCAGTACGACAAACTGCAATTTGTATGGGCCAAGAGAATTAGACATATTTAAAACAAAAATCTAATTTTATTTCATTATCTCCTCAATTATAGTGTATTATAAACCAGTGTTTTATTATTTTTCCCGTTTCTAATAAAAAATAATTAAAAGTCAGTGTTCCGTTTCTAATTCAATGAAGCAATAATGATTAAACATATTTTATACATTCTTTTCAGAAGCACAGTCTACTGGGAAGCATAAGTAGTACTTTAAAATAACTATACCAGGGTTATTAAGAAGTTGGAGTATTTTGTTACAGAGAAAAATACTCTTAATATGGCAGAAGCTTTGAGATTCTAAATAAATTAACCAATAGATACATATTGATGGCCTACCACATGTAATATACCATACCTGCATAAATAAATGAATGAAAAAATATTTATAAATCACCTAGTATATTTCAAATATAATTCTAACTTGTGAGGATCCAGATAGAAAAAGATGAACTGTCTTTGCTCTCAAGGACCCTGTATTCTAATTGGGGGTGAGGGGATAGAGAAAGACCATAAAGTCCTAGAGGTGCAACAGTGGTGGGGGGGAGGGCACACAAGACCCAGAGTTTAGGTTATATCTTTAAGTCAGATGACAGTGCCAGTGTCCTGTAGGGAAAAGAGGCAGGACAAAGAGACAAATCATAATGCCTAGAGGAACTGAGGAAGCAATGGCAGGACAAATGGTCTTGACCAAAGAAATATTTTACTGAAAGAAATAGAATGTGTGACTCCTATTCTAATCTAAGCCATATGAGGAGCCAGAAGTTTGGGAAGGCCCTGGAGTCCATGGATCAGGCCAGGGGGAAAGTGGAGAGATAAAGAGTCCCCAGATCTTGAAAGAACTTCCTATTGCTTTATCACTACATAGGTTTTGGAATAGTTCAATGCCATAAGAGGGCAAGGGAGAAAGTATGCCTCTGGTGGTGGCTGCTGTTCCTCCTGGCAGGTCTTCCTGAATGATTCCTGTATGGGACATCAAAACAGAGGGAATCTTGACCTAATATACAAATAACAAGTCAATTTTTCACTTCCCCATTTTCATGAAAATGAAAATTTATTTTAAAACTCATTAATTCTAGAGACCAAAGAAGTTAAAGATGAGGAATCTGGCCTCTACTGAGGGAAGGATTTCCTACTGATCAACCTAACAATTTTGAAGTTTGTCTCTGTTTACTATTTTAGTAATCAAGAGTCAGAAATATGATATGACTGGTCATATCTTAACATTTAAATGTCATCTTTCATTTAATATTTCAGATGATCTCTTTTTTAAACACCCATGCAATGTATTAAAGATACAGAAAATTTCTTTAAAATATTTCCTTTACAAGAAATCAAACTTGTAACAAAAGCCATTATTGTAGTTTAGATCAGAAAGTGACTTTGGTAGTCATCTCATTCATCCTTACTCCACACACATGTACATAGTTTACAGATGAGGAAACCGGACCCAGAAAAGTAATGGGACATGTCCAAGGTCATATAGGTAAAGCGGCAGAACTAGAATTGAATGTAGGTCCTCAAAATCCAAATGCTAAGTCAATCATACATCATGATATTTTCTGCCTACTCTGCATCATAAGAGGCTTAGGTGTGAGCAAAACTTTATAGCAATTTTGGAGATATTACAGTGATAACTAAGCACTTTAGAGGTCAAATCATACAAGATTCACTTAGGGGACAATGTGAGTATCAGCATGGTATGATAGCATGCTTCAACATGATGATGGAGTCCCTTGTCAGTCCAGAAGAATCAGTCATACTTATTAGCATAACTTTGAAGAACTAGGCATGATCTTATTCCATGTTTTCAGACCTGATCTTGAGAACCTTTACAAAGCATTGGAGTCAATAATGAAAGCCCTCTGGCACAAACATTCATGGGATTTCTTTAGTCTTCTTTTTAGAATGCCCAAATTAGCAATGGCCAGAATGGACCTACATCATTTAAGTTGAAAGATTCCTCGTTACATCACGTTGCTCACTGCATATATTGAGGCCACATATCATAACAAGTTAAAAATTAGGGGGATAAAATTGTACAGTATAACAAAAAAAAACCCTACAGTGTTTCTCAGATTTAGCATTTGTACATATATTCATAAATGATCAAGTATTAAAAAGACGAAACTGAAGCCTCTTTAACAGATTTTGAAAGCTTGCTTTCAATGAATTACAGCATCTAATTATCATAACAAACACTAAGCCTTGATTAATCTATACATCAATAAACATTTATTAGGCACTTATTATATGCTAGGCCTGTGAAACAGCACGTCAGTTTCTAAAACAGAGGTCTAGCCCTGTCATTTCCTTGTTAATGAAGGTCTAGTAGCTCTGTATTGCCTTCACGATAAAATATGAACTCCTCTATTATCTTTTTTGGAGGCAATCAGGGTTAAGTGACTTGCCCAGGGTCACAAAGCTTGTTAAGTGTCTGAGACTGGATTTGAACTCATGTCCTCCTCACTCCAGAGCTGATACTCCATTCACTGCATCAACTAGCAGCACCCCCCCCCCATATCATTTAAAGCTCTTCATTAACATGTTCATCCCTACTTTTCCAGTCTTCTTACACTTCATTACCTTCAACTCATTCTATGATCCACTTTGAGAGGTTTCTTTTATAATGTTTCTCAAACAGGACATGCTGTCTCCGTACTTGCCTTTGCATTTCTTTTCTCTCATTCTGGAAATGCTCTGCTCTTCCCTTTATTACTTAGTTTCTCCGGTTTCCTTCAAGACTTAAATCAAATCCTACCTTCTATAGGAGACCTGTCTTGTTGCCCCAGGTTAGAAGTGTCTTCTGTTCTGAGATCACTTTTCAATTATACTACACACACACACACACACACACACACACACACACACACACAATTCATTTAGATCAGTGACTATTTTTTGTCTTTCTTTTTTTATCCCTAATACATAGATAGCACAAAAACTGACACAGAGTAAGTAAGCACTTAACAGAATATTTGCTGACTGATAGACTGGTCATAGCTGTTATCTGAGCCATGAAGACCTAAGGTCTAATCCCACCTCTTATATATATCCTTTCTTTGTGGACCCGAACAATTCATTTAACCTCTCACTCCCCCTAGGCAACTCTAAATGACTATAAGTTGCAACTCCATACTGTCAAAACTCCTTATAGCAATCACATCACGGGTTTAGACTAAATAAAAACTCCCTTTTCCAATCCCTTCCTTAGCAAACTTTTTATTTCTAAAATAGAATGTATAATATTCCTAGGATTCCATCATGATAGTTTGCCCTCTTCTTCTCTACAAAAAATGGGAAACATTTCACTTGACAAAATCAAAGGATTGCTGTAACATTTGCCTGCTGTTGCTGATATTGGGCACATTCTCTAACGTGATAAATCAAAAATTTAATGTCATATCTCTGGACTGTAACATAAGTTACTGAATTTTGCAATAGGATGCTGAAACAGAAGAGCTTCATATTGAATTCTCAAGTAGTACTGTCTGATAGTTTTATTAAGGTCAGCACTTCAGTGTCACTGCAACATAAATAAAGCTTAATGCAGGTAACCTTGGCAGAGCATAAGGAAGGAGTCTATAAGTTCTAGTATGAAACTCCATACAGTTCTGGGTTTCGCTATTAGTATTATGCCCCCAATCTACCTCTTATTTTTACCAAGTCATTTATCATTTAATGATTTTCAAATTATACTAGCACAGAGTAATCATAAAACTGTGAATCTGTTTTTTTCCTAAATAAATGATGATGATAACAATAGTAATAATAATAATTAACATTTATATTTTGTTTTATGTCATGTAAAGCACTGGAAATAGGTGATTCCATTTGTTCTTCAGAACAACTCTGCAATGTAGATGCTATTAATCACTTAACTGACTTTTGACCTCTCTTCACCTCAATATTCTCAGTAATTCTGACAGAGGTTGGAAGGGCAAGGGTATGGGACAACCAGGATTATTATCACATGTAGAAAGATGTTACAAGAATAAATCATCAACATCAACTTTAAGAACTACATCTTAATATCCTGTCTCTTGATTGTCTTTGAAGCTTTTCCATAAAAAGTCTATGGGGATAAGGTTGATTGTTTGCTGTTTAGGAAAGAAATTTGGTTTTTATATCTAAAAGGTCTTTGCTGTTTTCACAAAAAGGAAGGAAAGGATGTAGAGAGGGAAGGCTGGCAGGAAGGAAGAAAGGAAGGAAGGCAGGAAGGGAGGAAGGGAAGGAAGAAAGGACGGAAGGAGTGAGAAAGAAAGGGAGGAAGGGAAGAAGAGAGGAAGTGAGGGAAGGAGAAGGAGGGAGGAATGAAGGAAGGAAGGAAGGGAAGAAAGAAGGAAAGAAGGAAGGAAGGGAGGAAAGAAGAAAAGAAGGAAGAAAGAAAAGAAGGAAGGATGAAAGGAAGGAAGGAGGAAAGGAAGAAAGGAAAAAATGGAGGGAGAGAAGGAGGGAGGGAGGGAAGGGAAAGGAGGAAGGAAGGAAGGAAAATAACTTCCTAGATCTCTTTTGTTGCTGAAATTCTTGGACTCTAGAATAAAATATACAGAACTATCATGTTGTACATAAATTAGTCTTGGATCCCATTCTATACTCCAGTTGACCAATGGTAGCAACCGTATTTTAGTATATTAAGAGAGAGGCTGCTATTTGGGAAAAGGATAAAAAAAAGTAGCTCTGAGCATCTGGTACTAAAAATAAAATAAAAGAAAACAAAATAAAAAGAAAGCTCTAATACAAAAGGGAGACAAAACCAAAATCAAATTATATTTTTGTAGATATTTAAATTCAAGTTATCATCAAGAATTATTAAAGCTTCTATTATATGCAAGGTGCTAGAGATATAAAAGGAGAAAATGAAAAACAATCCCTTCCCTTCAAATGTTTACATTCTAATGATATGTAAAAAAAAAATCTATACGTAAAAACCTAAGTTTAAAAAAATAAATGAATTAAAGAGTCAGAGGGCACTGGCGAGGAGGAAAAGCATCCCTTAGGAAGTAGCCCCTTGTCTGAACCTTGATGGAAGCTAGGTATTGTAGTCAGAGGGGAGGACCAAACACATGGGTGAAAATCCCTGGTGAGGCATAGTGCAGGGAGATAGCTAGGTCAAATCAAATCAGTAAACATCTATTCAGCTCTTATTATGTCTGAGGTACTTTGCTAAGAACTGGAGAAACAATGAAATGGAAAAGCACAGTCCCTATCCTCAAGGAAGGAACACAACAGAAAATAACAAATAAGCCAGTTTGTATGGGAAAAGAATTCACATGAAAAAAAATATTCAAAAACATTCAATTAGACTGTGAAGGGCTTTAAGGGCAAGGCTGTGTAACACATTTGAACTACTATATAGCCTTATTGCTGAGTGAATATGTAATACTTAAAATTTCTGCAACATAAATTTGGCAATATATTTCACTAACCATTCGTATTTCCGAAATAAATTATTTTGAAGCTATATTTAAATTCACTTCAGTTATTAAATCACTCTTGTATTCAATAATCAGCCCATAAATCTCAACACACACCCACCCTCTCACCAATGGGTCATTTCCACCTCCACTTTTCTCAAATTTAACTTCTCCTGCCAATCATTTTAGTATGCTATCATTTATATAAACATATCATGGATGGGAATAGCAGAGAGAGAAAAGCCATGAAATTTTCCCTGGTTCCCATATTCCATCTCCTACCAATTGCTCCAGATCTTTTGAGTACAAGTAGTTGTGGTGATGTGTATGTTGAAATGGTACCAGAATAATAGGCACTATCTGTTATCATCAAGAAAACATTCAATTATTCAAGAAACATTAAATATCTACTATATACAAATTACTACTGGGTTAGGTTAGATCCAAAGATAATTAAGATGTGATCCCTGACCCATACACATATATCTATATCTAGATACATAAATTCTCTCTCTCTCCCTCTACCTTGCCCCTTCCTTTCTCCCTCCCTTCTCTTCCTCCCTTCCCCATCATATATACACACACACATATATGAATGAATATTTGTACATGCACACATATATTTCACTGTTGGAAAACTCACTATCTTTTCAGATATCTCATCTGAATTTTGGATAACGCACAACGTACATTCTATCAAGTACACAGTAAATGCCAGAGGCAGGATTTTTAGCCAGGTCTCTTCTTACTCTGAGTAAAGCAGACTTTCAAGTATTATAACCTAGGACACATATGCATGTACAAGTATAAACATACTTAAAATATTTTTTTCCTTCAAGTATTCCAGAAGAAACAGTAGAAGAAGACAGTGGCATTTGTTTGGAATTTGGGGGTCCAAGAGTTGAGGGGAATGGAAATGAATAAACACTCATAAACCATAAGCATGTTGTCATTAAGAAAACAACTCTAAGGAATTCCTCTTCCATTTGAGCTCTGTGCAGGACAGCATCTGCAACAGAGACAAAAGCCCTTGCTGAGCATATATCTCCATGTATTTTTTTTATTTTCATCAATATCAATAATTTTAGATCTGTATATTGAATTATTTCTATGGTACATCTATCAGGGAGTCTTTGATGATCTTTATATTTTTATGACATGATTTTGGTAGGACAGAATTTAAGGTTGAATTTTTCTCTTCTAAATCTTCTAAATCTCTACAGCCATTTTTCCACCTTTTATCAACTGTATGACTGAAAATGTGATCTGCTATAGAAACTAATCTGTACCCTTCTCATATCTTCTTCAAGCATACACACACACACACACACACACACACACATATCATTTTATAGATTTTTATAGAGATGCAAAAGTAGATATATGGGATTTAGAAAGTGATGTGCATTTGATCATCTCTCTGTGTGTCGCTCACTTCCTCTCTCCTCCCTTTAGCAAATTAATTGTCTGCATTTTTAAAATTTTCTTGTTATATTCTCTTGCATGAGATATCTCAAAAATTAATTATTTGATGTGTCCTTCCAACATGAATTTCTTTTTTTTTGTTTTGATACTTATTTTAATCCAGTATCTCCTCCCCAAAAATCATCTTACTTTTTTTGCTACTAGTTATTTTTATAGGACGCAAGAGCCTGAGTTCTTAAAATCCAAATATGAGATGTTGGAAAGAGAAATAAAATCATCAAAAGATATACTTTGGCATGTGTGAGCACTTTTGAACTAACAAAGTAGCTAGGTGTCAGAGCAAATAGAGAGTTCGATTAAGATTCAGGAAGACTAGAATTCGAATCCTACCTCAGACACTTACTATCTATGTGGATCTGGCAAAGTCACATAAGCCTTTACATGAAGCAACAGACTAGTCTATAGTCTACAGTTTTATTACAAGCTTTTGTAGTCACATACCTAGCACAACCTTAGTATAGTCTCATTTTGAAATTCAATTATAAATAGGAGTTCTAAAAATGTGCTCAATAAGAATAAATAAATTAATTAATCATAAATAAACTGACAAATAAGTGATCCAGTAAGGAATATTTCATAGAGCATTTTCTACCTTAAAAGACAATTACATGAAATTATTTTATGTAATATATTAAATTATGTAAAATTATGTAAATTTCACTAGTAAAAAAAGCTGGCTAAGTCACAGCAAGGCTCAGATACTTCATCCCCAAAACAGGGGGTGAAGATAATTATAATGCTTACCTCACAAGATTGTTGTGAGCATCAACTGAGATTATTTTGTAGAGTGCTTTGAAAATCCTCTTTTATTATTGTTATTATCATATTGATTATTACAGATGCAGCTGATGGTTCAGTGGATAGAACACCATGCCTGGAGTCAGGAAGACCTAAGTTTAAATCCAGATTCAGATACTTCCTAGATGTGTGATCCTGGACAAGTCACTTTAACTTCTGATTATCTGACAAAATGAATCCACTGGAGAAGGAAATGGCAAAAACATCTTTGCCAAGAAAACCCTAAATGGGGTCATCAAGGATCAGACAGTACTAAAATGACTTAACAAGAGCAACTGATTTATGGTGGTAATGCTGACAATAATAGGATGGGAAAAAAAAAATCCTTACCCATGCTTCAAATATGAAGAAATCACAAAAAAAGAAGATAAGAATCATGGAAAACCAGGCACGTAGATTTTGTGAATTTACTCCAGAAAGTGATATCTATTTAAATTTCATTTCTGTTTCTGCCAGTTAACTAGCACCTATTTACTAAATATCTACTATATTCCAGATACTGGGTTAAGCACTGGGGTAATTTAAAAGTAAAAAAAGGTTAAAAAAATTTCTGTTTTCAAGGAGCTCACAGTCTGATGGGGGGAACTATTTTTAAAGTCTTGATTTTAAAAAATCCATTTGTATGTGAAATGATTGGGTGACCTACTATTCCTAATACATATGCACATATAAAGTCACATTTTCTCCTAAAAAACCTCAATTTCTAAAGACTTCTGATCTTTAGATCAGAAGTAGATTTTTAAAAAAAAGACATGTTCTCAGAAAAAAATGTGGGGAAGGGCTCTCTAACGGTCTGGTTTTTAAATCATAGGACCACACATTTAGAGCTAGAAAGGATTTTAGAGATCAAGTTCAACCCCAAGGTGAGCTCCTTCCCAGCGCAGCAAAACCCTGCTCTTCCCTCAATATTGCATGGGTAGCCTGGCAGTAGTCTAGGGTCTTCCTTGCCCCTCTCCCCCAGAAGCATCCCCCATAAAATGATTTGAAGGCATATTTATTTTCTGCTTATATCAGGTACGAAAATTACATACTGTGGCTCCTTAAAGGATTTAGCAGAATACTCTGTATTCATATAGCCTCCTCATTTGCCCATAACTTCTCATGTTCCCCATTCTTACCTCCTCATAAGCTCCTGTTTTTCCTAAGCAAGTAACTCAGCATGTCTTCTCAAGCTTTGCTGATGCTATACCCCAGTCCTGGAGAATAGAAGAACACAGGCCTTCCAACAAACAAGAGATTGAAAGTAGAGATTAGTCTGTTTCACAGAGGATCCTCTAGCATTCTGAAGGGCGTCACATTGTGGGTTGTTATAATGTATCATGAAGTCATGTTTGTAGGGAGTAATGTTAGGCAGCAGAGGGTGTTTGTATGTGGAAGAACTGTGCTTTGTATCAGTTTGAGGAATATGTGTAAAGAGGAGTGTATGACCCTTTAATGTGGTGAATTAGTTTGGAACTAATACAGCATTAAGTCTCACTGTGGAGTGGCAGCTGTAAAGAGGTTGTGAAAAAAAAAAGACAGAAACATGGGAGTGAGGGAATAGCTATTTCTAGACCAGGGTTGATTAGGATAGAAAGAAGATATAAATTAGCCTAATTAAGATAAAGGATGCTTAATTGGATAGAGAGATTTTCTGAGTGTTAAAGTACAAAGGCTATTTTAACTTTTGTCAGATTCACATCATAAAAAAAGGGAGAGGGAACTTACAGAGTTTTGATACTGAAGGAAAGATCGTCCTCTAAGGTAGAAAATGTTTTATGAAGCGTTTCTTTTTACTGGATAACTTATTTGTTAGTTCATTAATGATTCATTTATTTATTCTTATTGCACACATTTTTAGAACTTCTATTTATAATTCAATTTCAAAATGAGAGTATCCAAGGGTTGTGCTAGGTGTGACTGCAAAAGCTGATTGTAAAATTCTCAATTTGAGCATTTACGCATTAGGAGTTAGCAACTTCTACAAATCAAGGGTTGATTTATTATTTTGTTGATTGTCCAGATACAAGAAAGTGTTGGGGAAAATGTTATTAATGCAGATAAAGTTTAGAAATATTTCATGTGCACTCCTGAACGTGCCTCCAGAGCTGATTGCTAAACATTTACCAGCATACCCCTGGACTATTTTGTTTGTAATTCAAATGATGACAAGAGAATCTATTTCCAATTTTCCAAGTATTCCCAGCATAGCTTTTGAGTCTTCCAATCCTAGGAATATTTCTGTGGAATTAGCCAGATTTTTAATAACTAGTAAAGAACTTCCACACAGCTCCTTTAAGAGAGTAGAGTTTGTTTTTTATTCCAGTAAGAGGGCATATATTTCTGTTGGTCGCTTTTGTGACTAAGGGCACACATTTATGGGATTGTTGACTGGTGTTAAGATGTCATCAGAACCAAGTAAGACTAACAAAGCAATATTGTGAGAAATAACTTTTGTCTTTGACCATTTTTCACCTTTTATAACTTTCTCTCCCATTTCATCACCTTCTTCTTCCTCCTCACACCCAAGGAATTTAGGTTTAACTTTCTCCCTGACTTACCAGGACCCTTGAGTTATATCTGTCATTCAGAGGCAAGTCTCTATATCTTTGTTCTAACTCTCTCCTCTATTATTAAAAAGTCAGTCTTTTTTTGTGTACTGGAAATGCACTGATCAATTTATTCATACTGTATTAGGTTCAGAGCCAATAAATATTTCAAGTGTCCATGGCATAGTCTTTGTTCTCATAAAACTTATACTTTACTAGATGAATAGGACATCTTACTTATGCAGCATCTAAGTGGCATAATGGATATAGGACACAGGAAGTCAGGAACACTTGAGTCCAAATCTCAACTCAGACATTTACTAGCTGTGAGATCCTGAGTGAGTCGTTCAACCTCTGTATACTTCACATGCCTCATCTATAAAATTGGGCTAATAATAGCATCTTTCTCAGCAGGTTGTGGTGAGGATTAAATGAGACATTTGCAAAGTGCTTAGAACAATAACTAGGCACTAAATGAATGCTGATCCCTTTCCCAATTTGCAGATGCTTTCTCCTCTGATAGTAAGCTTTGAGGGCAGAAACTCTTTTGTTCTTTTCTTTATATCAAAAGAATCACATGATATCCAGCAAGTTGCCTCAAAATAAGGAAGAGCAAGGTTCAAATCCAGTATCTGAGGTAAAATGACTGCATGTCCCTGGGTCACACAACCTCTCAATGCCATAGACAACTCTCTGCCTATGCAAAGACTTTGCTTATCTGCATTGGCAGAGAAAGTCTGCTCAGCCATGGGCTTTTCACAGTGCCTAGTACAGAGTAAATGCCTGACAAATGCTTGCTGATTGAATGCACTTTCTTTATAGTAAGTATACCAGGGCATTATAAAACACGGCCCTATTATCTAGAAGGGAAAAGGCTATTACCATCTAAGGGTTCCAGGAAGTTTTCACATAAAGTAATTTTCCTCTAAACACAAATAAGAAGGGACAGAGCAAAGAATGATATTATAAAAGTTTTTTTTAATTCTTAAATTTTTTAAAGTTTTGGGGGATGAGTTTATGGGTCCAGTCTCATATGTGGTGCTTACATAGATGATGAGTAGGTACTCAAATTTAGGAAACCTGATAACATCACAAAGTGATTCAGACTATGTGAAATAATAGAAACTATCTAAAGTATAAGCAGATATCCTGCTGTCTCTTTCACTAGTTAAACCATGGACAAATGATATCATAATTATAAGGTCTTGAGTGAGTCTTATGTGGGACCAAAACATTCCATAAATGAACATGCTTATGAAAATATCAGTTATATCAAAGAATATATTAGTTATAGGATTATTAGAGTGAAAAGTAATCATGGAAACATAGAGAGATGCATAGGCAACAGATTCTATGATATAAATTCCAACATGTCTATTATGCCACATTCTCTGTGCTACTGGTTTAGATTTCAAGGGAAGGATATGATAGGAAAGCAGGTAAGTGGATGCTCTCCAGTTCAGGTCAAGCTTTTCTCTAGTTTGAATCACCATGTAGAACAGATCAAAGCTTATTCTAATGGTTCCAATTCCTTTCAAATATACAGTCCATCATTCAAGAGGCTCAGAGTTCCTTATGGTGAAAGTAACCTAATGTTTCCCCTAGACAAGTATTGATGTAGAATGAGGTAAGTGAGGGAAGTATGCAAGTCAACCCTGCCATTCACTGAGATGTGACTTAAGTTTGAGAAATGATGAAGGTTTTTGGCTTAGGGTACCTGCTTTAATTGGCAAGGTTTGAGTTAGGAACAGTCATCCTTTCAATAAAGAAAAGAAAAATTAAATAGATGTATATTTGCATATATGCATATTCACATACACACATGTATATATATGCATACACATACATAAAACCATATGTACACATTCAAATATTCCTGTTTCTATCTTGTATACATATATACATATACATGTTTATATACATTTCATATGTGTTTCACACATACACACACACACACACACACACACACACCCTAAAAGGTATATTCCAATAAGAATGTCCAAAATAAGCAAATTCTGGCTAGCCTCAAAAATTCCCCAAAGAGCTAACAATTCTGGTTTCTCTAGGCTTCCCTCTTTCCTTTTATCCCTTTTTCTAAGAGTTTGCTGATATCACTGTTTTAGAATCTGCAGGAGTATGTGGCTGTTGCTACTTTTCCAAATTACTTTAAGACCAATTAATTACCTTGCTGTCACTCAGAATTTCTGCTGTTCTTTCTCTTTAGTAATTTCATGTACGCAGACTAAGATCTCTAACTCCTTTTGTGTTAATCCTCAGATGATGTTTCTGCCTCACAGAATACCAAGCAAGGTTTTTCTGGGCTTTGTTAAGTTTAGTCAAGAACGTTTTTGTTGCTCTGACAGGGAACAATCCTAAGAAATTTATCAGGATGATAAGGCTGCACATTTCACCAAAATGATAAGAAGAAACATGGGAATTTCACTCACTCAATGGAAACTATTCTGTAAAGACATTATATTTTTGACTACAAAATGAGGCATTATTAAAGTCAATCTTGCAGCTATAAATACCCCCGAAGACCAAGAGTTCAATGTGAAACTATTTGAACACTTTTAAATACACACATTCTTTATGCAGGAATCTGCAAAATAAAAAAAAAAGTTATGATAATGTATTTCTAATGTTTTAATCATCTGACTCCACTGAAATCAATTTTTTTTCATTTTGTTATGTGACATAAACAGATCTTTTCATGGGCAATTTCATTGTTATTTTAAATCATCTTACTTTGTTGTAACAGTATCACACATATAACATGTTACTTCAGCATTGTAACATACTTTTAGAATCTCAGAACTTCCTTGCTTAGTCCTACAAACATACAGCATCTGTCCATTGGGAAAGATCATCGATTTGTAAGTTGGGGAACAGGAATAGATGCATGCACGTGAAGGGCAAATGTAAGGATGGATGATTAATCGTCTCGTTACAGCATGACAACAATTGTAGAAATGTAAGTATCAGGGGCGGCTAGGTGGTGCAGTGAATGGAGTACCAGCCCTGGAGTTAGGAGGACCTTAGTTCAAATTTGGCCTCAGACACTTGGCACACTTACTAGCCGTGTGACCTTGGGCAAGTCACTTAACCCCAATTGTCCCCCCCCTACAAAAAGCAAAAAAAAAAAAAAAGAAATGTAAGCATCACTAACATTTACTATTTCCATCAAATTCCTCCTTTAAATAACCCAAATGTTACCAACCTCTTGTCATGAGGAACATGCTGGACTTATAGAACGAATATTTTAAGACAGCCATGTAGTAGCAAGCACCCTAGCACACCCAGGATGGCCTGCTAGCACAGGTTCTTTGATCTGCTTTGCTAAAGGAAAGACAACTTTTAAAGGGAACAACAATCTTGCTTTAATTACAGATAAGTAGAAAATACAAGTAGAGAAATTAGCACAGAGATTCAACAGACAGGGCTACTAATGTCTAAACAAAGTAATACAACCACCTACATATAGCACTGGATTAAGAGAGCACAAATCTCTGAGTAGTGGGGGGTGGGTCTTAACAAACAGCTACTCAGAGTCCCACCAGGCAATCAAGAGGTCCTTCTCATAAGTGAACCACCAGAGTAAAATACCAACTTTCCATTATATACAGTTTTCAACTAATAGGCTCAGAGCCAGAAGGCACCACGACCCTCATGACTCAGTGACTAATTAGCTTCATACCAAAAGCTGTGAAAGCATTTCTCCAGGCAAGCCTCCCCTAAGTAAGCTCCTCCTTAGGCAAGATCCAGTGAACTCTATGTGACTGAGGATGTATCACAGCTGGGCTGAAGTTCAAAGCAGCAAGACATCTGTGATGGAACACATGTGGTTGCATAGGTCTATTAATGGACAGGGAAGATCTTCATACTCCATTAAACATTACAATTCATTCTAGTATAATGGTTAAAGTGCTGAATTTAGAGTCCAGAACACATACATGAAGATCTCTCTTAGACTTTTACTAGCTATATAGCCCTGCACAGGCTTCTTAACCTCTCTATACCTAACTCTTCACTTCCATTAAATGAGGGAGTCGCTTTTCATGGCTTTTAAAGTTTCCTTCTAGCTCTAATTCCAGATGATCTTAGTGAAATGCATACTATAGGCAACATGTGTTAGAGAGCATTTTGTTTTTCTTCTAACTTGTTGGAAGATTAGTTTGACAACATAAAGATTGACAAGGAAAGTCAAGGGCAAGAAAGAATGATTGCTATTTTCCAGTGGGGTAAAATATGTTTGAAATGTAAAACAAAACTATGCAGTAGAATATTATATTTTTGAATGGGTTAAATGAAAAGCATTATATGGCACCAGCAATTCTAAAAATGTTGCTAGAATCTTATTCTATACCACTGGCCAAAGGAGAATGTTCTTTACTTTTCTCCTGTGTTATTATGTTTCCTGCTACTACAGAATTTATTATTATTTTAATGGAAGATGGTAAGGTGCTGCAGTGTTGACAATTTAACTGTATCCCTTTTCAACAATTCTATTTTCTTTGGAATTTTTTTGCCAGGCAAGTACAAGATGGATATGAGATTTCTGAATGGAAAAATTCTCAGAGCTTTGTTGCCACCACTGAAAACATTAATACCTTGTGGCAATTCCTGTCATGGTCATCTGCTGAGTGTTTTTGGTAAGCTATCCTACCATAGAAATAACTAGGACGTGTACTTTAAAAATATATTTACTCTGACTTACAAAGAAGGGAGACTGAAACAGTGGTAGAAAATGAGCCTAGTTCTCTTTTGGGTTAAATGTCCATGAATTGTTGGTAACTCGAACATTTAGTTCATCAAATAACCTTATGTACCCTTAAAATTATATAGTTATGTGATATTGTTTATGAAATGTAACTACAAGGTAAGGAGAATTATTTCCACTCTACTTTGAAGGATCTCTTACCTCATCAGTGTAACTGCTCCCTCTCTTCATGACTATTAAAGTTCATCCATGATTTCATTTCCTGTATGATTTTTTTTTTTTGGTCTATATCTTTCTATAAATCTGCTAATGGAAATCCATCCATCACAGTAGAGAATTTCCACTGGGTACTTTAATATTTTGTGGATCCCAGTGTAATATACTTTACTGTATATTATTTATCTTACTATAAGAATGGAAAAATTCAATTTGTTATCATACATGTGTGATATCTTTTATTCCATTTCTTCCATACAAGTTAGCAGTGGTGGGGTGTTTCAGTCTTCTTGAACCAATTCTGCCTTTTGGTTGCCTATGGGGTGTTATGATTTTGATTCTTTAGGGATTGTGGTGGCCCTTAATGAATATTACTATATGATACCACTAGGGAAAATATGCACATTTTAAAGGTGGGGTTTTGCCAGAAAGGAACAACTTTGAATCATTGAATGCACCATGTAACGTTACTCACTTTCTTCTTCCTCTTAAATATTGTGACTAGTACACTATACATATGAAGTGCCAATCTAAGATGTAGAAATCAAATGGACATGACCATCTATAAAAGTATCAAAGTCTAAGTAACATGAATTCCTTTTCAGTTGTTTGCTTTTTGCTTTGTGAATTGATACGTTAATGCGTTTTGAATAAATGTAATCTCTTAAGGAGATTCTCAAGATAATTTGGGAACAAGAGAATTTGGAGAACGATATCATGTATAAGGGCTCTGTGTAATATATTCTTTGCTATGTAGCCATTGAGTGTGTGTGTACACACATGCATAGATACAAACATGCATGTATACACAAATAGTTTTGAATTCACATATATACATATATGTGCATATATATACATACATACACACATATATGCTGGCATATACACATATAGAAATGGGAAAGAATAACATCACTTTTTTTTACTCTGATTCTGGGGAGGGGGGAAGGATGAGCAGGAGAAGAGGAAAGAAGATATAGATATGTATGTATATGTGTGCCCTTTGTATTTTTGTGTGTATATATACAAAATATATGGAGGAAGAGAGAAGGGGAGGAGAGGAGAGGAAGAAAAAGAGGGGAGGGGGAAGAGAGAGATAAAATGAGAACTTGGATGATTTCATTATAATTTCTTTTATAATTTTTCTACCTCATCATCCCTTTTCTTCAACTGCTACACCAAGAACTTATAAGCCATCTAGCATTTTATTTGCAACTTCCTTACTTCTTCTGGTTTAATTTATACCAAGGATGTCAAGATGGACATGGTTCAGTCCCTCTTCTAGTTGAATACTAAATCAAATATAGTTAAACAAGATCTTACATATATAGTAACAAGATTCAAATCAATGCCCATAATGATATTTTAAAAACTACTCCATACCACCCTTTGCCTGCTTTTGTATCATTGTCATTCTGGAAATGTAAGGAGGATGCATTGGTCTAAAGGTTTAATTGTATTTTTGTTTGTTTGTCTTGTGAGTTACCATGGACAAAGAATTCCTAACCTATTAGTGATATACTTCTCTTTCTTTCTAGAGGCTGGTCCTTAGACAGTGGAGACAACATATTGCCAGGGCATACTTGAAGCCTTTCTGTATTGGTAGAACATTACATTTTTCTAGCTTAGTTATTATTACTATTGTTGCTTCTTTTTGTTTATAGTTATTATTATAATTATTCATATTGCAGGTCCAGGAGCATATGATGAGCATAAATTGTTTCCTTAGGACAAGCTAGGATCTAAAACATACTGAATATCAGTATGCTGATGTGATGATTTATTTCTTCTTAAATGAAGGGCCGTAACTCAGAAAAATGATTTGCTAAATCATGGAGAAATTCTGATCTGTGTTGATGAAGTGAAACCAATACTGATGAAATTACAGATTTCTGAAATAAAAGCCCAATATGAGTCAATATGAGACTTGCCATTTTAACTCTGCCCAGAACGTGGAAAACTTGAAACATTTAATTAATGAAATTCTTATTTGAATAATAATCTGTCCAAGATTTTTGCTATAAACAAACACCATAGCTTTCATTAACATGTTTTTTTTACTTAATAAATAATTACTAGTATTTACATACTGTTTAAAAGTTTTCAAAGTGTTTCACAAATATTATCTTATTTAATCCTCACAACAACCAGAGAAGGCAGGTGGTATTTTTATGCCTATTTGACAGATTAGGAAACTGAGGCAAATAGAGGTCAAGTGACTTGTCCAACATCACATAGCCAGTAAGTATCTGAGGATGAATTTGAAATGAGGCCTTCTTGACTCTAAGGCCAGTGCTCTATTCACTTCACCATCTGATTGCCTACATGTAGAACTCAGCGAGCTGTCCACTGATATTCAATCTTTACCTATATTATACTCAGCTATTAAACTGAATAATTCAAGAAAGTGCTATTTTAGACATGTATGAAAAATAATATATACCATACATGCCATAGGTCTCTAATCCATGACACATCAGTAACTTTTCCAGATACAGCCACAACCCCAGAACAGCCTTTAAACACTGAGGGGAAAAAAAACTCAAATGTTCCTAATTTCACCTACTTAAATAATAATGAGGACAGAAATAGAATCATGCTGTTGTGATATCCAAGGTATCAAAATGTCAGAAAAAACAGCTGTTAAATAGCTGAATTCTGTGAAATTTATTTATTATCTTTCAATAAATTTGGCATGTGATCTTTTCTCCTCTTATGTAGCTATTGGCTATGAAGCCCATGTCTAGATCATGGTCCTAGATAAATTGTAGGATCCTATCTATCCTAGATAAATTGTAAGATCAGAGGATCACAGATAGAACTACAAGGAACCTCAGTTCCTTTTGGTTAAATCCCCTCATTTTAAAAATGAAGGAAGGTCTCAGGAACGTCATCACCATCAACATCATAGCTAGCAATTATATAGTACTTTAAGGTTGCAAAGTTTATGTACATTATAGTTTATATGTGTTATGACGTTTCATTCTCTGTATAGTATATGTTGGTATCCCCATTTTAGAAATGAGGAAACTAAGACTGAAATAAGTTCAATAGTTTGGCTATAATCACATATGTAATAAGTGACAGAGGATGGTTTTAGACTAATGCCCTCTGCTGATTCCAGAGTAAGCGCTTTTCTATTTAACAAAAGGATAGATTTTTTTTTTAACTGTGTGGCATTGTATATAATGGAATTATGGTAACGCAAGGAAATCCAAGGACCACAGTGGAAGCATTGTGGAAAACATTTGATGAAAGAACAGCAGCAAGAGAGAAATAAAAGTAATACTGTCATCAGAGTATACTACAGCCCACTTGGACAGAATAAGAAAATAAATGAGGAGATGGGGAAAAAAAATCACAAGCTCAGCACAGAGGAATTATATAGCAGTAAAGGGAGACTTCAATCACTTAGACTTTCACTGGAGTGCTCTCTCAGCCAAAACAAGAACAGCTAAAATCTTCTAGTCTTGACTTAATGATGATTTCATCCTTGAAAAGCTAGCGAAACTAACAAGTAGAAGTTCTGTTCTAGATCTGATATTCATTAGGAGGGAGATGGTTACTGAATTGGAAATCATATGAATGTTGAAAGGAAGTGAGTACTCTATCCTAAAGTTTGTTTTGTCATTTTTTAAGTTCTATAGTTTTACTACTCTTTCAAATGTATCTGCAATGATAACTTTGTACTTTGAGGAGAAAGGAATAAAGTGAAATATAATTCAAGAAAATACTAAGAAATTTGCTTTTGAAAAACAAGTGATTCAGAGAGATCTTATTGCCTGGCTTCATATATAATGTTATTAATACCAAGGATTGGGTATTGAGAGTCTACTCAGCCTCTTAAGGTGTTGAATGAGAGAAGTATCATAAAAAAGGAAGAGCTATGGTCAGTAAAATTGCTGCAGGTCATTACTTACACATATTTGGACAAGTCTGACTTGTATCCTAGATTTCAAAACAGTAAATTTCCTTTCAAAGAAAAAATAGGTACAATCCCATGGACCAATATCTACAGTGGAAGATAGCTCATGAGAGATAAGTAACAAGAATGAAATTCTGAAGACACAAAAGGAAAGAATATGAAGAGGGAAAAAAGACTGAAGTTATTTGAAGACATAGATGTGGGTGCTCAAACAACGCACTAACCAATTTAGATATTTTTTAAAAGATTTCAAGAAAAGATGAAAGCAAGGCCAGATAACAAAGAATGAATACAAAGCATGGCTCATACTGTGAAACCAGTTTGAGGATTTCTAAACTCAGAATGAGCTGAGGCTAGCAAAGAAAGGTAAGGGGAAAAAGCTTTTTAGAAGTCTGCAGTTAGAAAAAGGAAAGTCAAGGAAAGGATAGGACAGTTACTGAGATTGGATGGGATGGTGGTAATTGATAAGTGAGAGATGGCAAAACTGCTCTACTTTCATTTTGTTTGCTTTCTGTGTCAAGGTTGGAAAGGAGATTACAAAAATGGTTAATTAGAGGGTTCGTATCTAAGTAAGGAGACAGAAATAGAGCACCTTGCAACTTTTAATTCAACTCGAATCCATTCAGTTTGTTTACATGCAAATACCATTCTGACTACCCAACTGACCAGACTAGCTAAGATGGAGGTATGTCTACAAGTTAGTTATAAGAGAAAGATAGTGACTATTTAAGATGGCCTAGTTATAGGGCTGACAGGGAAGCCTTGTGTTCAAGTGATGTACTCTTATGATTTTTGTTACAGACCTTAAAATTTTCCTTATCTGAAAAATAATCAGTGTATAGATGTGAATTCCCCAATTACTACAGTGCTGTCAATTATGGAAGAAAGAAGAGTAACTATTTAGATGCTTCAGAGAATCACAAAGGAAGAGAGTGATTCTGGTGTAGAATATGTTGTTGTTGTACAGTCATTTCAGTTCTCTCTAATTCTTTGTGACCCCATTTGGGATTTTCTTGGCAAACATACTGGAGTGGTTTGCCATTTCCTTCTTCAGCTCATTTTACATATAAGGAAACTGAGACAAACAGTGTTAAGTGACTCGGCCAGAGTCACAAAGCCAGTTAAGTGTCTGAGTGCAGATTTGAACTCAGGAAGATGAATCTTCCTGAATCCTAGTGCACTGCTCTACACACTGTACTACCAAGCTAACTCTGCAGAATGTGTAGGAAAACAAAAAGATTAAAAATCAAGGAAAGGTAACGTAATTGAATATAACATATTAGAAATCATAATAACTTCAACTGCAAAGGAAATGGTAGTCCAATCGGTCAGTTGCATCGTTTCTCTGGAATCTACATAATCCTTCTGGTTATGCCTGTTATTTTGAAATCCATGTTCTTTGGAAATGAAACCACCTAAACCCTCTTTTTGACATCTTAGAAATATTTTCTCATTTTAATTTTTAATTTTAAAACTTTCTTCCCTCAGGTTCCTCTGCAACCATTCCTTTAAAAATTCAAATAACACAACTGAAATTCCTTAGTCACAAGATCAAAAGATCTAGAAGGTGAAATGGACCTTAGTCCTACTACAACTGTACCTGAAGAGTAGTTCTCATGTCCAAAAGTTCATATGGGTGATTATTCAATGTTCATTCCAAAATCCAAGTGAAGCAATATGTGCTTGGTCTTTGGGGTGGTTAACCCAATCCACTTTGGGGCAGTTGTCTTTATCTAGAGCTGTTTGGCTGATCTAAGTTGATCCTATACTTTAATGTACTACCTTCCTCCATCATTTTTTATTCATTAAAGGCATTCTCTCCACGGCAATGACAATAACACTGACATTATGAATAACAAAACCAAAATTGATAAACAAAATTACCTAAAAATAAATTGTACGCCCCTTTGGACTAAGAAGGTGATTTTAACTGGAGAGGCCAGTTTTTGTTTATTTATAGAATAGATAGAAATAGATATTTTTCCTACAAAAAAAGGTTTCTTATTCTAAGGGGATGTATAACTTAGGGGAAAAAAGATAATAATTAATTGAAATACTTTACAACTGAGATCATCAACTCTATATAAATCAATAAGAGCTTCTCATGAAAGCATGAACTTCAAATTGGAAACCTAGATTTAACTGATTTAACTATAGACCTAAATACTATCGTGGTGATTCTGTAGTGTTCCAAATGACATCAATGAAAACTCTTGTTAATCTTAAGCATTTCAATTAAGTCTCCTCTAAACTATGCAACTGGTACTGTAATATGAATTAGAACTATTTTTCAATCCTTAGAGTTGATAGGAATTTCAAAGTGAAAGACACCTGAAAATGTTCTCATATATTTTTCTCAGTAAAAAACAGAGTGAGATGTTTTCTTATCTATAGATTGAAAACAAATGACATGATGCAAAACTAAGAATACTAAAAAAGCAGTTTGAAGTACAAAATGAACTCTAAAAGAAGCTAAAAAAAATTATAACCTGATAGGATATACATGTGTATGTATATGTATACATGTGTGTATAAACACACAAAAACATACATATAATCATGTAATATATTAATATTATGTATTAATAATAATTATAATCATGCACTATTGTTTATATCTATATGTACAAGCATGTATTTTTTTTTTTGAGGCAATTGGGGTTAAGTAACTTGCCCAAGGTCATAGAGATAGCAAGTACCTAAGGCCAAATTTGAACTCGGGGCCAGTTCTCTATACATTCTGCCACCTAGCTGCCCCTTTGGTATACATTCTTATGGCAATGCTGAAAGTATTTTCTATAAAATCATTGCCTCCTGCCCTGTCCCTATACTTTCACTGCCACCTCTTCTCTCAATCCTGAGAATTTTGGTCTTATTAATTATTATACATTTTAAAAATTATTTTAATAATGGTAATCAGTTTTTTAGAGCAATAGAAGCAGGATGATTATTTCCATAATAGTTATGGCATTTTAATAAGCAAGTAGATTTGGGCAAAATATTGCAATTCTGGAAGGTATTTTAAAATAAAATACGTTATAATTCTCAGTTTAGTTGTATGTGTTTAACAATTACTTTTTCAATATTGAAAATAACTTTTGACTATTATTCATCACAATAATTTGTTCAGTAGCTTAACCACTCAATTATTCTTATAAGAAGAAAATGAGGCAAAGTAAATTTAAGTGATCTATAGAATTTCATGTATACTCCACCAAAGTCTTATCTGCTTTTAAGTCTGTTAGATAATAAATTAATAATAATAGGGAAATATTTCCAAAATTCTCTTTGGCTGGATTACAGAAGACCTAGGCGGTCAGGCTGTGGAAGTTTGATTTTTCTTGGAAGGAATGGAGAATATTTGACATTCTAAAGGAGTAAGTGTAGTGCCAATGCAATATTTATAGTACCCAAGATCACTATAGAGACTGTGACTATAACTATCGCAGGACGTTTGACTGCAAAATATGCCAGACACTCCAGATAAAGGATAAAGCTGAAGGATTTATTTAGATTCCAGGAAACCGAATCCCACAACCAGTAAACTGAAGTAGCAAAGATATTTAGAAGTCATAATAATGCTGAGAGCCACAGCATCCTTTAGCCTTCCCACAAATCAATACAAGATCAATATTTACTCATGAGCCTATCTGACTCCTTTTCTAAGCTTCTCTATTCCCAATTATCTGCAACTGTCTCTAACTGTCAGACTCACCCTCTACCAGCTTCTCTGTGGGCTCTGCTTCTCCTCAGCAAACTCCTCCCACTACAGGTTCCATGTTACCACATTCAGTCTATCAGGGGCATAGTTTATCTTCCCAGTAGGGAAGTTTCCTGTGTGCTCTAGGGGATAGAGTTTATCTTCACAGCAAGAGAGATTTTCAAACTTCTCCCAGGTCTATTAAGGGGCAGGAATGTCTTCAAATTCCCATTCCCATTATAGTAAGACACAATGAAAGGAATATTCAAGGAACCAGCAGAATGTATTGTGGGGAAAGGAGGACTGCATTCAAGAATTATTAATGCAATAATCTAGGTTTCAGAAGATGGCTACCATATTGAGAGAGTGGAAATAGCATGGCAAGCACTGACTTAATGCATATGAGCCATAGGTCATAGGCTTTTGAGTAGAGGGAATAAATAAACAGCCATCTAGTCATTTTACCAATAACTAAATTTAGACCAATGAGGCAAATAAACTTGCCATTTGTCACAAAAGGAGCAGATAACAAAGTTGGAATTCAAATATAGCTTTTGATAAAAAAAAAAAAACCACAAAC
>CM053585.1:435973162-435990759 GCA_028646515.1 Pseudochirops corinnae
GAAGTATATCCACAGAAAAATATTTAGTCATTCTATGTTTTTACTAGGTTTTAAATATAAAAGCAAAATAATAATGATATGGAGAAATTGCATCTTTTTTTTAATCCATGAACTTTTTCCAAATACCATTCAGAATAAATTCTTAATGATTTTAAAAATTATATTCTTGGAACTAATGAAGTCTATATCATTATGAAATTTGTAGTTTAATGGGAAATTGGTAGAGTGATTAAACATAATTGAAAAATCAAGAAGCTTTTCAGCTGAAGTAATATATTACAATTAAAATATTTACAAATCTTGAGCTCTTAAACAGAAATGGAATAATAGACTTTTTGAGGCAGAGGATCTAAAAAAGTCATCTTATTTAACCAATACAAGAATCCCTTGTATATCCTATTTGAAAATTGTTCAACCTGTCCTGGATTTCATTTTCAGAGATAGAGAAATCACTACTATGCAAACTAACCCATTCAATTTTGCAACTCTAATTTTTAAAAATTTTAAAAATATTTACCTTTATTCAGGCTCCCTGAAAATAGACCACCTGTCATAGGAAACTAAGATTTAAAACTGAAAGAAATCTTGGAGGCCATCTGATAACACTTCTTTTTATAGATTTGTATAATGGTAATGGGAATTTGAAGATCTTTCCTTGCTTTTAATAGGCCTAAGGGAATTTGAAGATGTTCCCTATACCCTAATAGGCAAAATGTAATCATATAGAGCCTGTGGTGGGAAAAGTTTGCTGAAGGGTGGAGCAAAGCATATAGGAACCTGGGATTTAGAGCAGTCAGTCAGAGGGAGGAGAGAGGACACAGACAAGGAGACAACTAGGGTTTGTGAGTTTTTGTAGGAAGGTTTTGGGATGGTGTTACTCTCTGTGGTGTTATTTTGTACAGTTTTCTTTGTTGCTGTGATGAATTTGGTTCTCTCGTGTTGGGATTTGCCTTTCTGGCATCTGAATAAATGTTTTACTTCTGTCTGCTATATGGAGAGTCTGTTATATTTTGCAATTCAGAACAATGCCAGCATATTCATAGTCACCATTGGTTGTGAATATTGCCTTGGCAATACAATTTGTAAACTATGGACCAGAGAGTTTGTGATTTTTCTAGAGCACATTGATATCAAGAGGCAGAACAAGGATTTAAACCTAGTTACTCTGACCTCCAATCCAGAAATATTTTCTGTTTTACAATTTTGTGCCTGCTGCCTTCTGAAACTACACAGAATTAACAATTAAAACTGTTCTGTCACTTTAAGATTAAAAATTAGCATTTTGTATTAAGGCCTTCTATATTTTGTGAGTGAGACAGCAAGTACTATTCCAAAGATTGCACATGTATCATTCCAAATATTTATTGTTCAAAGATATTATTTCAAGTATTACAATTGAAGACACTGAGGCTCAATGAGATTAACTTTCTCGGCCTTGTTACATAATTAGTAATTTTCAAAGCTAGATTTCAGAGGAACAGAAGATTCAAAGAAATTATAAAGATCACAAACTATTGAGTGGATAGTGCCAAAGATAAAATTAATGAATTCAGAAGAGAAGACTTGAGATAAAAATAATAAACTTAATAATAAGCTTGGTTGGGGATGTGTTTAATTTCAGGTGCAAGTGAACTATCCAGGTGACAGTAGGAGATGCTCAGAAAAAAACAAAGTCCTCAGAAAATTTAGACATTGAAATCACCTGCCAGACTTTACTCCTCAGCCATGTTCTGAAATACTGACTGGATATTTGGACTAGGTAATCTGACTTGGCAGGCTTAACACCTTCAGTTCTGAAACTCTTGTTCTAGGCGCCCCCCTCCCAGAGTCCTAAATAGTGGGTGCCTCACATTTCAACTAGGTCTAGACTGACTCTAGCCATATTTTATTTAATCTCCATACATCTTTTCACAAATAACATAACTTCTACTACTCCTACCACCTACTCTACAGGTCTAGAATCATAATAAAATTAATATTGCCACTGCTATTAGAAATGATATATTTCTCTACTTCATGATAGATCCAGATTTCCCTGTAGCTTCCCACAAGAACCAGTTTCCTAGGCACAAGTCCTAGTAATACACACACAGTCATATATATGTATATGTATACATACATATATATACATATATATACATGTGTGTATGTATGTGCATATATTTGCATATATACATATACATATACACACATAAATATGTTGTCTCATTTGATTAGAATTTAGCTTTTTTGAAGGCAGGTATTGTCATTAAATTGATGTTGGTATGTTCAACAAATAGTGAAATGCTCAACAAGTGCTTATTCATTTACTCATAAGGGTGGCAGTTGAAGGTTTCAAAATGATTAAAATTTACAAAGAAGAAATTCAAGAATTTCAATAGAGAATTAAAGGAAACTGAGGACAGATACTTTGAGACTACCCACAATGAGATTTAGGAAGAGAAGTGAAGGATAAAGAATATAACAAGTTAAAAGAGGAATGTTTATCCAGTAGAAAGAGGAAGGGCAAAGAACAAGCATTTATATCCTAACTGCCATGTGCCAGGAACTGCACTAAATGCTTTACAAATATATGATTTGATTTTCATAAGAACCCTATGAATTAAGTATTGTCATTATACCCATTTTATAGTTGAAGAAACTGAAGCAAACTGAAACTAAGTGCCTTGCTCAGGAGCACACAACTATTAGTAAAAGGGATGTAAAAAAATAATATAATTGCTAGAGAGGATAAGATATTAGTATATAAGGTAGAAGCAGAGAAAATAATCAACAAGTAATTAAAATGATAGATATTTCAATTTAGTGACTGTAATTTCTAAAATTTGAAATCAACATTTCTCCTTATTTTGGTTCTTCTTTCTTTCATTCATAATAATTTATATGGATCTTTGGAGATGTCTTTATACTCTCACACATATAAATCAATTACATGATTATAATTATATACATATTTAATTATGATCATATAATTATAATTATGATATAATATACATTATATTATGCCATCATGTTGATATACCACCACTTATTGTATCATTCTCAAATTCAGTCAATCAACTACTAAACAAAAATTTATTTAGCTCCTATTAAATGCAGGACACTGTGCCGACCTTGGTATTCACAAAGAAAAAAAAAACAGACTATAACCTGAAGAAGCTTACATTCTCATGGGGGGGAGATAACCTGTTCATATAAGGATATGCAAAATTGATCTAAAGATGAATATCAGGTTTGGGGAAGCAGGAGGATAGTAGCTAAAGGGATGAGAGAAGGCTTCATATAAAAGCTTGAACTTGAGGTAAGACTTGAAGGAAATCAGACACACCATTATACAACCCCAAAGTCCCTTAAAAGCATAAATATGCAGGCTGCTTTCAGCATGGTCTCACAATATAAAGACTGGTATTAACTAGGCTAGAACTGCACAAAAGTCAGCTTTAATGCTAGAAATTCCAGAAGTATTTCATTATTATATAATACCACATGTAATATAACAGTAGTCATAGGTCCCCAAATACAGTTATCAAGAGTTTCTAGAGTAAATTATATTGCATAGTCTTTCCTATTGGTTTTTTAGTATGTAATAATAGGGATATTGGACCGTGAGTCTACTCTATGTACCTAGGCCAATTTGCGGAAGGTGGATAGTTTTCAAACAGGAGAAAACGTCACAAGATAATTGCATCTTCACATACTGTTTTACATTCTCATGAGTACTGGACCCAATGGCCAGTCACTGTGGTGACCACATTAAATTACATTAAATACAGCCAAGAAAAACATCATTTGAAATAATTAACATTTCATTCAATACTTCTTTTTTTCTTTTCCCTCCCTGAGTAACCTTATAACTTAATATGTGTAAATATGCTCATATCACAATACAAAACTTGTTCAGTCTAAGGCAGGGAAAGGGTTTAATTGGTTAATGAAACATTAGAAGAGGGGGTAATCTATGCAAATTAAACTGCTCAACTGAGTCTGTTTTGTAATATCCCAAATTGTGTAATCTCTCTGTTTTTCTGACACATACAACACACATTTTATGTCTTGATTGTGATACAATGATGCTGGCAGTAGGTTATTATCAGATATTTATATTCCAATAGAATTTGAGAGATTGTGATGCTTTTTGTAGGAAATTTCACCTAAATGGAAAGATTACCATGTAACTTCTTATACCATCCTAATAGTTACATTTTGATTGTGATGTAGTCTATTTCTCATCATTCAGACCATTGAAAAGACATGTTTCAATTAAAATAAGAATATAATTAAAAGTACAAAAACAATGGAGGTTTCAGTCATCTTGAGATTATGAATTCAATATCCAAATCTTTCATTTCCTTTCAGGGAAAAGACAGAAGAGATACATTTGTTGACTACAAAAAATAGTTTTTCTGACAGAGCAAGGAGACAAGAGGCATATTAGGGAATGATCGTGAATTCATTAAGAACACAGAGTCTTGAATCTCACAATTGTTAGCATTTTGATTGCAGAAGTTTCAGTGAAGACTATGGTTGTAAAACAAAGAAGCAGAAATGGAATGGGGATGCTTTGGAAGGCCCAATCCCTATCTACTATGCAACTACGTTACAGCAATATTCCATATTTTAGAATAAATAGTCTTTCTGTAACTACTGATAACTGTTTAATTATAAGACCTATAAAGTAATCCTGCCAATATTGAACTTGAAATATTATAGCATTAATACTGAATTCAAAGGAACATGAAGTTATGATGATGATGATGACAAGAATCACATTATTAATATTAAGAATTTCAAAAAGTGATAGGCTAGGTTCTCTTTTTGTCCTTTTTGTCCTGTCCAACCTGGCAGGACATTAGCAAATAACCAAATACTTTGGATAAATTGGCAGGCAAGGCACCTATGATAGTGGTAAACAGGACTATATTTTTTATTAAAATTTATACCAAAACATTGAAATAGTTATAATTTAGTCATTTTAGTCCAGAATCACAATATGTCAATATAGAATAGTGGATAGAGGACCAGCCTTGGAATTAGCTTCAAATCTTGCCTTTTTCTTGTATTGGACACATGATCACTCACAAGTCACTGCACTTCCCAGAGCCCCCAAGCAATTATTTCAGATTATAAATTACAGATGAGTTGCAGATCTGCATTGCAAGAGAAGGCATCCGTGTTGGGAGTTTCCCACATCAATAAATGACATAATTCATTCACATGCAAATGTGTATAATATGAGAATCACATTTCATTATTTTTTAAATTTTCTTTCTTTTTTATTTTTTAAATAAGCATTTAATTACTTGTAAAATTTAAAGCTGAATAATGTCAGGCAAAGCTTTAAATAACTTTATGATGTCATGGCATGGCTGATCAGATTAAAAGTATTAAATTAGTAGTCAGAAAATTAAAAAAAAATTTCAAGTAAAAATTGGCACTCTCTTACAAAAAGAAAACCTAAAACATTTTAAAGTCTCAATCCTAAGAATGTTTTTTGCTCTCCAAATATGTGAGAAAATTAGCATTTCCTGACGTAAGGTAAACATTTCAAGAAGCATTCATTTTAGCACTTAAGTAGTCAATATTTAATCAGAAGGTTAAGTATCCAATTTCAGGGGTCAAATGAGAGTTGGGCTGCTACCAAAAAAGTTAGCAATAAACAGTGTGCACATCTTTCATGCAACCATAAATTTCTGTCTATTATCATTATATTATTGTTTGGAAAATCAAAACAACTTGAACTGGTCATAAATTTTTTAAACTGGATAAATGATAAGTGACAAGTTTTATAAGACTCATTTGAAGATAAAGAGGAATATGCCCAATTTAATGAGACTATTTCACTCAACGCAATGTGTAGATCATGACTCCAAGTTCAGTTTACTGGCAGGCACAGTTAACAACTTCAGAAAAATGTACATTTTTAATGGGTTTTTACTGAACGTGTACACTGCCAATAAATCACATCAAACTGACTACTAACACAAGTACCAATTAGGCAAGCATTTTTCTTTGACCTCATCAATATTAAAAATTGTACCACACTATAGTCCATTGCAATATATTTCCTCCAGCCCTTCTTGTCTTTTCTTCTGGTATAACAACCTCTCACTAAAGAATATAAATCCAAACACTACATCACACACATCACAGATTTCTCTGATGAGTAGAAAAAGCCTTAAAGTCAGTAAGAACAAACTTTTAATTGCATTTAAAGTTTCAAATACACTTCAAACTTCTCAATTCTGAAAACTAATGTATTAGAAAATAACCTCTCTCCTTATTTATAAGTACTATATTATACATATTTTATATAAATACATATATGGCAAAACTGTATAAAGTAATTTTCTGCCTAGACTGGATGATAATGCCAAGGGGAAACAAATTAAATAATGAATGGAAAATGAGTTATAAGTGGAAATATACTAGGTAAATGTAAGGTATTATTAAATAAGTATCAGCATTATAACTAGTTTTGTTATCAAGCTCATTATCCCAGTGACTAAGAAGTCATGTCTCAATTCTTTGCCTTTTGCTATCCTTGTCAAAATTTAATAGTACTATTAACTTCAGCAAGACACTGACAATGCACCATTCTATAGAGTGAATCTATGCAGCTGAAAAAAAACTAAATCAGATAACCTATAGTTACTATTAAAAAAAAAAAGAGGATGGGAGGCAGGGGAAAGGGGCAGACCTTCAATAGAAAAGATAGAGCAACAGACAGACTTAAGTGGTTTTGAAAACATGACATTTTTTTTTTATCTCCAAAGCGACACCTTTTTCAAATTCTTTATTAGTGTAAAGGGAACCACCATTCTCCTCATCCATGTTCACAACCTTGATGTCATTCTTGACCTTTCTTTTCAATCACCTCACATATTCAATCAGTTGGCAGATTTTGTCATTTTGGTTTCCACATTTTTCTTATAAGTTCCTGGCTTTTCTTTATTTTCTTGTGAGTTTTAAAACTGCCTACAGATAAGCAGTGGTATTTCTCTGACCCCAAAGTGTCTAGTCATGGACCAATGATACATCACACTGAGACAGAAAAGAGATTACAGTAGTAGCTGAGACCAAGGAGATATAATGAATCTCCACTGGTTTTAGGGTAGTGTTTTTTCAACTGCATAGTACACCCCTTGGTGTATGTGTGAGTGGGGGGACTCATGAAGCAATGGCCAAAATAATTGATTATTTTCAAGACAACTCCTACATACAGACATCAGCTTTTTGCAAGGAACACATAGTTCAAAATCAACCGAAGAGAGAATAAGATGGCAATTTCCCATGAACTGACAGAGAATGAAGTACAAAAATTATTTGACATAATATATGGAAACAGGACTCTGAGTGGCAATGGGAGTAGAGAGTGAATACTAGAACTAAAATTAGATAACGAGAAAATGATGTTCTGAACAGATAATCACCGCATTTCCGAACAAAATTTGATGTGGTAACTGGATTTGAAACTTTTAAATACATATACACAGCTATACCCACACATACAAACTCAAAGAAGATAATGTACTGTCTGAACTTGTTCTGAATTTTATTTTCTATTAGTCTAAATTTCAACTCTTATCTTCTAATCTTTCAGTTTCACTTTCTTTCTTTGTACCTATTTTATATACCTCTTTGGCTTTATCTTTACTTGCTGACTGTTGCTATATTCTTACTTTCTAGACTTTATAAATCTACTTTCTTTTATTTCTTGTTGCCTTCAAATCTGCTCCTAAGCTGTACCTTTCTGCTTTTCTTACAATCAGAATTCACATTTCACATATATTTCTTTTTCCCCTTATATTTCAATAGTTTTCTTCTTGTCTTTTGAGATGCTTTCAATTTGACCATATTATTTTCCCCAGGAAAAAAAACAAACAACAACCTTATTCATAAATATACCCACTATTCATATCTAATAACCATTTTTAAAAAGGGGAAGAAACTTGAACTTTTGAATAAGCTGTCTTACTATAATCTTTCTCTATTATAGAGTTACATTAATATTCTTATTATCTCACAAGTGTCTTAAAATCTATAATCAAGCAATGGGATCTCTCTGAGAAGAAAATGCTTACTCATAGTTGGACTCATTGGTACATCACCCTGAAATAGATAATTGATTACAAAGTTGCTGAGGACAAAGAGACAAGTGAGTATCCAATGGTCCTTTGGTAGAGTTTTATAAACTGTAGAATATTCAATAGTAGTATTTAATGATTCGCGAATCAATGGTCAAAATCCTTTGTTATTCTCAAGAACACCACAAAACAAGGAATATTTCACAGTTCCCCAAATAAACTAACAGAATAAGCATTTCTCAAAGTTTGCCACATATCTCTGCTTAGCCATAGTTTTATAGGGCCCTCCTCAATCCGTAAGCAAAAGAAAGAGGAAAAACAAAAAATACTGCCATATCTCTAACAGAGCTTTACAAACAATATGGAGCTTTTCCCACAGAAGTGTGGAACCTGTGGTCAAATTGATGTCATTCTCAAATGAGAAAAGTCCTGCATGGAAATTTTTCCTGTGATTCCCTCTACATAAAGTTATCCAACTGGTGTGTGTGTGTGTGTGTGTGTGTGTGTATGTGTGTGTGTGTGTGTGAAAAAATCTAACAAATGGATATTCCAAATATATCCAAGCATTTTTAGAGAAGTTACCTCAATTACCATTCTTTATTTCTACACTAGAGTTCATTCATCTACATCATACAGTTAAATGTACACATACATTTTTATAGGTTTGAATATTTAGAACATCATCACAATCCCCAGATATTCTGACATTTCATGCTTTTTTTTTCAATGTTTTTTCTTGACTTTCCTTAATCTTTCTCTTTACTTCACGTCTCTGTTCAAAATTTGGTTAAGATTTCTTCATAATTCTTACCTGTGAATAAGTATACCCAATAAGTTACTAGAAAATAAACTCAAGTCCTTTCAGTCACAGTCCATTTGGGTTAGTACTCTAGGATGCACATATGATGCTTCTTATATAAAAGAGTAAAGTACAATTGAATAGTCAAGGTTTCAATGAATAAAGGCATTTCTGCTTTCTAAAGTTCTACGGTTCATTTCTTCTAAAGTCTGCTGGAGTGAACAATCCACATATTAAAGAAGTCTTTGGTTGACACCAAAGATAAAGGTATTGTAAACACTACTAAAGTCACTGAATTAATGAAGTTTTAAAAATTTGAAATAAGACAACAACATTGAAATATTGATGGTTACACAATTGAAAGTTGGGCTGATATTTCACTTCAAAATCATGAGAAAAAAATGGAAAATAGGAACCCAAACTTAACTTTCCTAACATTTCAGGAAGGAAGAAAATACAATTTCAGTTCTCAACCTAATAAATATATTCTAATAGTAAATTAATAACCTATATGACCATGGACAAGTCAACAAATCTCTATGAGCCATGATCTCCAAAATTCTTCTACCTGTATTAGATTTTAGTAAAATATTAGGTAATTGGTATTTCATTGGTACTTCTATATATACACAGAGTCATAATAGATAATCAAGAAATACAATGGAACTTGCAGAAGAACTAGAGTTGCCAAAGAAACTGCAGCACAACATATTCAAGTAAGTCAATAACTGTGGTGATGTCATTTACTCAAGTTTTTTATTTGTAGAAATATGGATCAACAATGAATTATAGGTGCTAGATTTGGGAAGAATCCTTACAGATCACCTACTCCAACTTCTTCATTTTATGAATGAGATGACTTAAGCCTAGAAGAACTAAGTTATTTGCCCAGGTTACACAAGTAGGAAGAAGCAATACTAATACTGGATTCTAGGTCATCTAACTCCAAGTAGAATTCTTTTTTCCCCCTACCTTGCTCACACGGAAAATGGAATCCTAGATATTTGAAATATAACTGAAGAAAACTAGATGGAGAAGAGTTTATTATAATTGTTCAATAGGTCCCATGACACTGTCTTCAGATAAGTTATCTGGTCATCCTGTACTTCAGAGCAATTAAATATATCACATGATTCAAAAGTAGGAGAAATGGAATATTTTCAGGTGAAAGAATATTTTAAACTTTCCTCATTATAGGCAATGAAGACAAGATACAGAAATAGGAAAAGCACCAAAAGCATTTGAGGGGATCTTGGATGAATACTTTCCAGGAATATTACTGAAAGAATTCCTGCATATGCAGCGGTTGAACAAATGACTCCATCCCACCTCTGAGATTCTGTGATTCTATAACATATGCAGTGTTACCTTTTTATTTAGCAGCTATGCATAACCACATATTTTTGAAAAGGGTCATATTGAACATATCATTAACCAGAAACAATCAATTGAAAAGATCTCTCTACCAACAAATGATATGTCAACTAATCCATATATCAATTTTTTATTTCTCTCATGCAACATTTAAAGTATCTACTTTTTAACACTACTGATGATGTGTTTCATTAGTCAGCTAGAGAATGGAACTTTATTCTTTTATTAAATCTTCTCATAAAACATAAAACAATTTGCAATTGTTCCTATAAGTTGCTACACTTAGAAACTGGTTTCTTATCATTTAATTGAGACAACAAGCAATGTGCCATCTTTCATAGTAATTATTGCTTGTTTGAAATATTTAGTTACTGTAAAATAATACACTCCCTAGCAATCAATGTCCTCTTTAAGTATCTACTGCTGTGACTAGCTTCTGTTCATTATTTGAGGATTTCTAAATATGAAAAAAGAGTGTAATTTTATAGAAACATGTATACTGCTCCACATGACTTTTTATGACTTCAGTGTATTGGCCCAGCTTACGGCCCATGAAAACTTAGCAGGACCATACTATGTACACTGATAGTAACAAACGTAATGCCTAAAAAATACTTCCTTTCTATTTTCAGTGATGAGGTAATATATAAGAACAACGATCTACAAAACTGTTTAGCTATATGAATATGAAAGTGAGAAGTTCACCAATTTTTAATTACTTGAGCCTTGGAGAGACACAAGACTGACTCAATCCTTTCTCTATATAAAGAAGAGGAAAAGAGCAGAAGGAATCTTTCATTAAACAGTGATGCCTGAGAATACCCTGAGAGGAAGTCTAGAGGTCCATGAGAGCTGTGCTATGATGAGGTATGGAGCCAGTGGTGGCTTTAACTTTATGAACACTGAGGTGAGACATTAGGGGGAAAAACTGTTGTTAAAGACCACACAGAGATACATAGCAAAAGGCAGTGACTGCCTCTGTTGTTTGTCCTTTGTTTTTAAAGAGGACCAGTGACGCTCCAGGATGCCAGAACAGAACTGGTGAGGCTTATGGCTCTCCACTCTCTGCTGCCCTCTGGTTTTCTCATACTGAGCCTCTGTTCAAGTCTTCCTTTCAAAAAAAAAAATAAATGAATGAATGAATGAATGAATGAATGAATATTCTGCCTGTGTATATTGGTCACATGTTCTAAAAAGAAATTGATTTCTCTAAGAGGGGCTGTATACATGTATTTCTCAAGGGATCAATGATTTTGTTTAGGAAAAAAAGAAATTACATAATTAATTCAATAGAAGTGGTTTCCTTTGTAATCTAATGTACTTATTGTATGTTACATATTTAAAAACATCAAAGTCCATAGGCTTTATCAGTCTGGCAAAAAGATCCATGACCCAAAAGGAGTTAAGATATCTGCTATAAAGAAGTTTTGTTGTATGCACGTGTATTCTTAGGAAAGGGAGTAAGTAACAGAGCATAACAGTAGTTATGAGCAAAGCTCACTCAATGAAATGGTGTGTTGGGGGAAAGAAGGAAATTCTCATTCTCACTGAATAGCAAGCGAGAGATCAAAACAAAACAAAAATATTTTATTGATACACAAAATTATAGCTCCCTCAAAACCTAGAAAAGAGACCAGATGAATTAGGACCAAAAAGAAATGCAAACACAATTTAGAGGTATTACGTAAGGAGAAGTAGGGGAAAGACCCTTTATGAAGAAGCAGCATCAGATAAATTTCCTTCCATTGCCATGCACCAGGAGTTTTAAAAAGCAATCCTCTTTAGGATAGACTCTTTTCCCACCTTACAGAAAGAGTAGGTAATGACTTAGGGAAAGGTCAGACACAAGGGACTAATGAATGGAAGAACTAGAAAAGACTGACCTCTCTGGTGAGAGCCAGATCAGCTAAAAAAATCTAACACCGTTAGGCATGTATATCTTTCTAAACCCAAATGTGTCTCCCTGGTAAGAACTATGAAGTACCATTTAATGTTGGCTTATTTTCATCTACATCTTTTCATTATTTTAAATGAAGTCAGAAAGGAAGATATGTGTAGAATATTCTTATTTGGAACAAAAAAATAAATCAAAGATGACAAGAACTAATTAATAGAATTACATTCAGTTTTGTAGGTTCAAATTAGGAGAATTCCACTTAAGCACCAATTCAGTAATCATGGTGGGTGAGAGTGGGGGGTGTTATTTTTTCATCTTAATAGAATCACAGAACATTGGTTTGCTTTTCTTAACTTAAATGACTTTCTGAGAACTCAACTTTGTGCACTTGAGAAAATGTGCATATTATCCTATAGTCTCTTATATTTTAACATTCAACCATTGTAAAGGGTTATGATGCTGAATATGTTAGCACAATAAATGATACTATAACAGAAATGCATGGCTGGAAAAGGAAGGAGAAGAGACAGGTAGTAGGATGGATGGAGATATATGGACAGAGAGTATGTTGTTTTACTGTCTACCTAATTCAAGAATCCTAGAGAAAACACTGCCCTCATGTTGGATGGAACTGTGGGATGTATGGGAGAATCTGGATAAGAGTTAGGTATGATAATAAGGCTCTGGGTAAGTTATGATATGTATTGTGAAAAAGAAAAACCTGAACTGTTAAATATAAAGCAAAATCAACTGAATCACCAATATGTTAGAAAATGGAGAAAACTGAAATGTTTAATGCAATAATGAATGTCCAGAACCTAGAATGGTAAGTAAACACTCAGTATCCACTAGTACCATGATATATATGCATTATAAAACTTAATAATGTTGTTATATTATGTGAAAATTAAGGAAAATGTGTCTATTGAATAACATATTGTACTGTAATCATGGGGTAGTATGTTGTTTTAGGTCCTTGATCTGTCATTTCAGTGGTATTGGGAGCTCCCATCGAAGACTCCCTCTTTTGGGTGGAACCAAGATGGTGGAGTATAGGCAGCATCCCAGAAGAAATCTCGCAACATTTTTCTCCAAAAACCTTTAAATGAGTTCCTCAAATCAAATTCTTGAATGGCAGATGCAAAAAAAAATGTTAGTGTGAGACATTTTTTCTAGCCAAAGACAACTTAGGATGTCAGCTGGAGAGGGCTACAACACTGGGGTAGAAACTGGCTCAGGCACATACTTTAGCAGCACCAGCAGTGGCTTTTGGAGGCAGCTGGATTAACAGCAGCAGTTTTGAGAGCTCTCAGCACAGAGACTATAAGGTAGTCAAACAACTGATCAGAAAGAGATTATAAGGGACCCACTGCCAGCATAGAGCACAGGACCCTGTTGCAGTGATCATCAGAGTTCCGGGTCACAATTCGATGCAGGAGAGGAGCATTAGGCCTTGCAATCAAAGGAAAGCAGGGGCCTTGCTCACAGTCCTAAGGAAGAGAGAAGTGATACCATTTGCATTTGCAGGGAAGGAAGAGTCCTCTGATCTATGACACTATATGGTGCCCCACACACATCAAAAAATTTTTTTGGAAAAAAAAAGTTCTATATAATGGTAATTAATTAAATAATTTAAAGCATTATAACAAATACAGCAAAATTCTACTGTGCTTTAATCAGAGAAGGAAAGGAGTTTAATGCACAGATTTTTTGTCTAGGAACATGAAATGTTGGTTTATAATGTGTATTACATTCTTAGACACTAGGAGATATATAAATATAGATATATAACTAATCATATCTGCTGGTATACATATAGAAAGATATATCAGCTGATCAAAGTGAGCAAATTCCCTCTTCCAAAATAGATTAACACCTGCTTTTTGAAGTGCAATTGTCTTAGAGAGTTTCCTGAAGGCACTGAGAATTAAGTTATTTGGCCAGGATCATAAAACCAGACAAACTAAAGTCTTTGTGATTCCAATGCTGGCATTTAATCATGTGAGGCTGTGTGTGTGTGTGTGTGTGTATGTGTGTGTGTGAAAGAGACAGAGAGACAGAGAAAACGAGAGAGACAAGAGAAAGAGAGATGAGAGAGACAGTGAGAGAGAAAGTGAGAGAGAGAGAGAGAGAGAGAGAGAGAGAGAGAGAGAGACAGGGAAAGAGGGAAAGAGGGAGAGAAAGAGGAGCTTTAGTTTTTCTAACTTACACTATGTATGCACTAGTCTCACATCTCTAACTGCCAGTTGGACATTTTCTAACTTGATAGTCATCAAAACCTCACACTTCTCATGCATAACAAATTCTAAATCTTCCACAATAAATCCCTCCTTTATTATACTCTTACTGTTGAAAGCACTATCACCCTTCCAGACACTCACAATTAAAATCTCAGAGGTATCTTTGACACTTCCCTATTCCACACGTACAAACTTCCAAATTCTCCTTGCAGTACAGTTTTGTTCAATACTCTCTGGTTAAGAAATAAAATAAGAGAAAATACTTACTAAAAGTGCTTGCAAGGGTGAGTGGAGATGTTTTGTAGAGATTACAAATGGAAGATGGATTATCAATAGATTTTGAGGGCTTCTAGATGCCTTTGTTTGTGGAAGATACTGTGTTGATTGCAGCCTACCTCAGAATACTACTAAGCCTCCTCCATGAGGGATGTCATTACTCAAAACAGATTGGCCTAACAATGTGCGCAGGAATAGCACAATGTAGATTATTGGGGTTAGTGCTAGGAATAACTGTGTTCAGCTATCAGCTCTGAAATTTACTAGCTATGTGAATACTGGCAAATAATTGAGCTTTAATTGTTTTATCTGTGAAATCACGTGTAGCTTCATGATTACATGTAGAACACTTTACAAATATTAATAAACAAATACTATACATACTGTTATTAAAGACATTTGAAGAAATCACATTGCTTTCATTGCACAGAGGCAGTTAGGTGGGTAGCACAGAAGCAGAAGTGCTGGGCTTGGAGTCAGAGGTTTACCTGAGTTCATATTTCACCTCATGCACTTACTAGTTTTGCTTCCAAGGCCACGTCACTGAACCTCTGCTTCCTTCAGTTTCCAAAACTGTAAAAGGATGAGAATAATCCCTCTTACCTCCCATGACTGTTGTGAGGATTAAATGGGAACATATTTAAAAAGAACACAGTACAATGTTAGGCACATTCTAGGCACTTAAAAATTCTTCCTTCATTCTTTCTTCCCTTCTTTTTTTTTCCATACCTTCCTTAATTGGGCCATGCATTTAGAAGGAAATGCAACTGAATTAGTTCAACATCCTTGTTTTGAAGAGACACTACAGATATTCAATGAACTCAGCCCAAAACTGAAGAGGATGGATTATATTTGAGAAGCTGAATACTGCTTCTACTTAGTCCCAAGTTACCTCTTGACACAAAAGGACACTTAAAAAAAACCAACTAATATTGTTTCAGTAGTGCCATATTGAAGCAAATCATAAGTTACCATGATTTTCAAAGAATGAAAATGTTGAAAAGCAACCCAGAGGTCAATGAAGAGATGCATACTGAGCGGGTGGATCATAAATAATGATTTATAAGTTATAAAATATAAGCAGTAAAAACAATTAGTAAACAAGGAAACATATCATCAGAAAAGGAAGTGAGGAACTTAATGAAGGGGTAAATGGATGGATGGTTTGAATGCTAGATTAGCACTTCAAAAATTCAAGAGATCTGTAAGCTCATCAATGTGAACAACCAACCTCTGCTTTTTTATCCTGTATGACTCTTGTCCATGTTCTCTCATAAATCCTCCACAGGATTTCATTGAACTCTGGAGATCACTCCTCCCTGTTTTATTGTCTTACTTGCAAATGGTCCCAGAGACAGGAAGACTATAGTTCCAAGCCAGCTACAGACACTTACTTGCTTTGTGACCTTGGGCAAGTTACTATAATCTCTCTCTGCCTCTATTTCCTAATCTGTAAAATAGTGATAATTATAACTTCTATTTCCAGGAATGTTTCTGAAAATAAAGAGAGATAAGATTCTTAAAGTGCTTTGAAAATCTTAAAGCACCATATAAATGGTAGTGATTCATATTTGTTATTACTATCATTATTATTCAACAAATCAATATGTGCTGTTTTGTTTATCAAGGAAGCTGGCAGAAAATTTTTAACAATGTGTGTGGCAGATAATTTGTTGAATGAGAGTATTTGAAGAATGTATAGAACATCAGCAAAAGAAAGTTGAATATGGGTTTAAAAAAAGACATTTGAACTTAGATGAAATGTCTGTCCCTAGTTAACAGCAAGAAAAAAAAAAAAAGGAAGACTTTTTTTTCAACCCCAGGAAATAATACAAATTCTCTTTCTTTCAAGAAATGTTATGTTTTATACAAAATATTTAAATGTGACTTAAAATCAAACTTCTTTGAAGAATTAAAATTATATTTACTATCTGTCTTACTCAGATCAATATAGCTGCCAACTGGGACCTTTCTCATCTTTGATTTAGCAATTAAGCTATTTTAAAATCTCTTATTTAAAATATCATTTAAGTTTTCACATTTCAGTACATTACAATTAGGTACACATATTTCACTCAGATATTTTTTAGTTCTGCTAATGTTAATGAGTCTCTTAATTTGTTTTACATTATTTCTCTCATTCGATGCCTAGACATTTTCTTTTAGCTCAATGGGCAAAAATGGCATTTAAGGCTGAAAAAAAAAATTCTTGAAAGGAATCTACCTCCTTTACTACTGTGAATATCACACCTCCACTATTGTGATAAAGAGGCCACAGCCAGTGGTTCCTTTTGTCTGTGAGTCAATACATTTTTATTATTCCTTGTTGCAACAAACATTCTATCTTGGGAGCATTCTAGCTTGAGAGCTAGCTATCTTTCTGGTTCCCACAAAGAAAAAAGGGAGAAAGAGTATAAAGATTTCCATACTAATTAATTCTTACTCCCTGAAAAAAAAGCAACTCAGTATATAGGTCATGGTGATGGTAGGTTAGTAGTATCAACATCATGTGTGAAAAATACCTTATTTTAAATTATATTCTAATTTCTGTATGGTTGAATGTGTTTGGGGAGGAACTTTTCTTTCCCTATATAATGAAAATGGGACAGAATTTTAAAAGTCAAAACTCCTGTTTAAAGTATTGCTTTAGCCAAAATGTTAAGAAATGTTAAGTGTGTAGCTGACAAGAAAATAGTTAGACTTTTTTAATAGCAAATGGAGTGACTGACATCATTCTGACCGAGTTTAAAAGCCCTATTATTTCTATTTAACCTCAAACACATTGGAACTCACTGGTTACCTGTTTCATAAACAGGTTTCATTTTGATTTACAATTTTCTTCAAGCAACAAAAAGATGAAAAAAAAGTGATTATTGGTGTTTCTGATTAATTAAGTTCAGAATTATTCTGCCATAGAGCCTAAAACA
>CM053585.1:435991259-436012520 GCA_028646515.1 Pseudochirops corinnae
AAATACTAAAACTTAAATACATAATAAGAAAAGAAAAAATGTCATGTACGCAGCAGAACATAGGAGAGGATCCAAAATATGTGACAATAACTTATCATTTGAAGAAAGTCTATATATTAAATGCTATGCATTAAATTGAAAGCTGTCCATCTTTACATCCTTGTTGTTTTTCTTTTGTTCTCTGCTGTACATTTTTTGTTTTGTTCTTTTTTCCCCCTCATCCTCCCTACCCACCACCCCAAGGCTACAATTGAGCATGGATATGTTTATATATAGGTATTGATATATACATACATGTGTACATATATACACATACACACATACACATACATACCTAAACATACTTTCCCTAAGATATTCTATTCCTAATCTTGATTTTATGCTTGTACATATCTTTTTTTCCTATCTCTCCTAATTCCTGTACTTTACTTCTACCTGCTACCTTGTCCTCCTATTAGTTAACCTGCCCCTGCTCTAGAAATCTCTCTCTTAGCCTCTTAGTCCTCTAAATCTAACCATCCTTCTATAAACCTCTTTAAACCTATTCCCTCACCCTCCCCTCTAAAGACCCAACCTTTATCCTCTCCCCCTCTATACCCTTAGAGCTTTATTTATTTTTTAAATTTAGAAGACTTTTATGCTCTTCTGTGTGTGTGTGTGTGTGTATGTAATTTCCCCCTTAAACCCATTCCTGATGAAAGTAGGCTTCCAGAACTAACAGTCCCCCTCCCCCATCTAATTCTTCAGTATTGGTTCTTCCTCTTGCACCTCATTTGTATAGGATAATTATACTTTTAGCTATTGTTGAATGGTTTTACTTTGTAAAGTCATATCACACTGAGGTCTACTGCAATCTTTCTTCTAAGCTACCTACTTACTAGTAACAGTCTTAGACATAGATTTTACATTTTCCATACATGAAAGGTAAATATTCCATTCTTATTGAGTCCCTTCTAATTGGTCCTTGGTATATAACTTATATTTCTTTTGGATCTTGGATGTCAATTCTACTGAGTTCAGGGTTTGTTTGTTTTTTAAGAGTCCTGAAAGTCTGACAATTGGTCAAATGTCCATTTTTTTTTCCATTCAAAATTATGCTTAGCTTTGCTGGGTTCGATATTTTCCACCACAGGCACAGGTCTTTTGTTCTTCAATATATAGTGTTCCCAGATCTGTAGTCTTTTAGCACTACCAACGCTAGGATCTTGTGTGATTCTAACTGTGGTAAAATCATATGTAATTTTTTTTCTTGTTCCTTGTAATATTTTGTCCTTGATCTGTGGGTTCTGAAATTTAACTATAATATTCTTGTGAGTTTTCCTTGTAGGATTTCTTTCAGGTGGTGATTGATGATCTTTTTTCTATTTCTACTTTCCGCTCTTGTTCTAATGTTCTTGTTTTTCTTCTATTATTATTTTTATTTTTTCCCCAATCTCTCTCATTTGATTTTTTAAAGTCTTTTAAAAAGTCCTTCAATGAATTCTTTTAGGGCAGGTGACCATATAACATTATTTTTTTGAGGTAGAAGAGAACTTCTTTGCTTCAGTATCCTCCTCTGAAGATGAACCCCAACCTTCTCTATTCCATAGTAGCTCTCTCCTCCTTTGCATGTGCATTTTTTTGGTAATAATTTAGTTTTTATAATCACTTCTAACCTTGGGGCATTGGGGATGATACCTCTGGCCTCTGATCCTCCTCAGTTCTCCCCTCTGAACATGAATTCAAACCCAGCCTTCCAGTTTTCTGTGAGTGTCCAGTCAGAGGCACCCCCACCTCACTGTTTCTGTACTCACTGGGCTTGAACTGGTTCCTTCTTGCCCCAGCTGTTCTCTCCAGCACAACTGGGTCTAGAGTTCCTTGTGAACAGAGATTCCTTAGATCTTCCTCAGGTCTGAGGCCTAAGAACTCTCACTATCCAGTGGATAAAACTTCCTGTGGAAGGCTGAGGTAGTCTCTCAAGCCAGTTAATCCCATGCTTGCCAATTGATGTTTAAGCAGCTTGCTGCTGGTTGTGAAAGTAGACTTTAGCTTAGAGGTATTTACTTTTCACAGGGAGGAAGTATAATCATGAGATATTTTCTTCAGGTCCTCTGCAATTGTTCCAAGAGGACTTCCTGTTCTGCCCCTATACTTATTTGTTTTCAGGGCTCTATGTTTTCCCAGAGGCACTATTTTATTTCTTTTGTGGAGGGAAATCTTAAGAGCTTGAAATTTTCTGACCTACTCTGTAATCTACCCAGAATCTTCTGGTCGCTTAATTTTCTAAAATGTTATCTTGGAAATCATTCATTTTCCCCTTATTTCAAAGCATACCATCATAATTGGCTCTCAAAAGCAATATTAGTCACCATATTACACCAATTTTGTCACAGTATATTTTCTGTATTCAATAAAAAAACACCACCACCAACAACAACAACTGAGAAGTGAATGATTTGATGATGATATGAACCAAAGAACTACAGATTTGGTTTCCCCCTTGAACCATATTTTTACTTATTAGATCTTCAACAAATCCTCCTTTGAAGATTCTGCTGTTATCTTTAAATCATTGGTATGGATTACATGCAGATACAACATAGAACGGATGGCATGATAGACAGGGTCAACTTTTTGCCTGTGATGCTAATTAGCTGCATGATCCTGGGAAAGTGCTTTAATCTCTATGTGCTTTAGGCAACCTTACTGGTCAAGTCATATGCAAATTGTGATATACATTTGTGGAGGGAGTTCTAAAGCTAGAATTTTCATCCATTTATAAAATTAGAGATACTTTACACATTTCATATGTATTAAGTAAATACTCTGCAAACTAGTGAGATGGTTTTGAGATTTGGTTAAATTGCAGTTTAAAAATAATTTTTTTTTTAATTGGCTCATTTTACATGTCACACTTAATGGGCATAGGTTGGCTCATTGTACAAAGCAAAGATACACGTGGCATTGGAAGGATTTCAGCAAAATGCTTTTACCCTTTATTTTAAATAATAATTTCAATAGTTAACCACTAGTGAGTGACCTCTCCTTTTTAATGGACAAGTTGTAGTACACAAGTATGAATCTATTATTTGTGGCATGCTTGAACCTACAGATAATTACCTTTAAGGACATCTGATTTAAATGAAACACATCTCTTTATTCACATGATCTTTCAATAGCATTACTTTTGAAGAGTAAATGCAACTAAAATGCGGTTAAATATCTTCAGCCATATTATTAAGAATATGGAAGTAATGCCACTGAACAGAAACCTTGGACTGGATGACCTATTTGGCTGAGATTGTAAACAAGTTGCAGAGACAAATTAAATTGTGCTATGAATCTGCAGGTGGTAGGATCTCTTTAGATTTATTAAAATGACATGGAATAGAGCTGGTGGGTGGAAAAAGGAAATTTGGTTTAGCTATTTCCATTCTGTTATAGTAGTTTATGGCACTGGAAAAAAATCTTGTCTCCTGTAAAATATGTAGCTGCTATACATAGGAGTTAAGAGAAAATGAGGTCTCTTATTTAAAATATTGGCAAGGATGCCATAGTTCTCCTGAGTAATTTTTTCCTGATGTATGTACTTAAATTCAAATTATTTCAAATTAGATATTAACTGATATCAGATTTGTTTGCTGCTAAAAATACCTACCCACAAAATTCTTTTCCAGTTGCTGTGGTGTTATCAGTATTAACAGATGGAAAGAATAGAAAATGATGCTAGAAAGTGTATGCTACTTTGGAAACAGCTGGGTCACATATTGAACTTGTACTTCTCACAAAGTAGCTTGATTGCTTTTTAAGCTTCATTTCCAATTTCAAAAAAGATCTTGTTGTTAAAAGTCATATATCCAACACCTCTGTTTGAGGCTGTGTTACAAATGGGATAATTTGTAGGTGATAACATCCAGCAGTGCACTCAATTCATAGTCTCCATGAAGTGGGTAGCAGGAAGGTTCTGCAAAGAGAGAGGAATTAATGGAAATTTCTACATCTACATCTGGCTTGGCAGCAGGTGAGTATGTTGACTTTCAGTGGGAGAAGTTTGTGAAACAAGGAGACCTTTTTGCAATTCCTCCTTTTAGTATAAGCTAGAAAACATGACATATATATCTGACCAAATATTAACTGGATAATAGGAAAACAATTTTGGCAGCACAGCGATACCTTTTCATTGGACAATATTAAAATGCGTTAAGTATTAAGGATATAAACACTTTCTATCCTAAATATTGATTCATCCAAAAAATGTGATATGCAGAGCAGATGTCATTCTTTCAAAATGAAAGGGGGCATTAAAATGAGCCAGCATGTTATTTTTACCTTTATTCATCCCTCTGATGACTAGAATGTCTTTACATGTGAATGCTAAGTTCTACATATGCTTGGAAGAGCCGATTCTGCTGTACTTTAAGGGGAAAAAAACCACTTAACGAAGTGTCTTCGGATTAGAAATTAAATCTTAATCCTGATATTTACTAAATGTGCAATGTTGGGCAAGTTACTTAATATCATCTATGAAATGTAGATTTTAATACTTGTTGGAGATTCAGGTAAGGGTAATAAAATCATAAATCACCAGATACTTCAGTGTTTTTCATGCTTTTATTCATTCTCTAATACAGATTTCAATCCATCTATGCTTTAGTGTTTTCTGTGAGCATGTGTTTGCACATCTGTATATATATTCATATATACACACATATACATATATGTACAGATGTTTAACAATATATTAATATAAAATAAAACAGTCATTTATGGCAATGGGAAATATATGTGTCTATATAAAACATGTATATACATATGTGACATATTTATCATCATATGTCCATATACATACATCAGATAGCGCTAGATTGGCATCACTTAGAACTATGGAAGTTGGCATGGGGATAAGGTTTTGCAAGGTAACTGATGACTTTCCTTTTGTGTCTATTTAATTTGAGCTGATGGTCATCCATGTAAATGGAAGTTTGTAAAAGATATGTAAGATCGTGACTGGAACATAGGTGGAATGCCACACGTAAAGATAAAGATTTGAGAGTAAGTAGAAAAAAAGATGATAGAGGAAACCATTTGAATGGATGAGATCTTAGAAGAAATATATATATATATATACATATATATATATATATATATATATATATAGAGAGAGAGAGAGAGAGAGAGAGAGAGAGAGAGAGAGAGATAGAGAGAGAGAGAGAGAGAGAGAGAGAGAGAGCGAGAGAGAGCTTTGTATCTTTGATAAATGGCATTAGTTGGTTATTAATTTTCTAGTGATATAAGGGTCTCCAAACTTACTTAGACTGACCCCCAGATAACAAACACAATCCATAGAGTTTACTGAGACCTGCCAGAAATTCTGCACTAATCTTTTTAAATTAGGTTTTTATTATTTTTCTGATTAATAAGAATTCACTTTCTTACTCACCCCTCTCCCCAGTTCAGTATTGATATAAAATAAAAACCAGGTTCTCAAAACAAATATACATAATTAAGCAAAAACCAATTTCCACATCACCCATATCTAAGAATACATGTCTAACTCTTCATTTTTAAAACCATTATCTCTCTGGTATGAGGTGGGTAGGATGGAGTACTTTCAGTCCTCTGGAATTGTAGTTTTTTATTGTATTGATTAAAGTTCTAAAGTCTTTCAAAACTGCTTTTCTTTATAATGTTATTATATAAATTGTTCTTATTTCTGTTCATTTCACTTGGCATCAATACACACATTTCTTCATTTCCTCTGAAACCGCCCATCTCATAATTTTCTCATGCCAGTCTCTTTTGTTTATTTTTAGAACTCTTTATATTTATTAAATGAAGTATTTTTTTACTGTTTATATTTTCCATCTAAAATATAATACATATGTACTATGTGTGCACATATATTTATATATGATACATTATATAGATGTATTATATACATATATGATTTTTTATATATGAACCTTGATTTTTTTCCAGGGATTGGTGGGCCCTGAGAGAACTAATGTTTCATCCCTCTACCACAGAAATACTTTCTTCCCTACGACTACTTACAAGATAACTCCATTTGATTGTCTTATTGCCACCTTAAACTCAACATGTCTAAAACTGACTTTATCTTCCCTTCTAAGCCATCCTCCATTTCCACGTGGCCAACTTCAAAAATCCATATTCATCTTGATGTCTAAGGTAGTATGGTTTAGTGAAAAGAGTACTGGGTTTGGAGTTAGAGGCCCTGGGTTCAAATCCAAGTACTCCCATTAACTAGCTGTGTTTCCTTGACTAAGCCTTTTAACTTCTGGACCTCAGCTTATTCATCTATAAAATGAGATAGCCTCTAAAGTTTCTTCTAGCTCTAAGTCAATCTATGATACTATATTCTAGGTGATATCATAGTATTTCAACAGACCAGATTAAACTTCATCCCAAAATAAGACACTGGAATCAGTTTTTAGTGGAGGAAAACATCATGCAAATTTAAGTTAGCATGATTCTGAATGATAGAATTGTGGGAAAATTATATTTTTTCTACCTGCCTGCAACTGTCATGGTACAGTACGTCAAAGCACATATTTTTGCTTCTTTTTATACAGCTTCTGAGATTTTATATGGCAAGGAAGAGGTATTCATTAGATTGCTCCAAATAAATCACTGCTAGATACATATAAATTTGAGTTTATTAAGCCAGTTAGTACTTCTTATATTAGCTCAAAAAGACAGTTTCTCTATCAAGAAAATTAGCACTATATCAACAAAGATTGGCTTATATAACCCATATAAGTAATGAAAATACCTTGAAAGATGGAAAAATATATTGAGAAAATAAATCATTACTAACACTCCCATAGTATAATCTCAACATATATCTTCTAATATAGTGAGGTTTATTTCATATATAAGTCATATTTATACTATATTCAGTTCTGTTTTGTGCCTTTGCATATGTTAGATTTCTTCTATCCAGAATTTATACATTAAAAAAAATGCAATTAAACAAACAAAACACCCAAATGCAAGACGCTGGATTTACTTCTGTTGTAATTTATATTGTTTCTAACAATTGGTCCAGATTGTTGAGATCTTGTTGAGTGAACTTTCCAGGAAGAACTATTCTTCCTAGTTTTGTTCATATGTCAATTTATCAATATTTCATCAGTGTCCTCACTGGAAGAACTTTTGAAGGCCCAGAAAAACTCAAGGACAAAGAAAACATTCCTGAGAATGATGAGCAGGGCTAGGTTGTAGTATTTTTTATTTTTACAAATTTCAAATTACAACAGTCCTTAGAGATCATGAAATCCAATCCCCATTTTCACAGAAGGGAAACAAAGGCCTAGAGTAGCTAATTATTTGCCTAGCATCATACAGTTCATACATGTCTGAGGCAATATTTGAACAAAGGTCTTCCTGGCTCCCATTCCAGGGCTCTAATCTACTGTACTGTGTTGTCTTTAATTAGAATTACTGAAGAATTTGAAAGAAACGCATTAAAATATGTTATCACAGAACTATATGACTAGTAAAAAAAAAGTTACAATTTTCATAAGTGGAGGCCAAGAAATAACTTGATAAATGGTGGAGTAAAAGCAGAGACTTGTTTGAGCTTTCACCCAAACCACTCCAAATGCCTGTAAAAAATAATGACTCTAAACAAATTTAGAGTGGCAGAACCCACAAAATGACAGCAAAAGAATTTTTTAGCCCAAGATATGCCGGAAGTTTGACAGGAAGAGTCTGTTGCACCAGGCTGAGAGGGAGTGCAATCCAGTGCAAAATGTGCCAGCATAGATTTGGCCCCTCAGTAAATCTGGAACAGGCAACAGGGGACTTAAGCACTGGCAGTTGTGGTCGTTTCTAGACTTCTCAACTTAGAAGGTCAGTAGGAAAGGTCTGTCAGACCTAGATTAGAGAAGAGCTTGGTTTAACTCTAGCCCCCAGGATGTAACAGTGGTGGTAGCAGCAGCGGCAGCAGCTGCTTTCAGAGCTCTCAGCCCATAGACAGTGGGGGGATCCAGTGGCTAATCAGAAGGGGATTGCAGGGATCTGTTTCCTGGCACTGAGGCAGGATTCTTTTTCTTTGCCTGTGCTTGGATCTAGATCACAGTCCTGAGTGGTGGTCCTTGGGTAAGGATGAGCTCTGGCATGGCAAAGCTTGTGGCAGCAGTGGAGAGGGAATCCTCCTCACAGTTCCAAGGCAGAAAAAAAGTGCTTGAGGTCACTTGCAGACCAGAAGACAGGCCAAGAGAGGACTATACATCACTCCTTAGATCATACCACCTTGGAAAAACTGAAAATTTACAGGTCCCTAGAAATATCTCTGAAAACAGGGGCACAAAACCCCTGAAACTTGGAACAGTACACCCTGTACACTGGAAACAGAGCCCTACCTTAACAAAAAAGTTAAATACTTAAGTAATTGGCTGGGAAAATGACCTGAAACCCATGATCAAAAAAAAGAGCCTAGATGATGCCATCTTTCAAGAAATTATCAAGGAAAACTGCCCTGATATTCTAGAACCAGAGTAAACTGAATGAATCCTCTGATCACCTCCTGAAAGAGATCCCAAAAAGAAAACTCCCAGGAGTATTGTAGTAGAATTCCAGAGTTCCCAGGTCAAGGTAAAAATATTTCAGGAAACCAGAAAGAAACAATTACGGACATGTAATCAGGATAACATAAAATTTAGTAGCTTCTATATTAAGGGATCAAAGGGCTTGGGATATGGTATTCCAGAGGCCAAAGAAGCTAGTATTAAAACCAAAAATCACACACCCAGCAAAACTGAATATTTCCCCTTCAGGGGAAATAGTGGACATTCAGTGAACTAGAAGAAGAAGCATTCTCGATGAAAAGACCAGAACTGAACAGAAAACTGGAATTTCAAAAATAAAATTCAAGAAAAGCATGAGAAGGTAAACAGAAAAGAGAAATCATAAGGAACTTATTAAAGTTGAACTGTTTATATTTGTACATGGAAAGATGATATTTGTAACTCATGAGACCTTTCTCAGTATCAGGGTAGTTGGAGGGAATATTTAAAAATATAAATGTGTGTATGTATTTATATCTATATCTACATCTACATCTATATCTATATCTATATATTGACAGAGGGCACAGGGTGAATGTTCAATATGAAGGGATGATATCTGAAAAATAAAACTAAGAGATGAGAGAGGATTGTACTGGGTGGAGAAAGGGAGAGATAGAATGGGTTAAATTATCTCACATAAAAGAGGCAAGAAAAAGGTTTCACAATGTAAGGGAAGAGGAGGAAGATGAGAGGGAATGAGTGAACCTTACTCTTATCAGATTTAGCTTAAGGAGGAAATAACATGCACACTTATTTGGATATGGAAATATATCTTACTTTATAGGAAAATAGGGGGAAGGGATCGAGGGGAGGAATAAAAGGAAAGGCAGATTTGGAGGGGTGCAATCAGGAGCAAACACTTGTGAAGAGAGACAGGGTCAAAGGAGAGAATATAATAAATGGAGAGTGAGATAGGATAGAGGGAAATATAGTTAGTCTTTCACAACATGACTATTATGGAAGTGTTTTACATGATGACACATGTATAACCTATACTGAATTGCTTGCCTTCTCAATAAGGGAAGGTGGGGAGTGAAAAAGTGAGGGAATTTGAAACTGAAAGTTTTAAAAAATGAATGTTAAAAATGGTTTTTACATGGAACTGCGAATTAAGATATATAGGTATATGGAGTACAAAATTTATCTTGCTCTACAGGAGAAAAGGAAGAAAGGGATAAGAGAAAGGGTAGGTGATAGAAGGAGAGAGAAGGGGAGAAAATTTGGAGCTCAAAATTTTGTGAATGTGAATGTGGAAAACTAAAAATAAATTAATTAATAAAAAGAAAATAATAACTTGATAGACATCTTAGGTACTCAGTATTGAGGCAGAACTTTTTAAATAAATATTTTTATAGTTGAATTTCAGTGTAATTTGGTTTCCTTTTAATCCTTTGTATTTTGTGCATTTAAAAATATCATTGTGAGAAGAGATTCATAGAGTTTAATAGAGTCTTTAAAGGTGCCGTAACACAAAGTAGATGAAGAAGTCCTGCATTAAAGTAATTACTATCAAGGGAGCTAAGGGAAAACAACTACCATGTTATATGGAGCCACTGTGGAGGATTTGGGGAATGTTTATAAATTAACACAGAATGAGAAGGTGGACATTATATTATTGGAAACACAGTACATCCAAATATCAAAGTTTAAAGCAGCGGTTCTCAACCTGTGGGTTATGTTCAATTTGTAACAATGAAAATACATCCTGCATATCAGATATTTATATCATGATTCATAAGAGTAGCAAAATTACAGTTACGAAGTAGCAACAAAAATAATTTTATGGTTGGGGGTCACCACAACATGAAGAACTTTATTAAAGGGTCGCAGTATTAGGAAGGTTGAGAAGCATTGGTCTTCAGGATAGAGAGCAAAATACTTGGGGAGGGGAGGGAGGATATAGAACTTAGAAAGTACCAGTAGAGCTTACAGTGAGACAAAAGGATAAGTCATATGTATAATTATTTCACATTTCAATGCATCATTATGGAGGCAACTCTTAGTTTTCATAGATCAATTTTATGAACTATCAGCCCTGGCAATACTACTAAGTTGGAAAATCTTAAGTTTCACACCTAGCAATGAATTATATATCTATCTTCTGAGGCGCAGTTTAGCTAAATTCAATTAGTTTATTCATCAGAGATTAGTCTAGCAGATGATGTTTTTAATTTTGCTTTGTTTGGTTTTTCACAGCCATACACTAACACTATCTGCTAAGGCAATGGAGACATCATAACCTATATAAGTAAAGAAAACACAGCAACAAATTCAGGACCCTACAAGTAGCAAAACATTAAGGTGAAAAGAAGTGATACAAGAAAAATCATATGAGTATGAGGAGAGAGGTTTTGTTATCAAAGAAGATGGTCATAGAAGAAGTAATGGTTTAGCTGAACTTTGAGAAATGAGTAGGAATTTAAAGGATGAGATAAGGGACATCAAATTCCAGCTATAGGGAACTCTAGGAATAAAAGAACACATCCAGGATGATGTGAGCCTTTATAAGAGAGAATGAGCAGTATGATTTGTCTGGTATAAAAAGAAGAGTAGGACAGACAAGAGGTATATAATAATGTGGATAAAATGTAATAATAAAATCCAAGACTGAGGGAATGAACTTCAGAGGTTTTCTAGGCTGCTCATATGATGAAGGCCATTTAGATTTTCTAACAGTACTTTAAACTGAGAGAAAATTTTATTAGATAACTTCTTATTAAATTACTTATTATATTAGAAAGTACTTAATAGATTACTGTTCAAAATGAGATACAGAATGTGAAAAATTCAGATTCACTCATTATAACTAGCTTTGGCCATTCATTCAATAAATGCATACCAACTGTATTACGGAGACCTTAGAGCCATGTATTCCAATTCTTTCATTTTATAGATGAAGAAACTAGGCTTAGGAAAAAGTTAGTCAAGGTAAGAAGGGGGAAAAAAAGCTAGTAAGTATGTGAGGCAGGATCTGAACCCAGTTTTTCTGGCTGTAGAACCATTTCCCCTTCTCTGTATCATGTGTTTTCCAAGAGAATTGGAGAGATATAAGGTACAAAGTAAGACTATTGTATCAGACACTCTAACCAGAAGCAATAGGGAACCATAACACTCTTTCAGTGCTACAGCAAGGGACAGCTACTTAGAGTGGAGCTGTACTGAATTATTGTGGGGCATAAGGTGGCACTTTGTGGATGCTTAAGCAAGGGAAAGAGTGGACCATTTCACCAGTAGTCACAGACGGCTAAAGCACTGCATTTGGATCAGGAAAATGTGAGTTCAAATTCTTCCTCTGACTTAAAAGCTGTGTGCTGCTGGACAAGTCACTCAACATGCCTTAGCTTAAGATTTTTATGAGTAAAATGATGGTAATGATAGATTCAATCTACCTCACAGGATTGCTGTGAAGATAAAATAAAATGATATATGTAAAGTGATTATCCAACTTTAGAGCACCACATAAATATTTGCTCTTATCATTAACATAACTAAAGGGACTTACTGGTTTTTTAGTTTGGTTGGGAAGTTATTTGGATAAAAGTGGGACATTGGGGTTTGAGAATAATGTAGGATTATTGCCATAATCCTCCTGACCATTTGAAAGGTTCAAGAGCTCTGCACAAAACATAGAAAAAAACATTTTTAATATATAATTTGTGCACATTTATTATAGCAGAAAGGTCTCTGTATTTAGTGTCAGAAAATCTAGAATCAAGTTGTAGTTCCAACATTTTCTATTTATGTCATCTTAACCAATTCATAGCTTCTTTGACATGTCTATACGTAGTTAGGTGGCACAGTTAGAGAGTAAACATTTATTAAATGCCTACTATGGCCTTGAGACTATATTAAACACTGAAGACATTTTAAAAAAGCAAACGGCTTAGAACAGTGATGATAGAGTCAAGAAGACCTGAATTCAAATACTGCCTCCGACTTTTGCTGTCCATGGAACCCTAAGTCATTCTCAGCTTCAATTTCCTCATGTGTAAACTGGTGATTACAGCACCTACTTCTTAATTGTTGGGAGGATCAAATGAGATAATGTGTAGTGCTGTATGAATGCTATCCGTTATTTCTTATTATAATTACTCATTTATCATCTGTAAAATAGGAATAATACTACTTGTACTGTCAACTTTATAGATGAACAAAGTGCTCTGTGAGCCACAGAATACTAGGGAAATATATATTATATTCTTATTTATGTTTCCTGTACACCACCTACCAGATTTCTTGCACAAATTTGTCTTCTCTAAATGTTCACTGCACGAATGAATAAATGATCAATGCCAGGTTGTAATGAGTGAACTTAAATGTCCTAGATTCCATATGTGATTTTGGACAATAACTTTGTTAGAAAGTCAAAAAATGTTCCCTCATTTTTAAGAACAGTTAGGCAATCAGCAGGACTCTCATCTTGTGACTGTCATTTTTTTATTAAGAGCGAAGATTCCATCAAATGACTAAGTTACCATTAGTATCTTTCCAGTCCTATTTTTCTGATTCCTATTATTCTACATACAATGTAAAGTGATGATTTTCATCTTGAAAAAAGTAGTTAATCTGAGTGATAGAGTCCTTCATTTACACAAAAATCCAACAGAAGCTATTACATGAAGGCAGTACACTTTTTTCAGTGAACATTATCATCACCTGGAGCATGTGCTTACCAGCTCCCAAGAAACACTTTCAGTTAAATGGGTTGTAACTGTCATAAAAAAAAGTCTCAGAGACAATCAGTATCTGTTGTAGGCTGATGCTAGTCTTCTAATGCACAAAGAAGAAATGACAAACAAAAAATGCTTCCCCAGTATTGGGATCTGCTTGGTCTCTTGAACTTGTTCCTGGTTTTTCCCTCTCTGTCTGCTCCTGAGACCAAGTAGGGGTCCACCGATTTGTCTTCTTTCATCTATCATTCTGACTTTACCTTTGAGTCATGGAAATTGGTCAGTAATCTCCCCAAAGAGGAAATGGAGTTTATAGGAAATCTATGTTAACACTATCCTATCTGGTCTTTATTCTTCTGTTACTTACCTATGTCTCATGTCTAGAATTGCATCTATTTTTCAAATTTAAGGGCTCTTATTTAATGGGCATTGGTTTGTAACTCCTGGCTTCGTGTCAGTTCTGGACAATAATATCCCCTGGCAGGAAGACCCTATCAGACCAATCTAGAAGTACTTTGTCCCAGAAACCAAAGGCTAAGGAGACTCACAGAAATCCAAGGATGGCTTACTTTCCTGCAATGGGATCTCAGTATGTACAGAAAAGAATAGGCAAAGTATGCTACTGAAGCCACCTTTTTGGCAGAGCTAATGAAGGTAAATACAGCACAAACTAGAAAAATATGGCCCAGACACTGTGCTTTGACATTTAAGCTTCTGAACTCTTGTGTCAAAGCTTAATTGTTCACAATAATGACACTTCTGTTTTTCATAAGTCATACATATTCTGAAATACATTCTCTAGATAACGCATGTATTTTATAACAAAGTCTTTCATGTGAAAGAAAACAAAAAAGACTTCATAAATTATGAAAAGCTGAGAAAGCAATTTATGTACATAGGATGTAGAGGAAAGAAACAGAGGGCATATAAGGTGCCCTACTATTGATGATGAAAAATGCCTCTCTAACAGTTTCCATTTGTTCTGGCTATAATGATAAAAACAGAGCCAATTTGAGGCAAAATTGTGAATTTGGTGAAGTATATCTTCTGTATTACTAGTATCATGTTTCAGCTCCTTTCCTTCACTTTGGTGGAAATCTATGCAACACTTCAGGTGCCTATGGCTTACTAGGACAGCTAGGTGACACAGTAGATGTAGTACCAGCCCCAATGTCATGAAGACCTGAGTTCAAATGCAGGTTCAGAAACTTACTAACTGTGTGATCCTGGGCAAGTCACTTAGCCTGTTTGCTTTAGGTTCCTTGGCTGTAAAATTAACTGGAGAAGGGAAAGGCAAACCACCTCAGTATCTTTATTTAGAAAACATCAAAAGTGGTAATGAAGAGTCAGATATGACTGATCAACTAAATAAAAATAGTATGAGCAAGCCCTTTTTCTTCAAACCCTCCTATCAAAATCAGGAAGCTTGCAGCATTGATCATTTATACTTATTAATTTTGGCCAATTCTTTATTATGAGAAATTTTTGTGAATATAATCTTTTAATCATTAATTTGCATCTTGTCTTTTAGCATGAATTATGAAATTTAATTAAAGATTGTTAAAGTAATCATTAGGAATCATCAGTTGGGAAAATATATACATACATGTATGGGTAAACATATCATCATAGCTGTAGATCTGAGAAATACCTTAGAGACAAAAAATAGTACGTACCTCTCATTTTATAGCAGAAGAAACTCAGGGACAGAGCCATTAATGATTTACTCATGTTTACACAGAATGTGTCAGCCAGCAGCAGGACTGGAAGTGGTTTTCTTGACTCTGAGAGCTTGCTTTCCTCTCTCTGCAAATGCCTCTCATAAACTTCACTTTAATCAAATGCTTTCTATACTATACTGCCAATATACTACTATTTTGCTTACTTTCTACTCATTTATTCCTAATTTTAAAGAGTTTTTTGGGTGGTAAGATTTAGTTCCTTTTATTCTTTTTATTCTTTTATCATTTTGGCAGTATATTTATGATAATTTTTAAAAAATAAAGAGGAAATATAGAATTTAATGTGCCTGAAGAAGAGGATATGTGACTCCTAAGACCAGCTGTAACTTTAGATATTGAGAGGTGACAGAGTGGGCAATTTGTAAAGTTGCAGAATTCTCTTTCCCATCTCATTTTCATCCCTAATTCATATCTCCCACTTCCCCCACTCCAACATGATGCTTTGTTATAGACATTCTGGATATCTATTTCTTGGAACTCATCAAGCTAAATAAACCTGCTTCCTGTCATCATTGCTGTTGTTCAGTCATTCAGTGTCTGACTCTACATGACCCTACATCATCGACATGTCATGCCACTTATATCCTCAAGGCCATAATACCAATGCTACATTAGCACTGGCTATATGACCCCTCTCACCAAACTCTACAGCTATGTCTTCCTCTTCCAGAGTTCAGTTTTTACCTTTCATTCTATTCTCTATGCCTTTCTCCCATGACTCCCAGCAAAACCTTTTAAAATATATTTCGTGCCTTATATTTGATATTATTTTAATTGTTTTTAAATTTTATTTCCATACAGTATTCTTCATTATTAGACCTCATGGAAAACATCCCTCTGCCTCCAATATTATTTCTATCTTTTGTAATGATGCCTGTGACAAGGAAGGGAGTCATTGGTGTATATTCTTTTCATTAACAGAAGTATTACCATAACTGATGGGGTATATAGGATGTTCAGGGAGAACTGCTCCCTCTGATGTGAGGGCTTGCTGTGCCCTTTTCATGCCTGTTCATCTACCTTTGGGGTCCACCTGTGGCTGTAAAAAGCTGTAGCATGCACCAAAGTCACATTTCAGTAAACCATTGTGGCAGATGGGTCAAACCAGATTCATAAATGACAGATCTCAAACCTGTGGGTGATTTAGGAGGATGTCTACCCCTCGCATGCACGGACTTTCCCTGCCAGAATGGTTAAGTGACAACAGTTTGTTCCAGGGGTCATGAAGGCAGCAAAAGTAGGTGCTATGGAGGGCTTGGAGTTTGGTCTGGCAATGAAGATGCCTGCATCCTGGGTCACTGCCAGTCATCTTGCCTTTTGTTCTGTCACTGGACTTCAATGACTCAAGAAGAGAGAGTGCCAGTGAAGACTTTGCACAACTCTGCCTCACTTAAATCCAATTGAAATGCAAGTTAAGTCACCATGTGCAAAGGAAGACCAACAACCATTACTGAAACTTGGAAAAAAAAATCCTACATTTCAAAAAGTTTTCCTAACTTTTAAAATGTAATTGTCACTCTGACCTGGCACTCCTTTGATTTTACCATCATCCTTTCCTAGCAAAAAATAGTGTGAACTATACTTCGATAAAATCTGCTGATTGAGGGAATAGGTTGGAATAGCTTCGTTACTAGTACGAAGCTATTCTGACTCGTATTTCTAAATAGAAGGCCACAACCATTAAAATTAGAGGCCATTTTAAAATTCATTCATAATCAAAGTGAATTAGTACAATTTTATTTGCATTTGCATTTAAAGTTAATGCTCTTGTGCCAGTACATTCATTTATAATATCAAATATAATACTCCAAGTCTGATTAACAAGCCATGCCTTTATCACTTCGTCCGAAATTTAATATAACTTTTAGGCCTGTTAAATCTGTCTGCATTCCCTCTTAATCTCAATTCACATAGTAGAGTAGCCCATCATGAATTCCAATATTTGTTACAACTGACCCTTGAAGTTTGCTTAGTACTTACAAAAAGCAATGAGAGTCTATTATTATGGCAGATATTTCAATAGGAAGTATTTAAATACAACTGGAAAACACAGACAAGTAAGTAAATGCTCCAGAAATTTAACATGGCATTTTAGCCTTAAAGCAGAAAAATGATAGAGAAGTAAAAGTCAAAGACATGTTTCTATTTTGTCTTTGTATCTTCAGCTTTACCCTTAGTAAAGTTTAGTGGATGTTTACTGAATAAAATTGAATTAGAGGAATGGAGGAAAATGAATGGAAAGCTTTAGCAAAGTGAATTCCATGATAATAAAAAAGAAGGCTATGTGGCCAAAATCTAAAAATGTGATTCAATCGTAAAAGCAACATTAATTATAAATTGTAAATTTACAATTGTAAGAGCAGCATGAAACTGCTTACCATGCTAATTTAACTCTTCTAAAATACTTTCCGTAACCTACTCCTAGGAGTTAATTTAGCTACTAGGAGTTAATCATGCTACACTTGGTCTTACATATATGGTCTCTGTACATGCTTTAAAATGAATTTGGTTGGATGATTAAAGATAACCTGGGATTTACAGCTGAAATGTTCTTTAAGCCTTTGCAAGATTTTTTTTTTTCCCCATTCAAGACTGCAGTCTTCAAAAACCCACTCCCCTTTGGTCATAGATTCCAACACCAGACGGACAAATCCAGTTACGTAACTTGTTCTCATTTCTGTTTCGTATGCCTAAAAGTAAAACCATTTCCTTTCTGCAAATAGTCAATAACATTTAGTAGTCAACAAAATTTATTAAGTGCCTGTTATGTACCAGGTATGATGTTATATACTAAGAATACAAAGAAAGACAAAGAAAAAACATTACCAGTAAGTACTCAAAGAGCTCACTGAAACTGGGAAGCCAAGAAGCAAACAACTATAAACAAACGAGGTATATAAAGGGTACATTAGAGATAATTTTAAAGGGGAAGTACCAAGATTAAGGTAGACTAGGGAAGGCTTGCTGTAAAAGGTAGGACTTTAGCTGAGATCTGAAGGAAGCCACAGAGGTCAAGAGGTAGACATGAGGAGGGGGAGCATTCCAGGAATGAAGGACAGCCAGTACAACTTCCCAGAGGCATCAAATAATGTGTCATATGAGAAGAAAAACAAAGATTCCAGTGTCCCTAGATTGAAGAGTATATAGAGGAGAGTAAGGTATAAGAAGCCTGGAAAAGTAGGAAAGATGAAGGATGTGAAAGTCTTCAAACAGTCAAAGACATCCCCAAACTCCATTTCTTTACCTCTACCACTGATGCCACAACTGTTGATCACAGAAGACTCCAAACCTTGGAACTGTCTCTTACACTCTCTTCTTGATTTATATCAAAAGACTTTTGATATTCTCTATGTAATATCTCTCAGATCTCCCTGTTACTTTTCTATTCCCAGCATTTGTTACTCTATTCCAGGCTTATATCACTCCATTCCTCTCAGAAAGAATGGTATAGTCAAAGGATATTGAGGTTGACATCAGAGGAACAAAGTTCAAATTTGGGTGCCTCTGATAAAACATTTAACATTTCTGGGACTCTGTTCCTTTATTTTTATACTGGACTATTAGATCTAATTCTATTAGATGACCTCTAACATCTCTTTGAGAGTGAGGAGGGACTATGATTTCATCAAAGCAATCATTAAATTTCCAAGTATTTGTGGTAGATGTTACAAAGAAAACTTTATACACATTGTCTTTCCCCTAGTACCTTAAAAATCAAAACAGAAACTGCTATACAGAGTGAAAGAACATGAAGAAAGCAACATTTGAACACCAAACTAGTACATGAAACCTTAATGAAATATTAATTCAAGCATGAATGCAATTTAGGGAATAGAAGTAGAAAGGCCCTAGGCAAAACAACACATTTGGCATTTGGGCTTCTACTTGACTATCCTTTTGTGAACTCTTCTCTTTAATTCTTCTTTATCCCCTTCCCTTAAATATTAGAACTTCAATAAATCTGTTAAAATGTCTTGACACATTATCACAGAATTTAAGAGTCCGAAAACACCTCAGAGGCATCATATTCCAACTTGTACATGAATATAATCCCACTCCAGTCATCATATACTTCCTGATGGAAGTTTTTAGTAAGTATTAGGTAATGAAGAAAACCCCTATTTAAATTCTGATCTCATCTACTTACTAATTGTAGTAAGTTTGGGCAACTCATTAAGCTTCTGCATCTCATTTTTCCCCTTATTCTGCAAGATGGAAGTACTAATATCTTCGCTATCTATGTCTCTGGATGATTATGAGGACCAAATGATATAATATATCAGAAAAAACTTTGCAGACTATAAACTGTTATGCAAATGTGACATATGGATTTCCTAGCTGCCTTTATCAATCTTGTGTCTTTCCTTCCTCCTCAGTCCTTCTACATTCCCTTCTACTTCTCTTGACCTTTTATCCTTTCCCTTAGAAGCAAAAGAAATAAGCAGTTATATTGGACCTACTATGCACCAGGTAATTGGATAAGTCCTTTATGAATATTAACTCACAATAATCCTGCAAGGTAGGTGATGTTATTATACTTACTTTACACTGGAAGAAAATGAGGCAAAAAGAGGTTAAGTGACTTGCCCAGAGTCACAACTTAGTAAGGGCATAAGGTCAGAAAATCTTTCTGAGTGCAGGTCCAGCACTCTAGCCACTGTAGTACTACTAACTGCCTCATATCACTCGGCTTAAACAGGTAAGGAAGAGAAACAGGAAAAAATATTGAAGAAAAAGAGATGATATAGGAAGGAGAAAGCAGGGAAATGAAGGAGGAAGAGGGAAGGGGCAAGGGAACATACGACGCAATGATTACTGTGTATGTTGATATATTATACTGTGGTTACTATATTACCTGGATTTTTTTTTTTTTTGATTTCACACTTTAAACAAACCTCAGTGCTGGAAAGGATAAAGAGTTTGTGGCTATAAATATTTCTCCCCTTCCTTCCCCCCCCACCTTTTTTCTTTTGCTTTGTTTAGCAAGCATCCTTTGACCAAATAGGTAGAATAAATTAACTGACAATGGTTGCCTGAGGGACAAAACAGTTGTCTCCTGGGTTTATGACTCCTGTTCAAGGCAGGAGTTTACAACAAAGGTACTTTTGTAATGCTATCTCCAGGATTCTTTCCAAATCACTCTAGGTTCCATTTCTCTAACGTATAATTCTAGAACCCAGAGACAGAGGGGTATACAAAGACAGGTAGAAACAGAGAGGGAGAAGAGCAGAACCCCTGCTCTGTGTTAGCTTAATTACATACTGCCTCATCAATTGAGCAGCTAATTGACACAGTGGATAGAGTTCTGGGCCTCAAGTCATGAAGATCTGAATTCAAATCCAGCCTTAAACATGTACTAACTGTGTGACCTTGGATAAGTCACTTAATTCTGGTTTCGTCAGTTCTTCTGTAAAATGAGCTGGAGAAAGAAATGGCAAATGACTTTATCTTTACCAAGAAAATCCCAAATAAGGTCAGGAAGAGGCAGACATGACAGAAAACAACAAGAACAATAACAACAACAACTGAACGACAATAAATCTCATAAATTTCTCTACAAAATTGCTCCCACCTTTTCGCTGTCCAAAAACTGGGGTATTTCCTAATAAGTAAGGGAACTGTTCCCTACCTTCCCAAGTAAAATCATTAGACCTTTATACATTCTCTCCGTGTTAATGGGAAAGGGAGAAGACAGCTCATAGTGATAAAATCAGAATTAGTGCTGAAAGAGAGCTTTGAATTCATTTTGTTGAACACTTTCATTTTCCAGATGAAAAATTTGAGTCAAAGAAAGGTTAGGGGGTTCATCCATGGTCCCACTGATAGTGTAAAAGGACTGGGATTGGGGGCGGAGCCAAGATGGCGGCGTAGCGGCAGCGACACATCACAGCTCTCACATAGCCACCCCAAAATACCCATAAAATAGGACTCTAAACCAAACCTACAATCCCAAAGCGCACAGAAGGTTACTTCCCACTAAAGTCAGCTCCGCTACGAGGAACCATATCAGCCATGCGAACCAAAACCAGCCTGGCCTGAAGCCGCGGCTGTGCCCCGGGGGCAGCTGGGTGGAAGAAGCAGAGAAAGCTCTCAGGTGAGGGATTACACAGCTGTGAGTGGGAATTGCCAAAGGGGGAGATAAGCGTCTGGCCGAAAGGTCTCCAGAGCGGAAAAGTGAAAGGCAGAGGTTTTGCACCCGCCTCCACATTGTAGCTTCCCGCTGCGGCCTGCAGACAGCAGGGAGACTGAGCGATTGTTTTCAGGCCAGGGCTCTCG
>CM053585.1:436013020-436037708 GCA_028646515.1 Pseudochirops corinnae
GAGCATAAGATGTAAACAGATAAGTAAACATAAACATAAATATGTATACATAACAGCAAAGCAAAATGAAAGTAAAGTCAACAATTGGTGAGAGATCACTACAGGAGCCATGGGAAAATATCTGGAGATGTCTCCTTAGAAAATAATGCCAGAACTGAGCCTTTGAAGGCGATAAGAGCTGGAGATTTTAGGAAACATTGCTAATTAATGGTTACATTGTCTGCTAAATACAGGCTTTCTGGCGTTGGCTTCTTACTTGAGCTTGGTATCATTTGATTAGGAAATGACTTCCTGAATCCAAAAAAATACCTATCTACTCTTTTAGTAAACAAAACACCTGGGTATCCAATTTCTACCATTAGTCCTGAGTTCATTGACTCATAGTGCAAGCTTCTATTGCACTAGAAGGAAATTCAGACAATCCTTGGAATTGAAAAAAAAAATTACTGAATGCTAATGAAGTCTGGCACTATTCTCATCAAACATAAAGCTTAAATATGAATTGAAATCATAAAGGTCATAGCTTAATGAAGACATCTGAGTACCTATACTGACTTTGACTTTGGGGCTTGAAACGTAAAGCCTTATAATGGCTACCTTGCTTTTTTTTTTTATTTGGTTTCACACAAAATATCACACTTTGCCCTTGTTCTGATATTGAATACTCTTAATGTTACTTTTGGAATCAGATTTTTTAAAATACATTTCATTAAATAATAAAGGTGCGTTTTCTTTTAAACATCAAGGAGACTTTTCTAAAGGAAAATGTTGAAATTGATAAAGGGATTCAAAAGTAGAATATTTTATTCTGACCTCTTTTTCCTTTCCTGATGCACAGGGCATAAGGATATGCTCAGTGAGGAGAAGAAAAGCTTCCATCTGTCCTCCTGAGTTCTCTGCTCAAGCACAGCTTGTACATTACTCAAACAAAGAATTATTTTCCTATAGCCAGCAGCCTAATGTAATTAGATAAAGAGGCATTAAGGCCATATCTGCTTTTTATGGCATCTCTAGCCCTCCTTTCTGTTAGGACTATCTAAGCATATTTACATTATTCTTATGAAAAGAAATATACTCTTTTTGTTCTTTTTCCCATTCTGCCTTTCCATGTTTATCCAGTAACTTCCTTCATGGTGTTAAAAAATCAGTTTGGTGGCATTTCTGAAAGAGAGTTTGGGAATGGTCTTGCTCTTTCCACCCTTTACCAAGTTACAGAAAAATAATTACAAATTTCCTTAAATGTATTCTTACAAGAATAAATAAATGCCAATATTTTCATTATAATAAGCTCCATAGTCAATAATTTTATGGGGAAAGGAAGGGATGTTTGAAAATATAATTATTTAAAAGAGCTAATGAATGAGACAAAAAGAGAATGCATCTTCAAAATATATATATGAGATAATAATGAATTCAACAGGTTCGTTTTAAATAAATACTTTTTATAGGTTGTGGCATAATGCTTATGTCAGTTGATCTCGTGTAACACCATTCTATTATATCCAGGGACTGTGATGATGTTCTTTGTCTCCTGATTCTTATATTTTATATAAGAAATCTTGTTTCCTATTCTTATTTTTTCCCATTGGGGAACATTTAGTTTCCCACCTTTTTGTTCAATCACATCTTTGATTCTGGAACTTATCCTGTCTTAAGGAATCAGAATGCAAGAAACCCTAATTTAATAACTCATTAGCTCAACATGGTCAGTCTTACTGCTAATCCTACTCTGATCTTGTGTCTCAATTTCACTAACCAAGCACTTTACTTTTCCCTTTTGGTCCTCTACTTGATAGCCCATTTCCTCAAACACTTTAGCCTTCTTCAAAGATGATAGGAGTGGGGAATATGCAGCCTTTGAGGCCACATGTGACATTCTAGGTTCTTGGGTTTTTGTTTGTTGTGGGGTTTTTTTGTTTTTTGGTTTTTGGTTTTTTTTACTGAATCCAAGGTTTATAGAATAAATCTGTTTATTAAGAGTATCTGTTGTGTGAAGTTTTGAATCAGTCAAAGGGCAATTCTTGAGGACCTAGAGGGTGACATGTAGACTCAAGGCTACAGGTTTCCCACCCCTGCTATAGCTCCATTTCCTTTCTTTCAAATCATAGTTCCTGTGTATTCACTGCCAGAAATGTCTTCACTGCTGGAAATGTCTTATGTATGGCAAAACTATGGCCTGCTGTAGGTCTCATCAGTGGCATTCACTATCAATCTTATAAGATCTCAGCCACTTGCTATATCATATTCCTATCTGATTTATTCACGACATATACTTTTTAAATGTCAGTCATGATCAGCTTTTCCAGTTAACCAAAAAGTCAAGCTGCCAACTTGCCTTAACCTCCCCTATTTCTTCTTCTATTTTTCATATCCCTTTGTAAAAGTTGGTCCCAGACTTACTTGCTTTGCTCTTACTTTCTACAAAATAAATAAAAAATAGGTTTCTATTTCTATATTGCTGTGAACAAAAACAATTTTCAACTATTTATTTTTAATAATTATACTTTATCTTTTGAAAATTTTGTGTTCCCAATTTTCTTCTACCTCCAAAATTTCTCCCACCAACTGAGAAGTTACGCAATATGATATCAATTAAGCATGTAAGGTTGTGCAAAACATATTTCCATATTAGTCATATTGTAAAAACAAAAAAAAATGCAAAAAGCGTGTGCTTCATGCTTCAATCTGCACTTAAAATGTATCAGTTATCTCTCTAGATATAGAAGGTATTTTTGTTCATGAGGCCTTTGTAATTGTCTTGAATCATTGTATTAGAGTAGCTAAGTTATTAACAGTCATTGATTGTTACAGTGTTTACTATTACTGTGCACAATGTTCTGGTTCTGCTCATTTCACTTTGAACAGGTTCATATAAATCTTTCTGTTTTTTTTTTTTTGCTAGACTATCCCTCTTATCATGTCCTATAGCACAATAGTAGCATTCTATCACTATCATATATCACAATTTTTTCAGCCATTCTTCAGTTGATGATTATCCCCACCCCAATTTTCAGTTCTTTGTCACCATTAAAACAGCTACTATAAATATCTTTGTACATATAAGTCATTTTCCCCTTTGATCTCTTTGGTATATAGACCTAGTAATGGTTTTGTTACATCAAAGGATGTAAATTGTTTTATTAACCTTCAGTCATATCAACACTGTATCTGGAAATGATGCTAATAATCAGACAATTTTTATCAGAACAATAATTTGCTCTACTTTGTATCACATCACTTTCTGTGGGATGAAGAATTATATGTAGATGCAAATCTGTACAAGTGGAGGGAGAATCTACACCAGTAGTCTCATTGATTCAATATAGCACCAAAATACTTCTTTACCTCATAGTGGCTCTCAGGCTCTTGGACCTTCATATAGGCTCATGAAGTTCTGAAACAATCACCTACACTTAAGTAATGTTTAAAGCTTTCTCAGAGAATCTTTTTGCTTCCTTGCTATTAAACATTTGAACTTTCCTTTTGTCAATAAAATATATATTTAAAATGACAGGGATGTTCTGGCTGGCAAACAGATAATCTTACAGCTTTTGAAGAAAAAAAGGTGAAATCAAGATTATGTAGTTAGAGAAGAGTCATTTTTTCAAAGTTAAAAACTTAACGTGAATTATTTAAGTACTAACGACTTTTGCTTTAAAATGACATTTGCATTGGTAGTGAAACAATGTGAATACTTTCTGGTATGAGTATTGCCTAGTTGCATGCCCTGATCATGGCAGTATATCCTCTTCCTTTGAGCTAAATTGTACCTCACGCTCTGGACCTAAGCCTGACCTTAGATAGCTAAGTGATGATTAGCATGAATAAGTTCATACTTTGAAGTGACCACGTGTATTCAAATTCACACTATTTGAAGTTACAGTTATTTAAGATATGATACTTGTGTCCAGCTCAATGAAATTATGCAATATGAATTCAAATAATGCAACCATTTCATTGGATTCATTCTTCACACTAATAGGGACCTCATTGTACACAGGAAGCCCTAGTTGAGTCATTCTTTAGACCAGTACTGAATTTAATAAGGCTACTAGACCCACTGACCCTTTGTGATGAAGAATATGTGTGGATAGGTATCCACATTTTGAGTTTCTTCAGCAGTTGAGCTTTTAAGATTCGTGACTGAGTTTATTAATATAGCTTCTTATTTTGGTGAATTAGTTTCTCTGTGAGTATGTGTTTGACCCAGTCTCTAAGTGACTAAGTTTCTAACCCTTATGTCCTCTTCTCCCAGTGCCTGTGTATATCCTGATATTATGAGTTCTGTTGTTCTGGATCCCTGGAATCTGCTGCTCAGGTCCTCAAGTGACAATCATTTAGACTGCATGTACTTGTCTCTTTACTTGAAAGTCAACGAAATGCCTGCCCATATTGACTTCAACAACTTCACCTATCTGTTTCTATAGACCCATCTGCCACCATGGTTAGACCTCTTATATCCACTGACTTCATTCTAACTCTCCCTTCTTTCTTAAAACAGCCATACTGCCTCTCATTTCTTCCTCCCTTAGCCCAGTACTCCTAAATCAAACATGCCTTGCCATGTTGTGGATTCAATGAAGTTCTGAAATATAGTTTTGTTTACTTCATAGTAGCTCTCAGGCTATTAACTTTTTCGGATGAGGTCATGAAATTCATGAGGAAATCACTTACATTTAACTAATATGTAAGGGTATCTCAGAGAATTGTGTTGCTTACTAGTTCTTAGCCATTTGACATTCCATCAGGCATTTGGAAAATGCAGTGTATCCACTATCTATTGAGTGCTGAATTTGGAGTCAAGAAGACCTGAGATCAAATCCACTCTTAGATACTTTTCTACTTGTGTGACTCTGAAGTCACCTAACATCTGTTTACCTCAGTTTCCTCAATTCTAATGTGGGAATAATATCTGCACCTACCTTACAGGATTGATAAAATGATCTCAAATGAGACAGTTTTCATAAAAAAAATATATTTAGCATATTGCGTGATATATATAAATGTACTTTATAAATGCCTGTCACCTTTCACATTAATTTTTATTGGGGAATATCCCAAATAGCTCTTTAGGTATTGAACAATGACCATCCATTTTAATTAGTATGATAGCTGTTTATTCCATCAAAAAGAAAATATGAGCACATCAGTATTTGAGGACATGAAATGCTTTGTATATGCTATCTCATTTGGTACTCACAAAAATCCTGTGAGGTAGATGCTATTCTACCTTAATTTTGCAAATGAGGAAATTGATGCTAAAAGGTTTAAGTGACTTACTTACCCCAGGTCACACATCAAGGAAATGTCATTCTTTAAGCTTTTTGGAAAAGGTCTCCTAATTCAGAGTCTCTTAAATTTATACATGCCTATCCAATTAGCTTTCTGCTCTCTGATTTCTGGATTTATGTACCAAGCAAGACTTTAGGTGATTTCAACATCATTCTCCAAGCAAAAATATTTTAAAGGGCATTTAAGGGGTCACTTTTTCTTTTAAACATCCCAGCACCTCAAAATATACAAAGTTGTTCAAAACCTTTGTTTTAATATATATACTAGAGTTTCCCAATGGGAATGATGTCACTAAAAACTTTTTTTTTTTTGCTTTCCAATTGATGAACTGAATGACCTTTCCTTCTAATTTAGGAGGTGCTCAACCCTTGCAGTGAAACTCAAATAATTAGGAAAATGTATGCCAGTGGGATAGAAGACTCTGTGGAAAAGCCATTAAACTGTATTCGTTTCTTTTTAATCTAGACCTTTGAAAAAAAAATCTTACACTTTCATCTTCAAAACTGAAGTAGTGGGCAGTATGGTTCTTTAGAATAGAAATGATCAAATCGGATATAGCCTAAGATAATAGTGTTGCTAAAAGCAGTCAACTCTCATTAAAATGATGAATGTTAGGCTTAAAAAAATCTATCATGCATTCAGGATATGGTGGAAAGAGGAATAGACCAGAAATTAGTGGAGATGAATTTTAGCTCCTGCTTCTCCATTAACTGGCCATGTAACCCTGGGCAAGTCATTTAACCTCTCAGCTTCAGAATAATTAGCAAAATGAGATTTCTTCCACTTCTATTACTTTATAATAATTTTGTCCATGTAATCCAATAAGGAGAGGCAGAGGCATTGTGAATAAGTGAATAGAGAGCTGGCCCGGAAACCAGGAAACCCCTTGTCTACTTGGTTGTATGATCCTGGGCAAGTCATTTAACTTCTTAGTGCTCTAGGCCAGTGGTATCAAAATCAAATAGAAATGTCGTCTTATAAAATGATCACTGCTGGCTGCATATTGATTTAGAAAAACACATACTAACATTATCAGTGTTATATTATTTTTATTTATTTTGTTAAACATTCTGCAATTGCATTTGAATCTCATTCATTACTCTCAGAAATTTTCCTCCTACTTATAGCCTAAACATCAAGAGTTTGATACCTATGCTCTAGGTAGCACTTTTAAGATTAAAAGTCATAGAAACTGAACCAATCTACATTGTTAGAGGAAGTGTCCTCATCCCCAGACTCCTATACCAATTAAATTAGAGGTCAAGGCCTGATCTCTATAATCTGTTATATTTGTACCATCATGGATATAGGCACTCCCTTTAGATATTGCAACCCATTCATGTCTTCTCTTCCTGTTTTTTTCTTGGCCATAATGTCCCAAAAATACATGTTGGAGGACATATCCAATGGAAGACTACCTCTAGATTGCATAAAATGTTAAAATGGTTGGTAATAATGCAGCACTTGGATGTTCCATTTATCTTCTTTACTTTTTTATATGAATAACCTTCTTTTCAAAGGATACATTTCCTGAATGATGTTTTTTCTCCTGCCTTTTCCTTACAAATCATTTTTTGTACGGTACTACAACCTACTTATAACCATCTTGATTTTCTTCATTGTCCTTTAAGGAATTTATAATGTTTGCTCTTTAGATATTATGGTTTGTAGTCATATTACACCACTGAGAAAATGTTGGTGTTAGAAAAGTCGGTTCTTGTGTTTGAGGAGCAACTTAGGATCATTAAAAATATCACTATTGCTATTAAATCTACTCTCTTCCCATTGTTTTGTGAATAGCCCATCTTGAATATATTTACTAATGGATAAATTCAGTGTGATGCCCATTCATATGTATGCCATAGTGTGGACCAGTGAGCTACAAAATGGGGACCATGGATTGACCACAAACCATGTATAATCAGTCATTTGGAGGATTAGAAGATTGATTGAATACCAAAATAAACTACTGTGGAATGCATCTCAAACACACCCACACCTACTTTTATCCTCTTCCATACATAGTCCTCTTCTTCCACCAAATCTCCCTATTTTTTGAGATAGATATTGACCCTTCAGGGCAGTTATATCCTAACTACTGTCCAAGCACACAGGACAACTACCATGCTGGAGTGATTTGGAACCCTTTCCTCTCCTAGCATACTCAATTCCTACATCAAAGATCATGTTATATACATGGCAGATATGGTGGATACATTCCACTCAGAGACAGTGACTAGTAAACAATAGACCTAATTCCACCCTCTTATTTTGGATGGGACAAAGTGAAACATGTAAGATGAACAAGCAGGGATGGGCTGTGATCTAAAACTTTTTTTTTATTACTACTATTAAAGACACAATTATCCCTCTCCCCAGTTTTACAACCTTGGTGTTATCCTCAATTCCTCACTATTCTTCACCTGATATCAGTAGCTAAATCTTGTCACTTTTATCTCCACAAAATCTTTAGCCTCTATTGCCTTTTCTCCAGCCATATATAATCAACTTTTGAAGTGATTATCCTAAAGTAAGGGTCCACTGTGTTGCTCCCCTACTTACTGAATTCCAGTGGTTCTTTATTAAATAGGACTGAGTATTATTTTGCCACTTCTAAAGGTCTATTTTATGTACCTGTTTCAACATACATAATTATTAAAAGTGGGAGGAATTTTCAGATATATTTTACTGATAATAATTCACTATAAGAAAACTTTAGAGACATACACACATGCAATTGTATATATAATGTGTATATATGCATACACACACACATATCTAGCCCCAATTTCTCTCCTGAGCTACAGTTAAACATCTCCAGCTGTCTCATGGATGTATCTACCTGAATATCCCAGTAGGATCTTAAGTTTATCATGGCTTAAACTGAACTTATCATCTACCCCAAATCTATCCTCCAAACAACTGTCAAAATAATTATCCTAATGTGTAGATATGATTTTTACCCCTTCCCTTAGTCATTCTTTGGGGAATTACCTCCATTATGTCTTAGAAAAAGTATAAACTACTTATATTTTTCCATCCCATCCCCATATGTGACTTTCTGATATTTCCAGACTTATTTAATATTGTTATACTTCTATATATGTTATTTACAATAAAACTGTGATATTTTCTGTTTCACAAAATTGATAAGACATGTCTCCCCTCTATCCATTTCCCTTTATTCCTGTACCTATGCCTCCTTTCAGGACTCTTTTCTTCTTTTGCAACTCAGCTTATATGCTGTTTCTTTCATGTCACCTTCTCTGATGCCTGTAGCTGAAAATTTTCTCTAGCTTCTCAAATACTTCTACAGAACTATTTCTGAACTCTCTTTCCCTTTGCTCTTATAACTGCCTCCCTTGTAATATAATAATTTATAATCCAGGTGTTTGGCATAGTGCCTGTTACATAATTTCCACCTAAATGTTGAATTCTTAAAATTGGTGTTGACTTCAGCTCCTAAATTTCCCAACATGACAAAGAAATCTAGTACCTGTTGGATGAGTCTTGTTTATCCTCCTCCTTATGTTGATTTCTTTATATCAGTCAAACTTCTACTACAAATAGTGATAATCAATCCCCACCAAAACTCCTCTCACATCTACCTCCAAATTTATCATGTCACTTGTTTATTTGAGTAGATCTAGTTGGAGTTGTAATTGCACATTATTATCTTATCTAAAATATTCCTTTTAATTTGGTTTCACAAATTCTCAGATTGGCTAATGCTATTTCCCTTGTATATCAGCTGCTGTTTTCATTAACTATAACATACACCCACAAATGTCAAATTCTTCTACCCTTTTCTCTCTTTCTCCAACTTGTTATTGGTTAGAGGTAACATACAGTGCACTTTGAAGGTCAAAATAGAGACAAATACCACCCTATGACTTAAAATGTTCCATTATAATCCATTTTCTTTAAAAAGAGAAACAGCAGGGTCTTCAAAGAGCATTGCCTAATTTAGTTCTAAAATCACATAATCTATAATTGTGTCAATTTCTCATTTACAATTACAAATGAAATTGTCATTTTCTTTGTTGATGACAATAATAAATTCACCTTTCCATTTATATTTGTTTGTAGACAGGAACACAAAAAGGAATTTTGCCTTCATATATCTTTCTTGTAGATTAATTGTGGATTCATCAGAAATATTTCGCTGATGAATTATGTTGTTTAAAGTAGCACTTCATAGATAATGTGAAGTTTTTCCAAGGCTCAAGATTGTTTTCCTCTTCTCTCTTTGCTTGGAAACATCAAATTTACTTAGGACATTGAGAAACAATGCAATCAAATATGAAAAAAAAAAACCTTGCATTCTCCAAATAGCTAACAGCTACCAACTATAGTTCAAGAGTGAATGCTGAATGGGTAAGCTTAAGAGAGTGAAATAATGAGGAGATATGTGTTAAACTGCAGGGTGCTAAAGAATAATGAAAAAGAAAGATTTAAGAGTTTCATGGAGGAGGAAAAACCCTCAAATTTTAATCCCAAAGTGGAGCTGCCATGAAGAATACTAACTAGTTGGCGAGTTGCACAATGGTGGAATTGTGGGTTATAAATCAAAAGAATGGGTTATTACCAGTAAAAAGTAGAATATTTTCCCAACATTTGATGTAGTATCAGAATATACTTTCAATAAAACTTCTGATGCAACAAATAGGTATTACTTGGATAACTTTGTATATAATCTAAATTCTTTTCTCAAATGAAGAGAGTAACTTCATTTCTATGACAAATTGACCAATAATTTAAATACAACATTGTTAAATAATTAAGTTTTGCCTTCAATTTAACATTAAGTAAAATACAACATCACTAACACAACATGCCCTACATATAGAAGTGCTAAGGGAATACACACACATATCACAGAAAGTGGGGTGAAAGTGGCCAAAAAAAACACACACAGACAAAAAACCTTAGAAATATTTGAGATGAGAGAGAACATTAACAGCTGTGAATTAGGAATGACTAAAGTAAGAGAAAGACTTGAAGGAAGATATAGATGATTTTCAACATAATTAGTGATTTCATATTTAGGGCTTTATGTTCTGAATTTAGAAATGGTTGACATGTTATTGGTGATATGATTAAGATTTACTTTTGTGAATTTTAAATGTGTTTAAATGTCATTAAATGAATGTTTAAAAAAATAAGGGACTCAAGTGAAATACTTTGCAGTTCACTACCAACCATTGTTTTTTAGATCTATGGACTGGATTTCAGATTTTATTATTATATGGAACTCCTAGATTAGGAAACTCCCTCTGGCAATGTATGTTGACACCTTTTTCTACAATTTATAGTTTTAAGAGTAGATAGAGCACTGAGTCTGAAGTCATCTGAGTTCAGATCTGGCTTGAGACACCAAGGTGTGACCTAGGCAAGTCACTTAAACCTTTGTTTGCCTTAATCTACCAGAGAAGGAAATTGCAAACCATTCCAACATCTTTGTCAAGAAAACCTCATGGACAGCATGGTCCATAGAGTCAAAAAGAGTTGTGACATGACTGAAAAATTGAACAGCAACAAAATAGGTTTGATGATGGTCTGGCCCCCGCACCCAGGGAGAAAGGTCGTGGTGGCACAATGACTGCAACTGCAGATTTGTAGCTGCCTCAGGAACTCCTGGCCTGCAGATTATAGGAGGACCAAGTGACTATTCAGAGAGTAATCACTCTTGCTTTTACCTGCTTGGATCTGGATAATGGTCTTGTGTTGTGGTCCTGGTGAGATGAATGCCAGTGTGCCAGCTAATGACCTTATGAGAAATCAAGATACTATAAAACAGATCCAAACAAATGAAAAAATGGAAGGCAATGTGAAATATCTCATGGAAAAATCACTGACCTGGAAAGTAGATCTTGGAGAGATAATTTAAAAATTATTGGACTGCTAAAAGTCATGGTCAAAAAAAAAAGAACCTAGAAGTCATCCTTCAAGAAATAATCAAGTAAAATTGCCTTGATATTCTAGAACCAGAGGGCAAAATAAAAATTGAAAGAATTCACCAATCACCTCTTGCAAAAGAACCCATAAAGAAAATTTCTAGGAATATTATAGCCAAATTCCAGAGTTCCCAGGTCAAAGAGAAAATATTACAAGCAGCCAGGAAGAAACAATTTGAGTATTGTGGAAACACAATCAGGATAACACAAGATCTAGCAGCTTCTACATTAAAGGATCAAAGGGCTTGGAAGGTCTGGAGGTCAAAGGAGCTAGGATAAAATCAAGAACCACTTACCCAGCAAAATTGAATATAATATTTCAGGGGAAAATATGGTCACTCAATGAAATAGAGGACTTTCAAGCATTCTTTTTTTTTTGAGGTTTTAAATTATGTTTATTGAATGTCACATTTATATTAACTTTTCTATTTTTCCATTTGTTTGGATCTGTTTAGTAGTTTCTTGATTTCTCATAAAGTCATTAGCTTCCATTTGCTCCAATCTAATAATGAATGAATTAATCTCTTAAGTGAGCTTTTGAAATTGTTTTTCCATCTGTCAAACTTGGCTTTTTAAGGCATTCTTCTCCTCATTGGCTTTTTGGACCTCATTGGCCATTTGAGTTAATCTGTTTTTTAAGATGTTATCTTCTTCAGTTGGGCTGTTGACTCTCTTTTGATGATTTTCTTGCATCATTTTCATTTCTCTTCCTGATTTTTCCTCCACTTCTCTTACTTGATTTTCAAAATCCTTCTTGAGGTCTTCCATGGCCTGTAACCAGTTCATATTTTTCTTGGAAGCTTTTGATATAGTAGTTTTGACTTCATTGTCTTCCTCCCATTCAATCCTTTTTGTCCCCCAAAAAAGGAATCTAAAGTTGGATTGCTGTGCTGGCTTTGCTTCCTTTGCTTGGTCATGTTGCCACTCAGTTAATTGACTTTTAAGCTCTTTGCCACAGTAGAACTCTGCTTCCAGAGGGGAGGGTTTGTCCCAAATCACTGGGGTTTCTGCAGCTGCCAGAGCTATTAAGAGGGCACCATCTCTACAGCCCCCACAAACTCTGGCTCACTACTCACACAGGACCACCACCCAAGACCACAATCCAGATCCAGGCAGGTTAAAGCAAGAGCGACTATGTGCTGAATGTGTGCTTGGCCCCCCCACAATTTGTAGGCCAGGAGCTCTCAAGCAGGTATGTGGAGGAGGCTGCAGGGCCGCCATACCTCTGCCACTTCTAGGTCTGGGGGCAGGAGTTAGATCTGCTCCTCTGCCTCCTCCCTCCCCCCCAGTTCTAACAGAGTTCTGCACTGACCTCTCACTTTTTCTTTAGCATTTATTGGTTGATAATTCTGGAAACCACCACTGCTGCTGGTGATCCACTGTCCCAAAGTCCACTGTAGCTGCTGGTTAGGACCCACCATGGAGTGAAAACCATGGCTCATGCAGGGCTGAGCTTGGCTCATAGCAATGAACTCCTCCACTCTGCCTGATGGGCTGCCTTGTTTTTCTCTGTCACTTTGTGGGTTCTGTAGCTCTAAAATTTGTTTAGAGTCATATTTTTATAGTATTTGAGGTGGTTATGTGGAGAGGCATGGAGTTTTCCTGCTTCTATGCCACCATTGTGGCTCTGTCTCACTTTCAAGCATTCTTGATGAACAAACCAGAGCTGAACAGAAAATTTGACTTTCAAATACAAGAAGCAAGAGAAGCATGAGAAGGTAAACAGGAAAAAGAAATCATAAGGAACTTATTAAAGTTGAATTATTTACTTTCCTACATGGAAAAATGATCATTGTAACTCATGAGATTTTTTCTCATTACGAGGATAGTAGAAGACTGTGTATGTTTGTATCTGTGTATGTATGTATATATATATATATATATATATATATATATATATATATATGTATATGTATATATGTGACCACTGATGAGGGATTAGTCTATGTTACTTTATGTCTTCGAAGTGTCAGTAAAAAGAATTGGTTCCCCAGGTACTATACAAAGCATTGAAGTCACATAATACAACTAAGGTGAATATTTTAAAACCTGGTCTACTATTAATATTGTCAAAAAAGAAGATTATATTCTTTCATGTTTAAATTATGTTCAGATTACTTATTGGCTGTTATCTATCCAATCAGAGAAGAGAAGGCTACAGACTTTTTCTGTGTTAATCTTACAGTATCTTAGAATTTTGACCCAATAGGGTGAATTATTGATCTGGAGTAGACTATTATTCAAAATATTTAGTGGTATTTTTCAAAAGGGATTCCTATTACACTGTTGAGTGACTCCTTGGTACAAACCTGAAATCACCAATTCTTTCTAATAAAGGTTTCAGTGTATTTCTGATGTAATGGCTTTGTTTTTCCAACAAAATAAAGATTTTTTTAATGTAAAAGACTTTTCCACTCCCATTATTAACACTTAGAATTTCCAGTCAATTGTCACATTAAACATTTTGTAAATTTCAAAATGATATTCAATTAAGAGGTATTGACATATTTATACCTCTTAGACAGCAAATAAACTTTCCCTACCTCCTAGGATGCAGTTATGCAGAGCTAAGTGAACTTGTTAATGATTTTATCTGACTAAAAGATGCATGCTGACATTTAGTCAATGAATAGGGAAGCCAACTGTGCATATTAAAAAAAATATATGATAGTACCCCAGTGTTACAATTGGGAAGATTCTTTCATTATGGTAATGGGTAAGTATAATGAGACTGACAGCGAAAGAAATGGGAGACAAATTCAGTTAAGTAGGAAAAAAGAATGTCTGAATACTCATTCATTTCACTACCTGTTGTATTCTGAGAGGTCTAGCCAAGGAATCATTATAGCAAGTTGAAGCCTGAATTATCCATTGATTCAAAATTCTTATAGAATTAAAACCAATTGTTGACATGTTACACATCCTCCATCAAACTTCATTTCATTTTCAGTATTTTGAAGTAGCTTTTTTGAAGTGTCTATATGTGAAAATTTCACTTCTTCTTTGATTAAGCTATCCTTTGCCCCATATCACTGTGTTCTGGTGAACTACAAGAATGTATACGGTAATTCCAATAAAAAGATAAATAAGGGAATCAGTATGTAAAATGAGTTCATTTTACATATATTCATTTATTGGTATTTTGGACAAATGAAACTTTTGAGATGGAAGAAATTTTAGGAATCGTGGAATTAATCAAATTGAGCTTGGTACCTGGTGCTACATTAATAAATTAAGATATAATAATCAAATACCTACTATTTGTCTGGTGCTGTAACAGACACTGTGTATACTTAGAAAATCAAACAGATTCTGATTCAGTTTTGTAATTTATTCTATTTTCTAACACCCTTAATATGTTGTAAAATTGCCTAAGCCATGTTTCTTAAGTTCAACTCTTCTCTCTGAGCTAAGCTGTCCCATAAATCATCTTCATTCAAAGAAATATATCATCTCTACACATCTTAATGCTCATGTACAATTAAGGGAGATCTGTTATCTAGATAAGAAACCTTGCAACATGCAAGCAGGCACCAGGAAGTCTGTTATCTCTGCAACACTGTCCTTCAAGAAAATCAAGACTGTTATTGCTATAACTCTAACTAACCATGTAGATGGACACTACCAGAGAGCTTTCCATAGTAAGGAGATGGAAGGAGGGGTTGTTGCTAGTTGTACATTTCTGACTTCTATCCAATCATATTGTTTTCCATCATTTGTGATACTTCAGACTTTGTATAAATTTTACTGTTTTGTGCTTCCTGTTCTTTGTTCACCTGTATTCACAAAGCTATATGAAGGCTAGTAAACCCTACCTCATGGTCTTTTGAGTTATTGAGGAATTGAGAGATCCCTTTTATTGGTAATTGTTAGACTTGCAGTAAATTGAATGTGCTTTTGTGTCTCATTTTGCTTTAATTTCAATCTCAACAATACAAAGACAAAAATAGGGTGAAATAGCCCCATCTTTGAAAAGCTTATATTGTACTGGAGAAGACAATGTGTACATATACAAATATATGTTTAAATGCAATTTAATTTTGGGAGAGGAGCTACAGTTGTGAGATCAAGAAAGAAGTCATTGAAGGGTAGACTTCTGAGGCAACTTTCAAAGGAAACTAGAGGTTTTGAAGAACAGGAGTAATATAATGAGGGGGCATATCCTTAACATGGGGGGAGTCTATGGAAAGCGAGAGAGATAGGACATGAAATGCCATATGTAATGAAAATTGTGGACAGTTGGCAAGAAAAATAGTTTACATGTGAAGGTACCATTTCACTTAATTCAATAATGTTATGATTCATACATAATAATTCATTATCTAATACCCAGTTAGCAGATATTTATTAAATACCTCCTCCTGTATGTATAATATTCTTCTAAGGTACTTGAGAATAAAGGAAATGTATAATATCAAAACTCTATTCAAGGAAATAGTAGAAGCAAGACATACAAATAATTTTCATCCAAGGGTAAAAGAAAAATCCCTATTACACTTCCAAGCTCGACTCAAGCAGACCTTTCTACATAAGCTCTTTCCTATTCTTCTCTATTTATCTAATCCTTCAACCCTGAAATGACATTTATACTTGCAATGTGTGCGTATTTACATTCATACAAAGTAAGTAAAACCTATATAAATATGTATTATGTATGTATGTATATATGTGTGTGTATGTATGTGTATATATGTATGTTTATATATGTATGTGTGTGTATATATGTGTATATATATGTGTGTGTGTGTGTATATATGAATGGAGAGATCTGGGTAGTTCAGAAGACACAGAGTATCAAACAGTTATGAAGACTTTTAAAAAGAGACATCAAATTTGGAGAGTGGATCATTGGTGATAGAGAACTAGTTAGTTAAATATAACAGTGGTCTAGCTAAGAAGAAATGAGAGCATGAGCTAAAGTGGTTACAGTGAGGTTGAGAGGACCCACATACTACAGATTTTATAGAGTTAGAATCAAGAGGATGTTGCAATTAATAAGATGTACAGAGTGAAGAGGAAAGAGTCACAGTTAATTCCTAAGTTAAGATCCTGAAGTACTGTGAAGGTATCATCAACTGTTAGAGGAAGGATATTATGGAAGAGCTGATGAGTGACAAATCAATAGACAAACAAAGGGTCTCCGTGAAGCAGGTAACTGAAAATAAGAGATGGAGATTCAGATTTGGATGTCACCTGCATAATGGCAATAACTGGAACCAAATGAAATCATCAAGGGAAAAATTAGAGAAATTTAACAAAGGACAGAACCTAGAGGAACACCTCTATTTAAGCTGCAACAGGATTATAAACCAACAAAGGGAATGGTGGCATTAAAAGAGTAGGGAAGGAAACTATAAGAATGTAATATCACAGAAACTAAAGGAGGAAAGGGGTTTGTAGAAAAAGGATAAGATCCAAAATGTCATATACTGGGGAGTGGAGCCAAGATGACAGAGTAGAAACAGGACTTTCATGTGGCCCCACTTTCTACCTTCTTTAATACATGTAAAAAAAATGTCTCTAAACAAATTTTATAGCTATAGAACCCCCTAAGTGACAGGGAGAATCAAATCTCCTGCTGAAGGAAGCCTGGCAGGCCAGCAGGAAGGGTCCATCACAATGTGCTGGGAGAAGAGCACAGTCCCATCTTAGCCAAGGACTTAGCCCCAGGGTGGCCCCTACCAGCCACAGCTGAAGCAGACTTCAGGAGAGTAAATCACCAGCAGTTGTAGCAGTTTCCAGACTTCCTACTCCACAAATGCCAACAACAAAGTAAAAGGTCAGTGTGGAACTTTTGTTGGAACAGAGGAAGTGCATTTTGGCTGCTACTCCTGGAGCAAGAAGAAAAGAAGGTGTGGTGGCTGCAGCCACTGCTGAATGGCAGCTTCCAGAGCTCCTGGCCTGAAGATTGTAGTGACCATTCAGAGGGTAATCACTCTTGCTTTGAACTGTTTGGATACAGATCGCAATCTTGGTGGTTATCCTGAGCCAGAGCATGTGGGGACTGTAAAGGGAGCACCCATCTAATAGCTCTGGCAGCTGCAAAAACCCCAATAATTTGGGACATAACTCCATTTTGAAAGCAGAGTTCTACCATAGCAAAGAGCTCAAAACTCAAATAATTGGCCGCCAATATGAACAAACAATGGAAGCACAAACAAATGATAGAATCCTTTTTTGGGGACAAAAATGATCGAGTCATGGAGAAGGAGGAAGACATCAAAGTCAGAACTCCTGCATGAAAAGCCTTCAAGAAAAACATGAACTATTTACAGGCCATGGAGGAGTTCAAGAGGGATTTTGGAAATCAAGTAAGAGAAGTGGAGGGAAAACTGGGAAGAGAAATGAGAATGATGCAAGAAAATCATGAAAAGCAAGTCAACAGCTTGCTAAAGGAGACTCAAAAAAATTACTGAAGAAAATAACACCTTAAAAATAGGCTAACTCAAATGGCAAAAGAGGCCCAAAAAAGCCAATGAGGAGAAGAATGCTTTAAAAAGCAGAATTTGCCAGATGGAAATGGAATTTCAAAAACTCACTAAAGAGAGTAACTCCTTCAAGATCATATTGGAGTAATTAGAAGCTAATGACTTTATGAGAAATCAAGATACTATAAAACAGATCCAAACAAATGAAAAAAATAGAAGGCAGTGTAAAGTATCTCATTGGAAAAACCACTGACCTGGAAAATGGATCCAGGAGAGATAATTTAAAAATTATTGATCTACATGAAAGCCATGAACAAAAAAAGAGTCTAGACACCATCTTTCAGGAAATTTATCAAGCAAAATTGCCTTGATATTCTAGAACCAGGGAGCAAAATAGAAATTGAAAGAATTCACTGATAACCTCTTAAAAAATACTTCAAAAAGAAAACTCCTAGGAATATTATAGCCAAATTTCAGAGTTCCCAGGTCAAGGAGAAAATACTGTAAGCAATCAGGAAGCAAACTGAGTATAATGGCACAGAGAAAAATATGATCATTCAATGAAATAGAGGAATTTCAAGCATTCTTGATGAACAAACCTGAGCTGAACAGAAAATTTGACTTTCAAATACAAGTAACAAGAGAAGCATGAGAAGGTAAACAGGAAAAAGAAATCATAAGGAACTTATTAAAGTTGAACTATTTACATTCCAACATGGAAAAATGATAATTGTAACTCATAAGACTTTTCTCAGTATGAGGATAGCTGAAGGGAATATATATGTGTATGTGTATACATATATATTTGTATAGGAGAATGTATGTGTATAAATATGTGTGTGTGTATGTGTGAGTGTGGGCCTTTGTATGTTCATGTATTCATAAACAGAGGGCATAGGATGAGTTGAATATGAAGGTATGATATCTAAAAATAAAATTGAGGTGAGAGATTAATTTATTGGGAGAGGAAGAAAGGGAGTGATAGATTATGGTAAATTATCTCATATAAAAGAGGCAACAGAAAACTGTTACAATGGAGGGGAAGAGCAGCAAGGTGAAAGGGAATGGGACAACCTGATTCTCACTGAATTTGGCCTAAGGAGGGAATAACATACACACTCAATTGGGTATCTTACCCTACAGGAAATTAGAGGGGTGGGGGATAAAAGGGGAGAGGATAGAAGGGAGGATAAACTGGGGGAGAGGGCAGTTAGAACCAAACATTTTTGAAAAAGGATAGGGTCAAAGGATAAAATAGAATAAATGGGAGGGCAGGATAGGATAGAGGGAAATATAGTTAGTCTTCCACAATATAACTGCTATGGAAATGATTTGGGTAAGTACACATGTACAAGCTATATTCAATTACTTATATTCCCAGGGGGGGTGGTTGAGAATGAAACAAGGGAAAGAAATCTGGAACTCAAAGTTTTAAAAACAAATGTTTAAAAATTGTTTTTTTACATGCAACTGGGGAATAAGATATACAGGTACTGGGGTATAGAAATCCATCTTGCCCTACTAGAAAGTTAGCGGGGGTTAAGGGGAAGGATATAAGAGAGAACAGATTGGGGGAAATGGTATTCAGTAGGCTTGCTATTTTGGGGTGGGGGTAGGGGAAAGACGGGGAGAGAGAAAAATTGTGACTAAAAATGTTGTGGAAATGAATGTTGAAAACTAAAAATAAATTTTAAAAAAAGGAAAAAAAATGCCACATGCTACAGAATCATCAAGGAGGATGAAGACAGGGAAGAGGTCTTTAGGTTTTTTTTAAAGGTTATTGGTGACTTGGGCAGGTGAGGGGCTTTTCTTAGCAAAGGGTGGGTGGGTGGGGTTGAGGATTCTGCAGATAACAAGGAGTTAAAGATAAGCTAGTGAGAAGTAAAACATCAAGAAAGATAAGATAATATCATGAGGAAGTGAAAGTGAAGGAGAAATGTTTTATAGGACAGGGGACCTAAACAATTTTAGGCTGAGAAGTCCAGGATGAAGAGATCAAAGGTATATAAGAAATATGAGATGTTTATCATATAATTGTTACAAATATAAAGTCTCACAAATTGGATTTTCTATTTTTTCTATCTAGCATTTATATTTTTAAATATTAATTGATTTATTTTAATTTTTCAACATTCACATCCATAAGATTTTGAGTTTTAAATTTTATTACCCCCTACCCAAGACAGTGTGTAGTCTGATATAGGCTATACATATACATTAACATTAGACATATTTTCACATTACTCATGATGTAAAGATGAGTTAGAACCAATGGGAGGAAACAGGTGAGAGAAGAAACAAAACAACAAAAGAAAAGAAAAGCAGATAGCATGCTCCCATCTACATTCAGACCAAATTTCTGTCTTTGGGTGTGGATAACATTTTCCACCATGAGCCTTTTGGAGTTGTCTTAGATCCTTGCATTGCTGAGAAGAGTTAAGTCTATTGAAGTCAGTCATTGGACAGTGCAGCTGATACTGTGTACAGTATTCTCCTGGTTCTTCTCATTTTGTTCAACATTAGTTCATATAAATCTTTCAAGGTTTTTTCTAAAGTACGCCTGCTCATCATTCCCATTACATTCACATATCACAACCTGTTCAGCCATTCCCTAATTGATGGACTTCTCCTCAATTTCCAATTCTTTGCCACCACAAAAAGAACTGCTATAAATATATTTTGTATATGTGGGTCTTTTTTCCCATTTTTATGATTTCTTTGGGATACAGACTTAGAAGACCTGTATTCCCAGGTCAAAGGGTATGTACAAATTTATAGCCCTTTGGACATAGTTCCAAATTGCTCTCTAGAATTGTTGCATCAATTCACAACTCCACCAGCAATGCATTAGTGTTCCAATTTTCCCATGTCTTCCCCAACATTTATCATTTTCCTGTTTTTCATGTTAGCCAATCTGATAGTTGTGAGCAATGTGGTATCTCAGAATTGTTTTAATTTGCACTTTTCTAATCAATAGTGATTTAGAACATTTTTTTCACATGACTATAGATAGTTTCAATTTCTTCCTCTGAAAATTGCCTGCTCATATCCTTTGATCATTTATCAATTGGAGAATGACTCGCATTCTTATAAATTTGATTCAGTTCTCTATATATTTTAGAAATGAAGCCTTATATCAGAGATAATGGTTGTAAAAATTCTTTCCCAGCTTTCTGCTTCACTTCTAATCTTGATTTCATTGGCTTTGGTTCTGCAAAAATGTTTCTATTTAAAGTAACAAAAATCATCCATTTTGCATTTCATAATGTTCTCTCTCCCTTCTTTGGTCATAAATTCTTCCATAGATCTGACAGGTAAACTATTCCTTGCTATCCTAGTTTGCTTATTGTGTCAATATTTATCTCTCAATAGTGTATACATTTTGTCTTTATCTTGGTGTAGGGTATAAGATATTGTTCTGTCCCTAGTTTCTGCCATACTATTTTCCAATTTTCCTGGTAGTTTTGTTGTTGGTGTTGTTGTTGTTGTGGTTAAATAGTGAGTTCTTGTGCCAGAAGCTGGAGTGTTTGGATTTATCAAATAGCAAATTACTTTAGTCATTGACCATTATGTCTTGCTTACCTAACCTGTTTCACTGATCCAACCCTGTATTTCTTAGCCAGTACTAAGTAGTTTGCATGATTGCTGGTTTTTAATACAATTCAAGATCTGGTATAACTAGGCCATGTTCTCTAGCATTTCCTCGCATTAATTCCCTTGATATCCTGGACCTTTTATTCTTCTAGTTGAATTTTGCTACTGTTTTTTCTAGCCGTATAAAATAATTTTTGGTAGTTTGATAGGTATGGTGCTGAATAAGTAAATTTGTTTAGTTAGAATTGTTATTTTATTATATTAGCTTAGCCTTACCCATCAGAAGTTGGTGCTTTACCAATTCTTTAGATCTGACTTTATCTGTGTGAAAAGTATTTTGTAGTTGTGTTCATAGAGTTCCTGGATCTGTGTATCAGCAAGCACCCTAGCATATCCAATATGGCTGCTAACACAGGTTCTTAGATATGCTTTTCTAAAGGAAAGCAACTCAAAATGGGTTAACAATCTTACTTTAATCAAACATATATCATTTACCTAGTTCACGGGGAAAAGTCAACACCCAGAACTGCAGAGAAAACAAACAGAATACAACCAGATGCTACAAGCAGAAGTTACAAGCAGACAATGAAACAGATCAGCAAACGGGCTTTCAACCACCTGACCATTACATCCCAACCTAGTTAGTTACCAGATAGGGAAGCACCAACATCTGGATTTTCAAAGCTGTGGGGCTCAACGGCTTCCCAGAGTCTCATCTGGCCAAATCACACAACTCTTTCCAAAGTGATCCCCAAAGCAGAAACTCACATCAGGGTATCTATAGCCTTCTCCTAGATCAGAGAATGTCACAATCCTCTTGATGCAGTGCCCGATCACAAAGTAATAAGGTGTGGGAGGGTGTTCCTGAAAAACAAGCTTCCTGCCACAGGCTCCATATGACCACATTCAGCTTATTAGGGGGCAGAGTATATTTTCAAATCAGGGAAGGTTTTCACAGTCACTTAAGCCTATCAAAGGGCCTATAGCAGGGAGGATCTTCAGATTCCTATAACAATCTGTCTTGATTGGTATACTCCCCAATATCTTATAATGTCTACAGTAACTATAAATGCAATTTCTCTTTCTATCTTTTGCTGTTGGGTTTTGTTAGTAATATCTAAAAATACTGATGATTTGTGTTGGTTTATTTTATATCCTGTAACTTTGATGAATTTGTTTATTATTTCAAGTAATTTTTACTTGATTCTCTAGAATTCTCTAAGTATATTATTATATCATCTATAAAGAGTAGATGTTTTTCTACTTTGTTTCTTCTTTGCCTATTCTTTCTTCAATTTCTTTTTCATCTCATTGCTAAAGCTAATATTTCTAGTACAATATTGAATAACAGCGGTGATAATGGACATCCTTGTTTCACCCCTGACCTTATTGGAAATGCTTCTAGCTTATCCCCATCACACATAATACCTTCTGATAGTTTTCCATAGATGATATATGCATCATTTTAAGGACTACTCTATTCCTATGCTGTCTATTGTTTTTAGTAGGAATGGGTGTTGTATTTTGTCAAATACTTTTTCTGCATTCATTGAGAAAATCATATGATTTCAGTTAGTTTTGTTGTTGATATGGTCAGTTATGCTGATAGTTTTCCTAATATTGAACCAACCCTATATTCCTGGTATAAATCCTACCTGGTCATAGTGTATTATCCTTGAGATAAGTTACTATAATCTCTTTGCTAATATTTTATTTAAAAATTTTTTGCATATGTATTCATAAGGGAAATTGGTCTATAATTTTCTTTTTCTGTTTTGACCCTTCTCAGTTTAGGTGTCAGCACCATATTTGTATCATAAAAAGGACTTGTTAGGACCCTTTCTTCACTTGTTTTCCCAAATAGTTTATATAGTATCGTAATATATTGTTCTTTAAATGTTTGTTAGAAGTCACTTGTAAATCCATTTGGCCCTGGAAATTTTTTCTTATGAAATTCATTGATGGCTTGTTCAATTTCTTTTTTTCTGAAATGGAGTCATTTAAGTATTTTATGTTCTCTTCTGTTAATCTGGGCAATTTATACTTTTGTAAATATTCATCTATTTCCCTAAAATTGTCAAATTTATTAGCATATAGTTAGGCAAAATAACTCCTGATTATTATTTTGATTTCCTCCTCTTTGTTGGTGAATTCACCCTTTTCATTTTTGATGCGGGTAATTTGGTTTTCTTTGTTTTAAATAAAATTAACCAAAGGTTGTTTTTTTTATTTGTTTGTTTGTTTTTTATAAAACCAGTCCTCAGTTTTATTTATTAGTTTAATAGTTTTCTTAATTTCAGTTTGCTGATCTCTCCTTTGGTTTTCAGAATTTCTAGTTTCCTTTTTAATTGGGATTTTTTAATTTGTTCTTTTTCTAGCTTCTTTAGTTACATGCCCAATTCATTGACCTCTTCTCTTTCAATTGAAAAAAAAATGCCAAGGGTGTGTGGGGGAGGGAAGGGAGGAAATTTGAAACTCAAGGGATTGTGGAACTGAATCTTGTAAACAAAAAGTAAATAAACAAATCAATTTTAAAAATAAAATAAAATTTTAAAAAAATTTAAAATTGACTTAATAAGTATGAAATAAGATAGAGAAGCCATACTTAGACAAAAAATTCCTCCAGAAAAGATGATTAGCATTTAGTTGACTGAAACTCAGAATTAATCAATTGGAGGATATGATATAAAAAGCTGCTGTTACCTTAGGTTGCATTTAAATAGGAATGCCTTGAGGAATAAAAATATTATAGACTGGGCAGCTACTTGGCACAGTGAATAGAGCACCAGCCCTGAAATCATGATGACCTGAAATCAGGAGGACCTGAGTTCAAATATGACCTCTGACACTTAACACTTACCAGCCCTGTGACCTTAGGCAAGTCGCTTAACACCAACTGCCCTCCAAAAAGGCAAAATAAAATAAAATAAAAAGGTTATACACTCTTTGAGCTTAACTTTGACCAGATTCTGATTTGAGTATTTTGCCCCTTTCTGGTAATATTTCAAAAATAATAATTTAGGAAGCTTCCAAAAGACATTAGTGCGAATGGTGAAGAGCCTTAAGTTTGTATTGAGTAAGAATTGAGTCTGTTTAACCTGAAGCACAGAGGACTCAGAAAAGTACTGGAGGGGTCCATGTACGAGAAAGATTTTATTTGTTCTGTTTGCCTTTGGATCACAGAACTAAGAGCAATGAGTAGAAATTTTAAAAAGGAAAATTTAGTCTAAAGATTAAAGAGAGGAAAAACCCAAACTTCCTATCAAATAAGACTGTACAAAAGTTCATTGGGTTACTTCAGAAGGTGGTGGATGCTTCTCCTTGGGAATTTTTTTTTTTTATTTGCTCATTTACTTTTTATTTACAAGATTCAGTTCCACAATCACTTGAGTTTCAGATTTTCTCCCCTCCCTTCCC
>CM053585.1:436046559-436063713 GCA_028646515.1 Pseudochirops corinnae
CAAAGGAAACACATTCCAGATGTGGGACTCCTAGGTAGAGGTATAGAAATGGGTAAAAAAAAAAAAAAGGTTTTAAGTCATTTGCTCATACGTTCTGTGTGTGTGTGTGAGTGTGTGTGTGTATGTGTGTGTGTGTGTGTGTGTGTGTGTGTGTGTGTGTGTGTAGGTGTAAGGCAGAAGAAAAGATGAGGGACAAGTCAGGGTTTTGTGCATCAAGTGGTTGTCTAAAAACAGTTCATTTAGATGTAGTGCTGTGTGAAAGAAATAAATATGTAAATAGAATGACCTAAAGGAAAATGTCTGTACTCTATGACTTATCTTCAAAGTTAAGTTAATCTTTTAGAAGGTATTTCTAAAATAATCCTCCTGAAAGACTACCATTTGAAAATTAGCATCAGCCAACATATGTATCCTCACCCACATTACTTCATTCTCCCTAATAATTGCTTTTGATTTTTCTTAATATCCAAATTCTTAATATCCAAAGCCTAGTGGTAAATTATCTGTCTTCAATAAATTTTTTTTCCTTTCCAATTCATATTTCCATAAAACTAAATTTTAAAAATGTAGCATAAGATAGAAAATTTACATTCAACCACTGATTATATTTAATTAATGCTGTTCATATTGACCCATGGCTAACTTAATTTTCTTTGTTTTGGATTTAATTCAGTTAACATATGTTGTCCTGGAAGAAAAAAAAAAGTACCTTCAAACATTCTCAAAGAAGGTTCAAGCAGAAGGGTGTGATAGATTTAAAAAGAATAAAGTTACTGAGATATAGTAATAAATCATTCTTTACTTTGATATAAAAAATATCTGCTCTTTGGGGTACTAGGAGAGAAGAATGATTTAAGTGATATAATAAAAAAGCAATACATTCAAGTAGAGAATTCTTCTTAGTCTGCACAGTGTAGCTGTTTTTCCATCTTATTATAGAGAATTCTTGTACAAGAATTCTCTACTGATTTGAACTAACTAGAGCAACAAGCTTGAATACTGAATCAAACTGTAGAATTAGATAAAACAGTAGAGGCTGTAGTTCAATTATTATACTTGTATTCAACTCTTCATGATCCCATTTTGGGGTTTTCTTGGCAAAGATACTGAAGTGGTTTGCCATTCTCTTCTCCAGCTCATTTTATAGACAAGAAAATTGAGGTAGGGTGAAGTGATTTGGTCAAGGTCATATAGTTAGTATGTGTCTGAGGCTAGATGTGAACTCAGGAAGATGAGTCTTCCTGATCCCAAGCCCAGGGTACTACCCATTGTGCCACTTAACAGCCCAGAAGTTATTGAGTCCAATACACTCATTTTACAGATCACAGAATGGAGGTTCAGAGGTGTTAAAAGTCTTAAGGTCAGAGAACTATTTTGTGTAGGCCCCAGAAAGATAATCTAGGTGTCCCCAGTTCTGTTCTTTTTCATTATACTACATTGCCTCAAATATGACTTTTAACAATCCCTACCTATTTATTGTTATACATCATCCCTATTCAGATGCTTATATCATATCAGTTAGGTCATAATCCTATAGCCTGTCATTATTGTTATTGTTGTTGTTTGTCTTTCATTCAAGGGAAGGAGAAGGTGAAAAGTAAGGAGATGAATCTATTCACTGTCCTGGAAAATGATTCAAATAACCTCTTCTTTTGGTCAGTAGTTTTATCCTACTTATGTAGTTGACCATATGTAGAGGTCTTGACATCTGTCTTCATTGCTAAGCCCCAAAAGAAGATCCATCTGACAGCAGGGCTTGTGGATATTATAGTGTGGGATCAAGTGGAACTAATTGGTCCAGGCAGGAGAAGAAATTGAAATGAGAAAGCAGTTGATGCTTGAGTATTTAAACCATTCCCTGAGTCAAATATTATCTGATCATCACTCTAGTTAAAATTCTAATTCTCCAATGGTCCTAGATTAACTTCCTATGTGTATATTCACCTGAAGTATTTCAATGAAAGCAAAGCTGAAATGGGTCCTGATAATCAGTGGTCTACTGGGGAAAGTTGTGGCAGAAAGATTTGCAGAGTAGTCTTTATCAGCAAATCATGGAGTAAGAGGCATTTTGGTTCAAAACTAAGCCCTCAGTGTGACATGACAAATTCTAAATGAACATTTCAATGTAAATCATTTTGATCATGGAGCACAAGATTGAGAACTGGAAGAAAACTTGTTTTTAACTTTATGGATGAAGTAACAAAAGGCCAGGGAGGTGGGGAAAAAACAACAACAACAACAAAACAAAAAAACCATGAGATCTCATATGGTCTGACGAAATAAGTACTTTCTACCACTCATGATTTTTTATAACATTCTTTCTCTTTAAAAAAAAAATAAATAAAAACATTACTTGATTCTTGAATAATAGGAGACTGGCCAGTAATACCCAGACCTTCAAGGAAGAGTAAATTTCTACTGCCTAAAAATAATGATAGCAATGACATCACCAACAAAAATTCATGTGTAAGCAGAGCTTTAAGTTGTGAAAAATACTTTCTTCAGGAAAACCCAGTGGGATCAGTACAGTAAATAGCATCATTTCTCTTTTAGAAATGAGGAAACTGAGTCCCTGGGAAGTTGTGACTTGTCAGGGTCAAAAACATTTCTAGTATCTGGTGTGATTCACACTTGATTCTCCTAAATTCATCTTCAACAACGACTCCTCTATGTTACACTGCTGGCCTACAGCCTGAAATAATCATCACTAGTTTACACAAATTTGAGTGTGATTTGGGATATGTCAGGAGAAAAAAAGGCACATACATAAATAACCTAAAAAATTCGCATATACATAAATTTTAAACATGGTCATAACATGTTCTTTAATATGAAATACATATATTTTCAAATTTACAAAAGAGATAGAGTAAGAGATAGAAGAAATAAGATTTGAGTTAGATATTTCCTCAAATGGATAGAACATACGGATAATAAAGCCAAAATCTTGGTTTTCTTATTCTTATCTGGACTCATTAGTTTCACACTCAGATAAATCTCTCCATAAAGACCACCGATTTCACCTCAAACTCTAATTTAGCCATTTTCCAAATGAGACTCATTAGTCATTAGAAGAATGAAGGTGAGAGGGAAAACATGATACCATTACTGAACAAAGAACTTAAAGTGACCGTGGTTCAGGATATCATTTTTATATAAGCCTAGCACCACTTTGATGTGCATATGTTCCGATGATAAGGTACTAAGCACAAAGTCACAAAACCAATTAATATTTCATAATAGGTGCATAAATGTTTCAGAGAAGTGAAGATCTAGATCAAAGCTTCTTAATTTAGAGTTCACAGAATCCCTGAGAATCTAGAAGGGGGTTTGTCAACTTGAATAGAAAAAAAAATCTTTATTTTCACTAACCCTAACTAAAAGTTAGCATTTCCTTCAATTTTATAAGTGTTATTCTGAGAAGGTGGAACTATGCTTCACCAAGCAGCCAGAGGGGTTGTAGATCCACAAGAAAAGGTTAAGAATCTCTGACTATTCTGATAGAATGTTTGATATACCATCTGTTGCTATATATCAGTAATAGGAATCTTAGCCTTGAGCAAAAAAAAAAAAGGAAAAAAGACTCAAAATTCATGAATTACAGAATCTTACAGTTGGACAGGACCTCAGAGTTCATCTAGTTTGGCTCATACATGAACAAGAATCACATCTACAAACATACTCTACCAACAGTCACCTGGTCGTTACTTAAGAATTATAAGGAAGGGCAGGTCTCTTAGGGTAGCTCATTATGTATTTGTATAGCTCTATTTTCTAGGCACCTTTTTACTTTGTCAAGACTATCTGTCTCTTTGTAGCTTCTACACATTTTTCTCAATTTTTCACTCTGAGACCAAGTAGAACAAGTCTATTACCCTTTTGGTGCTATAACCTTCACATTTGTGAAGACAGGTGTCATCTACTCCTGCCTTCTCCCTTCCATTGAGTCTTCTCTCTCCAACAAACACTCTTAGATCCCTCAGCAGATCCTCATGTAACACGGCCTTTCATCACCTTGGTTGTCTTCCTCTGAATGCATAACAGTTTATCAATATCTTTGTTAAAATGTGGTACTCCACAATTTGGAACTATGACCAAAGGGCTATAAAACTCTGCATACCCTTTGATCCAGCAATGACACTACTAGGGCTGGTTCCCAAAGAAATCATCAAAAGGAGGAAAGGACACCCCCTCCGCCCCCCCACACAAATGTTTATAGCAGCTCTTTTTGTGGTAGCAAAGAATTGGGAATTCAGGGGATGTCTATCAATGAGAGAATGACTGAACAAATTGTGGTATGTGAATGTAATGGAATATAATTGTGCTATAAGAAATGATAAGTAGGCATATTTCAGAAAAAAAACCTGTAAGTACATGAACTGATGCTGAGTGAAATGAGCAGAACCAGAGTTATATTGCACACAGTAACACTAATGATGCATGATGACGAACTCTGGTAGACTTAGTTCTTCTCAACAATACAATGATCCTAGCCAATTTCAAAAGACTCATGATAGAAAATGCTGTCTACATCCAGAAAAAGAACTATGAAGTCTGAACGCATATTAAACAAACTATTTTCACTTTTTTGTTGTTTCTTCCTTATCATGGTTTTTCCTTTTTGTTCTGATCCTTCTTTTCCAACATGACCACTGTGGAAATATGTTTAACATGATTGTACATATATAACCTATATCTGGTTGTTTGCTGTCTTGGGAAGGTGGGAGGGAAGGGAGAGAGGGAGAAAAAATTGGAACTCCAAATCTTATAAAAATGAATGGTGAAAACTATCTATCTACCTATTTATCTAATGAAATACTATTAAGTACAAAAACTGTGCTGCTCCAGATTCAATCCAATCACTACTTTGGTGGAGTGGTTTAGCAGTGTATCAGTGTTGGTATATATTTTGCATTTGGAAGACAATGATTCCAGGGAATATCTTAAAGTATAATCATGCTGCAAATGTTTTTTTTCCTTACTAGGATTTAGTATCTATCTTAATATTTCTTTAATTTTTTTCTTTGTCTTTCCCTACACTTTTTTATTAGACCTTAATTTTGACTGACAACCACAAATATTAGAAAGCTATTATATCACAAAGTCATATTAATTGCTATTATCTGAACAATTATCTTAATAATTTAACAAAAATTAGTAATTAATGATGCATATTAATATTTATAGCTAAAATAAATTATTAATTAATACAGCAAATTACCTACCTAAAAGAAAGCAAAAGAGGAAAAAAAGAAAGGAAATATTTGTTCAAGGAAATTGTGAAAATATAATCACATGTAGGAGAAATACACAAAGATAAGACACATGGCTAGAATCTTTGCAAGACTGTGGCCTTTATAAGACAGGAAGTCTACACTTACACTGCCCTTGACAGAATCCAGAGGCAGGGATGTTTTGTAAAAGTGTATAATTACTGAAACTCCAAGCAGCTACCCTATAAATCTCTAGAGATGAAACTGGCTAAAGGCTAGGTTCTGTAGTTGTCACTGCCTCGGTTGAGTGGTCTTTAATTTGACCCCTAAATGACAGTCACACCTAGGAATAAGAATGAGAAATGCTTTTGACACAGGCTCCTGCGCTGCAGCAGAGTCAAATGAAGCGCAGAAAAACCAGTGCTCAGAACCACGCACTATATAAAAGGGCTTGCACATGTCATCTAAAATCTTAAAGAGCCATGCCTTTGACCTTAAGAATTCTACCCTTGGGGCTTGGTATTAGCATGAGATTCCAACAACTAACAGGGAATGAACTGTTGTATTTTAATGCTTTCTGCATCTTAGGTTAAGACTCAGCATGAGCAATACATGGAATTATAGAATTGTCTACTTCAAAATTCATCATCATTACCAATAGAGGTTACATTTCGTGGACTGTTGGGGATTATACCAACAGACAAAATAAGGTTACTAAGATTGCATTCTACTTACTCATTTAACATGTAAATTGCTAAAAAAAAAAAAAAAGATAGAAAAAAAGAAAGAGAAAAAGAAATAAAGAAAAGCATAAACAATGTACCATGCAGCAAGTGCATATGAATAAATATTTTAGAAAAAACTGCCACAAGAATTGCTGGCATAGAGCCATAATAGCCAATCAACATGTTCTGGCCTTAAGCCAAAATATGTTGATATTTTATAATGTACCCAATGTGGTAAAAATGATAGACCATTGGAATTTTAGAGCTAGAAGAGACCTTGGAGATCATCTAAATCTATGGTCTTAGCCAAGAAGGACTTACGGAGAGGTAATCTTGTTAAATTTTATTTTTTTAAATGAAAAAAAAATGAGACACAGTAAGTATAGGTGGGTTGCCCCAGGGTCAGACATCCAAGTTTAGCAAAGCTGGAACTAGAAACAAGTTTCCTAATACCTTCCTAGTTTAGTATTCCTTCTATTATGTTGTTTCCTAACTTGGAAGGGATATTGCAATATGGCACAGGAGATAGTGTGCTGGTCCCGGAATCAAGAAGACTTTTCCTGAGGTTTAAATCTGGCCTCTGACCCTTACTAGATATGTGACCCTAGGTAGGTAAATTAACTTCAGTATCTTCATCTGTAAAATGAGCTGAAGAAGGAAATGGCAAACCACTACACTATCTTTTCCAAGAAAACCCCAAATGTCGCAAAAAGCCCAGCATGACTGATGATGACTGGGGTGGTTAGGTGGTGCAATGGATAGAGTGCCAGGTCTGGAGTCAGGAGGACCAGAGTTCTAGTTCAGTCTCAGATAGTTGCTAGCTATGTGATCATGGGCAAAACACTTCACCCTGTTCACCTCAATTTCTCATGTGTAAAATAAGTTGGAGAAGGAAATGACAAACATTCCAGAATCTTTGCCATGAAAACCCCCAAATAGAATCAGGGAGAAAAGGACATGGCTGAAATGACTCAACATATAGTCATATGAAAAAATGCTATTGATTAAAGGCAATTTAAAACAACTTTAAGGAACCACCTCACACCTATCAGAAATGATCAATTCTAGAAGGGATGAGGGAAAATAAATACAACTATTCTGAAGAACAATCTGGATCTATGCCCAAAGGATTATAAAACTATGCCTGTCCTTTGATCCTGTGATACCACTACTAGGTCTGTGCCCTCAAAGAGATAAAAGAAAATGGGAAAGGATCTAATTACACAAAACAGTTATAGCAGATCTTTTTCTGGTGGCAAAGGACTAGAAATTGAGGGGATGCTTATCAATTGGGGAGTGGCTGAAAAAAGTTGTGACATATGATTGTGATGGAGTACTATTGTGTTGTAAGAAATAACAAATAGAGTGCCTTCAGAATAGCATAGCAAGACCTATATATAACCTGAAGCAAAGTGAAGTGAAAAGAACCATGAGATCACTGGGCACAGTAACAGCAATGTTGTAATGATGATCAACTGTGAAAGATTTGGTTACTCTGATCAATTTAATCATCTAAGACACTTCCAAAGGACTGATGATAGGAAAAAAAAAATCCTGTCTACTTCCAGAGAAAGAACTAATAAACTCTGGAGCAAAATTGAAGCATAATTTTCTTAGTTTATTTATTTTTTTTGCTTTTTTGTGAAATGGCTAATATGGAAATATGTTTTGCAATGGATATCATATTGCTTGCATTCTCAGCAATTGGGGAAGTTGTGGGAGGGAGGAAGAGAATCTGGAACTCGATTTGAAAAAAATTTAAGGAAATTCTTCTTAAGAAAAAATGTTAAAATAATAAAAAAAATTAAACATAAAAAAACATCAATTAAATTTTTAAGAAATAGAAAGTAGAGGAGACCAATTTGGATTAGTTTTGAGGATACAATAGTTACTCTATTTAGACTAAGTTTAGTATGGAAGCTAAGTCCATTTTTCTATAGTAATTTATTATTTTTATACTAAAATACTAACATTTTATCGGTGCTGGTACAGTAGGAATATATGTGACACCACTGCCTCCAAAGAACTATAGATGAGTACCAGAGGGCCACGGAGAGGCACATGTACGCATGAGCAGGTTATAACATATAATCATCTGATGAAACACTCTGAAGAAAAATGGGAGGGAGGACTTCATAAAGAAAAAGATGAGAGGAAGAAAAGACAGACTGGATATTTGGCAAGAGAAAGAGATGGAATGATGCCAGGCAAAGTCCTCTACCAGTACCTTAATTATGTGTGGAAATGCAAAGAAAGTCTCCGCAACACTATGTGGCTGTAGCTCCTGAGGTGAGTTTTGCAAGAACACAGAAAAGACTAGGCAGGCATAGATAAATTGTAAATTGCATCATTAAAGGGGGTGGAAACAGACAGTCATGGAGAGGAGGAGTAGGAAACTCACTGCTGAATGAGATCATAGATACATTTGAGTACATCTAGGCTCTGATGATTACTGTGAATATCAAATACTGTAGAATGATCACATTATTCAAATTTGTAATATGTATTTCTATTGATTTGGAACCAATTATATTTTACGTACTGATAAGTTTGAAAAAAGTCAACTAAAATACAAGTGCTCACTTTATAAGATTCGTTATTCACACTGAGTGGGACTTAGGTGTGTTTCAGGAAGTGAAATCTACTTTGATGTATCTTTTATTTATTATCCATAATTCTACACCCTAGAACCAAAAGATGCCAAGAAAATAAGTTTAAATCCAGGAATTCTCCCTCTCCCTCCCTGCCTCTCTCTACCCCTCCCCCCACAACCCACACTGACTCTCTCTTTTTACTACCTAGAAAAATATGCCTAAATTACAATAAAACAAGTCAAATCTCTTTACAACATATAGAACTTTCTAATATTTAAAGGTAATATTTTTATCAAACTGTCCTTAACCTTCTTCTTTCCTAGGCTAAACATCTCTAGTTCCTCTCAATGATGCTTGAATTTTAGTAGTTTCATGTCCTTTTATCATCCTGGTAACTACACTTTCTGGGATGAACTTAAAAATGGCTTGCCTAAAATGGGGAAACAGAACTGAACACAATATTCCAGATTTGGTCTGATCAGGGTAGAGAGCTTCCTAATATTGGAAACTTGTTTTATAAATGATATCTTATGTGTTAATTCACACATTCATTCATTCATTGAAACATGTTGCTTAAGACTGCATCATTTTTATGGCTCTCTTCTATACTGTTGACTCAAACTGAATTTGCAATTCAGTAAAATTCTTTTTTTTTACATGAAGCACTGTTTAGTTATAATTCACCTTTCTATGCTACTGACTGATATATATATATATATATATATATATATATATATATATATATTTAAAACCAAGATGAATATTTTCAGTGATCCTATTAAATTATAGCTTATTATTTCATCTAGTTATCCTTTTAAATTTCTTCTTATTTGATTTGGCCCATATTTTCTATTGTGTTGAGATTTTTTGGATCAAATTTCTATCATTCAAACATTAGCTCTCTACTCTAGTGATTGTTAGCTCCAAATTTCCTAAGCATACCTTCTACGCTTTCATCCAAGTTATTGACAGAAATGCTGAACAAAAAGAATGGAATTAAGAAGAGCTCTTTGGTGCATTCTGTTACAGAACTCATTCCAGCTGACATTATTCCATTAAACTCCATACTATTTTGGTCAGTTCATTCAACTAGTCCTATACTCTATCCTATCTTCCCAACTTATATTTTCCATTTTGTCTCCAATAATATGATAATAAAATTTGTTAAATGCCTTCCTAAAGTCCAGGTGTGCTGTGTATGTAACAGTCTCCTGAACTATGGCTATGGAATCCCTGAGATAAAAGGAAATAAGGATAATGACATGACTTGTTCTTGATACTTTATGCCAGTTCATAGTAATGTCTACTCATGTACCTAAGCATTCATTTAATGATGTCATCTGGCACTTCCGTAGGAAACACAGTCAAGTTTGTTCAATGAAGAAACCTCACTCTTCAACCTTAAAAATTAATTCTTTTTAAAGTATTTATGTCCTTTGGATCACCTCATCGTCCAAGATTCTTCAAATATCACTGATGACAATTTAGAGGTCATATCTGAAAATACTGTTACTGTCAGCACCATTGGCTCATCTTTGTCTGCACTTAGTCACTTGAACTCATAGAGGACAACTATGTGTTTTACCAAAAAGTTCCTAATTACATAATTTTCTATTAACATCATATTACTTTCTCATTGTTCTAAAGGTCCTATTAGTAATACATTCACCTTGTTCAAGCACAGTGAGAAAAATTACTTTAAAAATAAGCAATAAAGTATCTTTTGATTAGACTGAAGATATGACTATCTGTTATTAGTAGGATTGAAAATTCTTAATTCAAATCTTGCTTGTCCCTTAAGGAAAGGGAGTACTATAACTCTTTTTCTTACGAGTTGTACCATGTCTCTCAGGGAGAACCAGAAATGCAGAATTATGATTTTGCCATCAATCCTAAGGGAGAGGTGAAGCATGGGTGATAGAGTCTTGTAGGAGGAAAGGTAGCCTGGTTAGATAAATTGTAGTGGAGAAGTTTAAAATAAGATAATCATGAGACTTCAGTTCCCCTCTTGGGAGTATTCTTTTCCCAGGAATCTTTCTCTTTTCAGGTAAAACAGGAGTTCACTGAATTTCCTCTATCTTTGTTCTCTCTTTTTGCTTACAGAGAAGCAACTAAATCACAACTCTCCTTCTATTTCTCCGATCAGTTTAGGCTGGGTAGACTATTATGTCCTTATACAAAGGAAGTCAGAACAGTGGATCTCTATGTGTGGCAAGGTTTTGTGATCTAATTCTGTTTCATGTGTAGAAATACTGAGGTATCTATATCCTTAGTGTAACTGTTAAAAATGATGTTTTTAATTTATAAAAGTAATTTGCATCATTGCATAATTAAGTCTTTATATATTTTGTTGAATGCGATTCAGTTATCCCAACCCTGTACTGGTTCTTTGATAAAACATTTTAAGAAGGAGAAATACCTTCATTAAACAGTATTCATAAATGTTCCTCTATCCAATTTATAACAGATGGTAGAAAATGTGGGGTTAGTGATCATAATAGCTTTTTAAAAATTACCACCTCCTCACTTCCCTTGGCTTTCATTTCTCAGTTAGCTATTTTTGTTCCATGCTTCCCAAACATAAGATTATTAACCTTGATAGAGACAACAGAAACAAAATGAGTGTTTAACAATTTTACCTTTGATCCACTGTCCATAACTATCTTGCTATCCAAGCCTGACTTGGCATGCTTTTTTCTTTCTTTTATCCCCACCATAGTTTGAAAGGACCTCTGTGTTGGGCTAGTTATTCAATCTAATCTTCAATCTATTTGAAATGGATGTAGTCCTACCATAAATTTGTAAGACTTTGCCTCTCCTTTGAATATCACTTTAGTTACCTGATTTCTTTCTATCTATTGCTAATACATTAAAAAACAAACAAACAAACAAACAACAAAAAAAAACACCTTGGTACATTAATCAAATCCAATCTATCACTCTAGAGAACTTTCTTCCCTTGACAGAATTTTTTGAGTTTGTATTATATATATTTACATCTGGATAAATCTATAATGTTGATGTCCTATATAATAATCATTTAACTCTATTTATTCTTTCTATGGACTCTTTGAAATCAGTCCTTCCCATTTCAGGCTTCAAAAGCAGATTTCTGTTGTGGAGCCAAGATGGTGGATTAGAAGCAGGAAATTCCATGAGCTCCCCCCACAACCACCTCCAGTATCTGTAAAATATGACTCTAAACAAATTGTAGAGCCACAGAACCCACAAAGTGACAGAGAGAAACAAATCTCCCCACTGAAGGCAGCCTGGCAGGCAAATGGGAAGGGTCTATTGCACCATGCAGGGAGCTGAACATAGTCCCACCTGAATCCCAGAGTTCTGGCCCCAGGGTGGCCCCCACCAGCTGCAGCCAGAGCAGACTTTAGGAAAGTGAATCAATAGCAGCTGTGGTGGTTCCCAGACTTCTCAACCCATAAGTGCCAAAGAAAAAATAAAAGGTCAGTGGTGAACTCTGTTGGAACAAAAGGACTGAAGAGAATGGTCTGGCCCCGGCCCCTGCCCCTGGGGTGAGAGGTGGTGAAGGTACAGTGACTAAAGTTGCTGTCTTGTGGCTGCCTCCAGAGGTCCTGACCTGCAGATTGTAGGGGGAACAAGTAACCATTCAGAGGGTAATTACTCCTGCTTTAACCTGCTTGGATCTGGGTTGCTGTCTTGGGCAATGGTCCTGGGGTGAGAAATGCAAGTGCACTAGTGTGGTGTCTATAGAGAGAGTGCCCTCTTAAGACCTCCAAACAACATAAAAACCCTCCAGCAATTTGGGAGAAAGCTCTCCACTCTGGAAACCAAGTTCTACTGTGGCAAAGAGTTCAAAAGTCAAGTAATTGGTTGGCAATAAGAGCAAGCAGAGGAAGCACTATCAGCCCACAGAATCCTTTTTTTGGAACAAAAAGGATCAAAGCATGGAATGGGAATAAGACAATGAAGTCAGAACATCTGCATGAAAAGCTTCCAAGAAAAATATGAGCTGGTTACAGGACATGGAGGAGCTGAAGAAGGAGTTTGAAAATCAAGTAAGAGAAATGGAGGAAAAATTGTGAAGAGAAATGAGAATGGTCCAAGAAAATCATGAAAAGAGAGTCAACAGCCTGCTAAAGGAGACCCCCCTCCAAAAAAAAGTGAAGAAAATTACACCTTAAAAAATACACTAACTCAAATGACAAAAGAAGCCCAAAAAGCCAATGAGGAGAAGAATGCCTTAAAAGTTCGAATTTTCCAGATGGAAAAGGAATTTCAAAAACTCACTGAAGCGAATGATCCCTTCAAAATTAGATTAGAACAAAAGGAAACTAATAACTTTGTGAGAAATCAAGATACTATAAACCAGATCGAAACCAATGAAAAAATAGAATGCAATCTGAAATATTTCATTGGATAAAAACACTGACCTGGAAAATAGATCTAGGAGAGATAATTTAAGTATTATTGGACTGCCTGAAAGCCATATTCAATAAAAGAACCTAGAAATCATCCTTCAAGAAATTCTCAAGGAAAATTGTCCTGATATTCTAGAACCAGAGGACAAAATGAAATCAAAATAATTCAGTGATCACCTCTTGAAAAAGATCCCATACAGGAAACTCCTAGGAATATTATAGCCAAATTCCAGAGTTCCCAGGTTTAAGGAGAAAAATATTATAAGAAGCCACAAAGAAACAATCTGAGTATTGTGGAAACACAATCAGGATAACATAAGATCTAGCAGCTTCTACGTTAAGGGATCAAAGGGCTTCGAATATTATATAGCAGAAGTCAAAGGAGCTAGGATTAAAACCAAGAATCACCCACCCAGCAAAACTGAGTATATTGGTTATTCAATGAAATATAGGACTTTCAGGCATTCTTGATAAAAAAAAAAACAGAGGTGAACAGAAAGTTTGACTTTCAAATACAAGAAACAAGAGAATCATGAGAAGGTAAACAGGAAAAATAAATCATAAGGAACTTATGAAAGTTGAGCTGTTTAAATTCCTATATGGAAACAATGAAAATTGTAACTCATGACACTTTTCTCAGTTTCAGGATAGTTCACAGGGAAAGTAGAAGTTGGTGGAGAAGAGGGTTAGGGAAAAAGATAATGAGTTCAGTTTTAGACAAATTGAGTTTAAGATGTCTACCAGATATCCAGTTTGAGATATCTGAAAGGTAGTTGGAGATGTGCAAATGAATGTCAGAGAAGTTGGAGCAGGACCCAGATTGGACCATGATCAGCACAGAGATGTTCATTAAATCTATGGGTGGAGATGAGATAACTAACTGAAGTAGAATAGCAGAAAAATAGAAAGAGGCCCAGGACAGTGCCATATAGGACACCTATGATTAGAAGGCATGATATAGATGAAGATACAGTGAAGGTAATTGAGAAGGAAGAGTCTGATAGGGAAGATGAGAATCAGGAGAGATTAGTATACAGGAAACCTAGAGAGAAGACAGTACTGAGGGCAAAAAAGGTTATTAACATGTCAAAGGCTGAAGAGAGGTAAAGAGGAATGAGGAAACACCACTGGATTTGGCAATTAAGAGAACACTGATAACTTTGGAGAGAATAGTTATGGTGGAATGATAATGTTGGAAACCAGTGAAGGAGGTAGTGGCAGGAAGCATATGAGTGATATGAGATGAAGAAGTGGGGAGAAGATGGAACTCAGGGTGAATGGCCTCAATTTTGTCTGGAAAAAAATGAGGCAAGGTTCTCAGCTGAGAGTCCGAGGGAGGAGGAGCCATGGGGGCTTGAAAAGGGATGAAATAAAAAGTCTAGAAGATCCTTCTTTGGAAGACAGTGGTAAAGGAGCTGGATAAGGTAGGAACAGGGTTACCCAGCATCATTGAGAGGCCAGTCAAGGTTATCTAATGTAAATTTGTAGTAGATCTAGACAGAATAGTTGTGTGATTTTTCTACCTTCATTCAATAGCACGAGTAGGTGTGAAGATGAATAAAGACTGTGAAGAAGGGTCAAACCCTAATGCAGAGTGACAAATATAGGGCTAAGGAGTTAGTATGTCATTCTAGATACTGTAGAAAACCATTGAATATTTGTAATCATGAAGTATTAAAGTAGTATTTATTCCTTGGGTAGTTAAGAAGTTCCTAATATTGTTCATGTGAGTTGTAATAAGGGGCTAAACCATGGTTGTAACAGTGTGAGAAGAAAGTGATAGATTTAAGTGATGTTACAAAAGCAAAGTCAACAGGACTTGGCAAATTGTTGAATGGGACAGAGACCAAGAAATCATTCAGTAAGCATTAATTAAGCACCTACAATATGTCACATACTTTACTAGGCATGGGGGCTACATGTGCAAAAGTGAGTTAGTTATTCCTCCCAAAAATACAATGTATTAAAAGAAAAATAAACAAAATATTTTCCCACAAATGCACAGTGATTAAGTATGGTGTTTTTAGAGGTAGGGGACTTAAGGATTCAAGAAAGGCCTCTTGTAGGAAGTGTGGAAACTACATGGTGCAGCAGATAAAGTGAGGGGCTTAGAGTCAGGAAGGTGAATCTTCCTGAGTTCAAATTTAGCCTCAGACATTTAGTAGCTGTGTGACCCTTGTCAAGTCACTTCCCCCTGTTTGCCTCAGTTCTTTACATGTAAAATGACCTGCGGAAGGAGGTGGCAAACCACTCCAATACCTCTTCAAAGAAAGCACCAAATGGGATCACAAGGAGTTGGACATGACTAAAAACAACTGAACAACCACAACAAAAGGAAGTCAAGCTTAAGATGAGCTTAGAGGGGAGCTAGAAATTCTAAGAAGAAGTAAGGAGAGAGGAAATTCTAGACATAATAGGCAGGCTATGTACAAAATCACAAAGGTGGGATAAGACATGTCATGTTTAGGCTAGGTGAGGAAGTATCAAGGATGGTAGTTCAGTGGATAGTCTTGGCAAAGAGAAGGGTAATTTCATGACATAAGACTACAACAAAGGAAGGATGGAGGTCACAAAATCTTCTTTCTCCATAGTATTTGACTATCCTCTTCTCATGAAGAAGTAAAATCTTTCTATTACCATCAGCCACATACCATCATGTCTCAATATTACTTCTAGCATCTGACTCAAACAGAAATAGGGGCTACTAAACTACTCATACAAATCTCCACAGGCATAATAGTGACTTTAAAAATCATATTATTATTTATATGCTATTGTATTTTATTTATTTTGTTAAATGTTTCCTAATTACATTTTAATTTGGTTGGGCTTACATTGGGAGTTTTGGGGGCTGTCATTGTGTTTGACACCTCTGACTTAAACAATTAAATTTATTGTTTTAAGAGCTGTACTTCACTTAAAAAAATCCTGCCCTGTATGTTCTCCACAACTATACACAAACCCCAGAAGATATTAGTATCATCACTGCTTCTCACTGAAAAAGGTTTTCTGTCAAACACTGGATGCAGATCCTCTTCTACAATCATATTATAGGCAAGCAATAAATTACTGGGCTTCACATTATTCACACATAAAATCATGAATCAACAGTAAGTGGAAGCAATAAAGAAGCATTTTTGCATCCAAATGTCACTTCTTCTCTGTAGATAATTTTAATTCTTTCTTTACCCAGCATCAAAACTTATTGACAAATAATCCGTAGTGAATTGCGTTTGCTTTTCATTAGTATCCTCAAGGAAACTTGGCCCTAAGCCAAATACCCAAATATTAACCAGTTTAGTTTGAATACAGAGCAGATGGATCAGAGTTCTCAAGGTCAACTCCAAAGAAATGACACATGGGATATCTTATGGTACCCATAACATAGCAGATGGCACAATATTGTAGGACCATTTTCAAGTACTGTAACCCCTCCATATACTCTTCTGTTATTTTATGTGGTTCTGTAGCTCTGTTTTTCCCTTCCAAATCAAGAGTAATAGTGATAGAAACTATCAGGGCTATTTTGAGATGCCATTACTAGCGAAGTCATCCTGAGGATTTAGATTGAGCTTCCAGAGATGAATTACAGAGGAGAGAACTCTGGATTCTCTGTGAAAAATTGACAGATGTTGATAAATGATGTTACAATACATATTCTGTTGCTTCCAGCTTTACTGAAAAAAGGGAAAATCATTTCAATATCCTGGTATTGTAGCATTTCCAACAAACTTTTTGTGACTGTTAAGCAAGCAAAGAATAATGAATGTTATGAGGTTTAATGATGATCACTCCTTTGTATCCCATTGCAGTGCTGGAAACACAGCAAAGGCAGTGTGTTACAATAGTAAAAGTATTTCATTCATTCATTTATTTATTTAATTAACTTTTGTTTATTTTTATTTTTAGTTTACACCATTCATTTCCACGAGATTTTGAGTTACAAATTTTCTCCCCATCTTTCCCCTACCCACCACCCCAAAACAGTGATACCATGTTTACCCCCTCCCCCAATTTGCTCTCTCCTGCCCTCCCCCTCACCCCTCTGACTTTCCAATAGGGCAAGATGGATCTCCTTACCCCAGTTCCTGTATATCTTAATTCCCAGTTACATGTAAATAATAATAATAATAATAATAACAATAATAATTATACACACATATTATATATATTTTTAACATTTGATTTTAGAACTTTAAATTCTAGATTTTTTCCCTACCTCCCT
>CM053585.1:436064213-436074470 GCA_028646515.1 Pseudochirops corinnae
GGGGGGGGGGCACAGCTCAACAGCTGCCCAGAGTCTCTTCTGGCCAAATCACACAACTCTTCTCAAAGTGAGCCCCAAAGCAAAACCTCACATCAGGGTGTATATATAGCCTTCTCCTGGATCAGAGATCATCACACAGCCTTCTTGACTAACTGCCCAATCACAAAGTATTAAGGCGTGGGCATTCAGCAAAAACAAGCCTCCCGCCACAGGCTCTACGTGACCACATTCAGCCTATTAGGGGGCAGAGTATACTTTCAAATCAGGGAAGGTTTTCAGAGTCACCTAGCCACTTTAGCAAAGGGCCTAGGGGCAGGGAAGATCTTCAGATTCCCATGACACATGTTTATATGCATAACACCTGAAATGGAAATATTTTGGTAAAAACCTCTTCATTTTGGCTGGATGGAAGATTTCTGACCAGGTTGGCTGGTGTATTATCATCAAGCCCAATAGATACTCACATGGGTATATTACAGCCATTTGTGTGTATGTGGTTGGGAGGTTGGGTTTGGTTCATATTTATTTTTTTCTGTTACTCCTAGCTAAAAAGGCAGAAAGATCAGATTCTAACACGACCCTTTCTTAATGCACTTCAGAATCCCATATTTCCTTTAACATAAATGGTGATCTCTTTGACTCAGATGTGTAACTGGTAGCAAATAACATTTTTTGCAGGTTGTTTTAGTTAGCATCCTTCCCCAGAAACCTTTCTTTCTGTCTAGAAACTCTCAGCAAGTTCTTTCTTCCTTAAGACTATAATAAACTAAGTTTTCATAAAGATTCTGTTACTATTGGTTTGGGAGGATACAAAAGGGGGGGAGGGCAACTGAAAGAATCATTCTGGCCACTAGGGTTGTATTAAATGATTCCTGTATTGAAATGCATTAAGCATACAGAGGTATGCAATTCAGAACTGAAATTTCACATAAGTCTTCAATTATAGAGCAGGGACATGGTTGTTTTTTTCATTAAATGGTCATAAATCCTCAAATGCCATATCAACAATATTAAGTATTACAAAATAAAATTGCTTTGATATTGACAACTTATGATTCACAGTGAATACCTTTATCATAATGGGGTGGAGGGAGTCCACTTTTGGACTCCTGGAGTTTTTCCTGGAAGTGCAGAAAAGTGCATCCTTGAACTTGTGAGTTTGACATTAGAGTGATGGGCAGAAGAAGATGGATTAAAGTGAGTGACTGTACTATTTATAAGGAAACGGGTGGATGCATTTTCAAAACTGTGATGTTGTCAGTGCTGCTGTAAGAATTTATCTTTCGTGACATGAAAGAAAGGAGATCTGAAGTAGAAGAAAGGACTGGCACTTTATTGTATTTAAAAGCTGAAGGAAGTAGATAAGAAGCTGACATTGAGGTATACTTGTTGTCATTGTTAAAGAGAAGAGGGGAATGAGGGAAGCTTAATTAAATATCCAGGTAATTGGCATTAATCTTGTGATAGCTTCTAAATAAATCAATTAATTTTCTGGTGCTCAGATGCAATGGGTGAATTTTTTTTTTTTTTACTAAATCTTTGATATTACTGGTAAAGAAAAAGACACCATTCTATCAATTCAAGTTAGTCTTTGACATATCCCTGTAGCAATGGAGAGGTTAAATGACATACTTAGGGTGACTTGGTATGTCACAGAGGCAGGAAATGAACACGCATTTTCCTGATTCGAGGACAATATTAACTCAATGTGCCATAATGGGAATAGGAATATATGAATTAAAAAAAGAGCCTTTCGTGAGTCAAAATACAATTTTAAGGTAAGATCTTTAGCATAAAGTCTTGAATTTATTTGTACAAAGTTACTGAGAAGCCCAGTCAACACAATTATTCTGCAAATAGTGAAAACAACAACCAAGGATGGGCATGTTTTTCTTTCTAAGTTAGGTAGCCCTTTATATAATACCTGAGAGCATCATTATCATACGACCTTTCAGGTTGAATTGTTGGTGCTTTTAGACACACAGTGGGAGCATCTAGATCTTCTTTTAGTATGGCATTCTAACCGATCTTAACTTTCCTCCTAATTTCCCTTTTGAAATTGCTCACACTTTGTTTACCCTCCGTCCTTATTGGGTATTAAGAAAGCTCTGTGATCAGCTAACTGTCCTTGACTTCCTCCCATTAGGCAGGCGTTCACCATTGTGTGTGTGTGTGTGTGTGTGTGTGTGTGTGTGTGTGTGTGTGTGTGTGTGTGTGTAAAATGGATTCCACTGGCAAAATAGTGAAGCCTATGAATCCCTTCTCCGAGTATTATTAAATGTATAATTTAAGATACGTAGAGTTACTATGGAAAGCAGTTACACTGAAATATAGTTATTTAAACAAGTTCCTGCACATCATGCTAAAAACAAACCATCGCTTTGTGTTAAGGTTTATTATGTCCCTGAATTATTGTCCCTGTATCATTCCATGGATCAGTCCTTTAGGTTATCACCAGATGTTTACAAATTATTTCACTTGAGTCAGTGGAACCAATGACTACACTACATAATGGTTTTCATAGAAATTAAAATCATGAGGAAAGAAATATGATTTTACAACAGATGGAGAGCCACAGGAAGGGTGAATCAGTCTAGGTACCTCAAACCCTAATTAGTTTATGTGTAATGTCCCTTGGCCAACTTTGTATCATATTCAAAGGGATTTCTTATAATTCCAGGGCAGGTTAGGAAAGGAAAGATCATTTATATAACACTGCTCTGTGCCAGGCACTGTAATAAATGCTTTATAAATATTATTGCAGAATATTTATCACTAACGTCTAATGCATACATGATATACTTTTCCACCCAGTTGATGTACTGGACTTTAACATGTTTCCAGAAACTTCTGCTGCAAGATCACATCAAATAAGAAATTCACACCTCCTCAGGAACCCCTGTTCTATTTCCCCCTCCCTCTCTTCGCAGAGGATGAAGAGAGAGAGAGAGATGGGAGAGCCACTCCATTTAAGGAGCTAACCCAAGGCCTCCATTTCTTTGTTTTCCTTCAGATTGAAAAGTTTCATCATAACCCTACACTGGATACCCTCCTTCCTTCCCTGAATTTTCAGCTTCTTTTTTTATATTATCTTCTATTAGATTTTGAGCTTCACAAAGTCTGGGACAGTCTTTTGCCTTTCTTTGTATCTCCAGTGCATGGCACATAGTAGGGGCTTAATAAATATTCATTGACTCAAGGATTGATTTAAATGTCATAAAAAGAGCCAGTATGTGATATATCCAAGTATAAATTATCTAGAATTATACAATCAACTTTATTAAAATTAAACAGCAGAAATGATTTAGTTTTGTTTTTTTTCTTTTTTCTTTCAAAGTCAAGGCATTAATTTCCCCTCAAAAGGACTAAAATTCCTATGATGCTAATTTTTTAAACATAGTAACAGATGGCATCATAAATTTGATGCCAATTGTATATCTTCTTATTAATGTATTCATGGAGACAGCAATGCCATTCTTGTTTTCTTCATAACATGGGACAGTAAATACTGGCTATCATGTCACTTCTGCCTTTTTGCTATGAATTTCATAATAGATAAGTTCTCATAACTACCTGCTGCAATACTTTTTATCATAACCATTTAATATTCCTGATTCAGAGTGGACTACATGAACCAATTATTAGTCTCAAAACCTACTTTATTTGTGATTCTATATAAAGATCTCTTTACCTGTGTAGTGATACATAGGTTAAAACTACTTTGAGTAAAGCTGCAATGTTGTTCAGTGATATACATATAGAAGCAATATCTCTCCAACAAAAAGAAAATTACTTAGTGGAATATCTTCCCCTAACATTCTATTCTTACTTCACCTCCCTATCAGGAACATCACAGAAGAAGGGGAAATCAGGACAATTTATTAAGTCCTCATCAAACTACTTCCTTTAGGCTTTAACTCAACCAACATTGCCAGTCAACCAATCAAAAAGGATAATTGAATTTTTATCCTGAAGAATAAAGGGCTAAAATGGAATATGGAAGGATTCAAGTTTACTGATATGGAGCTGGGTCTATTAGTGATTAATCTAATCTCATTCTTTCAGTATATGGAAGGGTACACCCTGTTAAGATTGTAGAACTATCCCTGGGATTTTGGGGTATTGTTTCTCTCTTATTAAAAGTAGCCTCTGTTTTGATATTCCTCTATTTTAACTGTCATTAATTAGAACCCCACTTCATGTAACTAATTAACATGATTGTCTTTTATAAGAGATTATTTCCTTAGAAGACATAGCAAGAACTCAAATATACACATTTCTGCCAAAATCTGGGGCACATTCTGCTCTATTCCAATTCTGTGCCTGAGGAAACTGGGCTCAGACATAACAGTTTTCTACCCAGCATTTTTCCCAGTAGCTTTATATACAAATAGATCTTATCCCCTGAATAACTATATTTTACCTGGGTCCTGAAGATAGTTCTGTGACACCTTGATGATGGACTGATTGACTAAGTAACCCAGGATGAACTCAACTCCTAGATCTTTTCTTAGCTCATTTTCTTTATCTTTTAAAAATCAGAAAGTCATAGCCCTCTTGGATGTCTTTTACTTAAAATCAGAAAGAATTGATGTTATAACAGAGCCATGTACTGGTGGGCACACCATGGCAACATTGATTAGTTCATTAGGAACTGAGAACTCTTGCTCTCACAAGGATTCAACCCTTACTTCCTCACTTGAACATATAAATCTGAGGAGTGGGAAGGGTATACAGTATAGATGAAGCACAAGACTTTAACTAGTGTCTTTTGAATATATTCTTGTTCTAGCTTCATGGTCAATCACGAAAGTGATTTTTTCTTTTCATGATGCTATTAGTGGACTATAACCACTTTTGAAATATCTATGTTCATGCTGCAGAGTTCATTTGAGAATCCCATCAGCTGAGCATTCTATATGTTTTCATAAGAACTATTCTCAATGACTAGTCCCACGTTACAGTAGAATATAATCATCTTTTATGCCACTGTGCATTCCAAGAATCTTGACATACTTGGTGTGCCATTCAATTATATATGTTTAGTACTTTCTACTCTTGATGTTTACCAAAATCCAAATTAAAGTAGAAAAGAATGACAGGAAAGGAGAATTATGTACTATTTCCTTTTTTCACCAAAAGAAATGGTAAAAGATTACAGTGCCCACTCTTAAATCTTCAAAAACAAAAATTTTGGAAGGGTTGAATATTTTTCCTTCTCATACCTGCAATTTGACATCCAGTGAAATTATTTTGCTGGAAAGTATTGTAAACTTATTTGAAACCAGAAAAAAATAATAATGAAGGGTAAACAAAAGGCAAAATCCATAAGGCTATGAATAGAAAATAAATGCATATAAAATGGAATAAAATTAAAAGTATATGTCTGAAAGTACAGCTTTTTAATAAACAGTATTGACTAATATGGGACACATTTATATATTAGAGAATCTGAAATTAACATAATTGAGAAAAGGTATTAAAGGTGTATTCAATTCAATAAACATTATTAATTAGCTGCTATGTGGAAATATGATTTAAGAGAAAGAAAGTTTAAGATAAGGAAGATAGGGACTTTGATAAAGTCTTGTCAATCCTCCCTTATTTATACAGATCTTAGTCCCTTATAAAAGAGCCTTTTTTTCTTTTTTCTTTCTTTTTTTGTAGCAGGTAATTGTGATACAAAATAAATTAAGAAACAGTGAGAGAGAATCTAATTGTCATAAGTAGGATGATCAAGTTACTGACTTTAATCAATGCATTTCCCAGTGCAATGAAAGAAATAGTGTATGTAATATGTTGCTCAGCTACTACCCATGAGCTTAGAAAATCCTGAAGAAAAAGGGAAGTACTACAGAATTGTTGATAATCAAGTGGCATATTCATTTATTCATAAGAGAAAGAAGGTATAGTCTATTGGCCTTACAATTTATTTAGAATTCTGCTTAACTGTATAATAAGGTATTGTAACAAGAGATCCATTAATTTGTTTTACAAATATATTGATAACTATTTTGATCTGCTTTACTAAAGAAAAACAAGTTTAATGGTGTCAATAATTTTTAATTATATACATATAGATAGATATAATACTTATGTATTTATATGTCACTCACTTAGTTCAGGGGGAAAAAGTCAGCACCCTAAACTTCAGAAAATACAAACATAAATTAGAAGCAGACAAAAAATACAGACATAGAAAATAACACAATTCAACAGACCAACAGACAGGGCTGTCTGACCATTACATACATACCTTGTTACTAGAGAGAGAAGCACCAACATGTGGGTTTTCAAAACCAGGGGGAAGGGCTTCAATGGCTACCCAGGGTCTCATATACCCAAATCACAAAACTCCTCCCATAAGTGAGCCCCAAAGCAAAACCTCACCTCAGAGTATATACACTTTTTTCAGGGTCAGAGGACATCACAAGCTTCATGACCCATTGCCTAATTACAAAATAACAAAAGGTGTGCACCTTCTGGAAAAGCAAGCCTTCCCCCAATCAAGTCTCTCCTGTTGAGTTCCACTTGAGGCCAATTAAGGAGCAGGGAAGATCTTCAAATTCCCTTACCATTACAAGTGGTAAGACCCAAATATGAAATCTTCCTATCATCAACAATAATAAATCACTATAGAAATGCACAGGCAGCTGGGTGGCACAGTGGACAGAATGCCAGGCCAGGAGTCAAGAAAATTCATCTTCCTGAGTTCAAATTTGGCCTCAGACATTTACTATCCATGTGACCCTGGGCAAATCACTTAACCCTATTTCCCTCAGTTTCCTCATCTATAAAATTAGATGGAGAAAGAAATGACAAACCACACCAGTATCTTTTCCAAGAAAAAAAATGGTGTAATGAAGAGTCAAATGAGACTGATACAACTGAACAACAACAATAGAAATGTAGCTCAATTTGCTTGATTTTGTTTTTCTTTTTTGTCATTTCTTTTTAAAATGCTCTTGAGTGATTCTGATTTACACTCTTACCCTAAGTGTTCTGGTAGCTGGTTTTCATTATAGGAGTTAGCAATGTTCACAATCTTCCATCCTCTTTTATAATATATTAAAAACAATTAAGAAATAAAACTATCACTCTCTGCAGATGACATATTTAGAGAACCCCAGAGAATCAACTAAAAACTGCCTGAAATAATTAACAACTTTAACAAAATTACACAATATAAGATAAACCCACATAAATCATCAGCATTTCTTTATATGACCAACAAAGTCCAGCAGAAAGAGATTTCCATTTAAAAATAACTGTAAACCATATAAAATTTGGGAATTTAACTGCCAAGAAAATCCCAGGAACTATATGAACACAATTACAAAATATTTTTCACAAATAAATTCAGATCTAAACAATTGAAAAATATCAGTTGTTCATGTGCCACACTAATCAAACTAATCCAAAGATATTTGATAAATTAGAAAAAAATTATTCTGGAAGAGCAAAAGGTCAAGAATATCAAGGAATTTAGTGAAATAATGTACAAAGTAAGGTGGCCCAGCAATACCGGATTTCAAACTACATCATAAAGCAGTAATCATCACAACTCTCTGGTACTAGCTAAGAAATGCTGTGTTGGATGAATGAAATAGATTAGGTACACAAGACATAGTAGTAGTCAATGACCATAGTAACTTAGTGTTCAACTAACCCAAAGACCACGACTTTTCAGATAAGAACTCACTATTTGACAACTGCTGGAAAAAAACAGAAAGCAATAGGACAAAAACTAGCTATAGACCAACATCTCACACCATGTGCCAGGATAAGGTCAAACTATGTGCATGATTTTGACATAAAGGGTGACACCATAAAGAAATTAGGAGAGCAAAGAAGAGTCTACCTGTCAGATCTATGGGGAAGGGAAGAATTCATGACCAAATGAGATAGAGAGTGTTACAAATTGTAAAATTGATAATATTGATTATATTAAAATAAAAAAAAATTATTTTGTATAAACAAAACCAGTGTAACAGAGATTAGAACTAAAGCAGAAAACTGGGAAACAATCTTTATAGCAAGTATCTCTGATAAATACCTCATTTCTCAAACATATAAAGAACTGAGTCAAATTATAAGAATATAAGCCATTCCCCAGTTGATAATTGGTAAAAGGATATGAACAGGCAGTTTGCAGATGAAGAAACCAAAACTATCTATAGTCATATAAAGAAGTGCTCTAAATCACTTTTGATTAGAGAAATGCAAATTAAAACAACTCTGAGGTACCACCTGACATCTCTCAGACTGGCTAATATGAGGGAAAAGAAAAATGGTAAGTGTTGGAGAGGATGTGGGAAAATTGGGGCACTAAAGTATGTTTGGTGGAGTTGTGAACTGATCCAGCCATTCTGGAAAGCAATTTGGAACTATGCCCAAAGGGCAATCAAACTGTGCATACCCTTTGATCCAGCAATACCATTACTAGGTCTGTATCTCAAAGAGATCATAAAAAATGGAAAAGGACCCACATGTGCAAAAAATATTTGTAGCAGCCCTTTTTGTGGCAGCAAAAGATTGGAAATTAAGGGCATGCCCATTAATTAGGGAATGGTTGAACAAACTGTGGATATGAATATAATTGAATACTATTAATAGTTCCATAAGAAATGATGAGCAGGAGGATTTCAGGAAAACCTAGAAAGACTTGTATGAACTGATGCAAAGTGAAATGAGTACAACCAGGAAAACGTTGTACACAGTATCAACATTATTGTGTGATGTCACACTATGAATGACTCAACTCTTCTCAGAAACCCAGTGATCCAAGACAAATACAAAGGACTCTCAAAGGAAAATGCTATCCACACCCAGATAAAGAACTGATGAACTCAATGCAAATTGAAGCATATTTTTCCACTTACTTTCTTCTTTGTCAAGTTTTTTTCCCCCCTTTTAATCTATTTCTTCTTTTTCAAATTGCCTTCCATTTTCAGGAGAGGGGAAGGAGACAGATTTTTTTTTTTTACTCTAGGTCTTATATTGAATGCTAAAAATTGTCTTGACATGTAATTGGGAAAAAATAAAATACACTAAAATTTTAAGAAAAATTATACTTTGAACTGAAATGACCTTGGCTGTTTCCTTATTTCCACTTGACAAACAAGGAAAATATCTACTGGTTATATTCCTTTGGAGCTCCAATTCTGCCAACTCTTCTGGAACAGTTATACTTTTCTGGGAAATGGTGATGGTTTTGTCTTTATTTTTGTTCTTTTTGGAGTAAAGAAGAATTGGAAATCTTATAAAATCAGGGTAGGTTGGCACCATTGTAATTGCACATTAGATCTTGACCTTTGCTCTAACCATTCAGTGATATGACAACTCAGAGATGCCTGATTCTGATACGACTGATACATCTGTGTAACATGTCTTTCCTTTCTGTTTAGGTATAAATGGATATATTCCATTTCATTTGTGGGGTGCCATTTAGTAGTTGCCATGTCTATCACTTTCTGATTTGCTTAAAGAAAGTATCTGTGAGACTTCTTCATTTTCTGCAAGCCTTTGTTTCTTTGATTTCAAAATTTTGTGTTATTTTTTGGGGGTGTAGTATTTCCTATCCTATCCTGTCCCATCTGTATATTAGTAACCATTAGAACATCAAGATCAATTATTATTTATCTTAAAAAATCTTCAGAGACTTTCTTAACTTCCTTATCTTTTGTGGTATATATTTGTACAGGGGATTTAATTCTTGTTGTTATGCTCATTTTTCTTATGAGGAAGCAGTCTGAAAGAAGTTAAATGACTCACCCTATATAATACAGCTAATAGTGTTTGAGGCCATATTTGAACTCTGATCTTCCCGAGTCCCATACTAATCAGTGAACCACCTATATCATTCACATCGGGACACATAGTCTAAAAGTCTGGCAGCCATGTTGCTATGGTAGGAAAATAAAATACTGAATTTGCAGTGAAGGGAGATGTATGTTTCAATCCCATTCTTGCAGATTACTCCATGTGTTGTCCTTGAATAAAGTGATGTCTAAGGACCCCTTTCATCTCCTAATACATGATCTTGAGAACACTGTTAACTATTTTTAAAAGTGGTGAGAAAAACATATAAATATATGAGCAAGAGATGACAAGATGGGTTAGGAGCAGCTTGGTGGCAGAGTGAATAGAGTGCTGAACCTAGAGTCTGAAAGACCCACATTTTTCAAGTCCCACCTCACACACTTATAACTTGAGCGAGTCATTTAACCTTTTTATTCCTCAGTTTCTGCTTCCATA
>CM053585.1:436074570-436084648 GCA_028646515.1 Pseudochirops corinnae
CCCCCCCCCCCAGAAATAGTGCTAACAAAGTCACATTAGTGGCTTCAATGATTGTCTGATAGCTTTGAACTGAGGAAAATTTCTGTGCCTTGGCTTCAGATTGTACCTGAAGTGCTACTTAGATTTTTCACAAATAGGCCCCAATAGTCCTAAATACTATCTTGCTAGAAAGTGTAGTTAGCCTTCCCCACTGGAAGGCACTGAAGACTTGAAGAGACAATGGATGAGGGTCATTTCTGTGTGACAATTCTAACACATTCTATTTGTTTTCATATTCATATGAATAATAAATTTATTTTCTCACATGGTTTGAAAATAAGATTTTCTAAGTATGTGTAATTGTAAATAAATAGTGGCATACCCTAGTGAATCTGGAGTAGCAATTTTCAAAGAATTAAGATATAATAAAAACATCTTCCTCATCACCAGGTCATTTTTTTTTTTTAACCCAAACAGCTCCACTACTAACAATAGATTAAGAGGGAGAGAACCTGGGTTCAAATTCTTCTCTCATTTGCTAATAGTATGATTTTTGCAGAAGTTATTGTCACTTTAGCCCTCTTTGCCTCAGTTTCTTCCTTTGTAAATTGAGGAGGCTGAAATGGATGTCCTCTGAGGTTCCTTCTAGATCTATGATCCTATTAGAGATTAGGTATTTAGGGCTTAAAACTGGAATTTGTACAGGATACTGGTTTGCAAAATACTTACTAAAGGAAATAAATTCAAAGGAGTAGTAAATATATCATTAATATTTTAAGCTGACTATAATTTAAATATTCTGTGATAAGGTACTTTAGATAATGTAACATCAATTAACATTTTAATGTGTATGGTAGTTGCAGTTAATTGAGAGTTTAGATTGATAGAATGTCAGATATTGCTGGATTTTACTTTATATGCATTGAAGAAGATTTCTCATTTTAAGTAGAGCAGACTCTGAATTGTCTACTTAATTGGAGTGATTTGATCATGTTTCAGTGTTGGCATATTTTTGTCAGGTGAAAGAGAGAGAGAGGATTCCACACATTTCTTAAAACGTAGTGACCCTTCAAATGATCTTCTGTCATAGTACTTTCGTATATATTTTATCTTTTCTTATATGAATTTTGACAAAGTTTACTCTTTCCACAATTCCTTTTTTGGATGTCACATTCATATCAACTGGCAACAACAAATATTATGGATCTGATGTATAATTCATATGAATTGTGACTTTATGAACATTTTGGACAAATAACTGAAAGAATTTTTGGATTTTTTTATAATCCATTATAGTTGACGGGGTGGAGTGGAAGGAATCTCTCAAAATATAAATGAATTACCTGCAAAAACATAGGAGAAAAAAAGGACAAATAATTTTACAGTTGCAAATAGGCACATGCAATTATATATCTGGGATTAGACAAAGATAAGAGAAATGATTTTCATCTTAATGAAGCAGTGGTCCTCTTACTCTAACCCCCAGTGTTCTTTTCAGTACCCCACCTGGACACTTTGACTAGAACATAGGGTATTCTAACGTGGTTCATGTGAAAGATGATTGGAATCATGGTTGGTGCCAACTGCAGAGGTCATTTATGCCAGGATAAGAAATACAAACTTTAATCAAGGGCTGGACAATTTTTAAATCATTTAAAAATGAGTAGAATTAGAATTGTGATTCAAGTAATTTGTGGCTAAGTTAACGTAGGCTTCAGGGCAAAGGATAGGATGGAAAGGATTTAACTAGAATTAGGGACATCATTTAGCAGATTGATCACTAGGTTTCTTTGTTTTGTTTTGTTTGAATGGGGCTGGTTAGAGGGGGAGGGAGAAAAGAAGGGACAGATGTAAGAGATACTGTGGAGGTAGAATGGATAGGACTTAGCATCTGCTTGGAAGTAGGGGGTTTATGGAGAAACAATCAGAAATGACTTCAAGTTATCTAGGGAACTACTGGTACCATCAAGAGATCTAGAGAAATTAGGAAGAGAGATCATTTAGGGAGGAATAATGAACTGGTTTAGGATATACTGAATTTGAGAAGCTAGCAAGCAGGCAGTTTGAAATGTGAACATGAGTTTGAGAGAGTTTGGGGGATAGATATATAGAATTCAATTCATGTAAACACTTCATTAAATACACATAAATATTTGTTTAATTGCTTCTCTGTGCAGAGCATTTTGCTAGGCTCTGGGGCATATGCAAAGTTCACTTAAGATAATGGTCTTGGGGCGTAGGAAATTATCTTTGTTAACTATGAACAAGGCACTGTGCTAGGTTCTGGGGTTGCAAAGATGAAATCAGACTCATATCCAATCCTTAAAGGACTAATGAGGAGATAACAGAGGGGAACCAGACATGTACACAAGTAAGTACAATATGAGAAGGAAAAAGATGAAATCCAGACAAAAGGTTGCAAGGAAATTTGAGAAGAGGGAATTCACTTCATCAGGGAAATTCAAGGATTGCCCCAGAAGCAGAAATAGCAGCTAAGTAGGATTCTTCTACATAGAAGTGATCTTTGAAATCACATGAGTGGGTGAATTTAGCAAGGCTTCCTTCTTGCCTCTTGTTTTTCTCAGTTACCATGCCACATTATTTTGATCTGCGAAGTGCAGGTTGTCCTCTATTTAGATGAGGAAACAAATGGAGGTAGCTATCAAAAAACGAGTTTTCATATTAGGAATAACATTCACCCTCTTTCATTACTCATTCTGCGATTGTGTGTGTGCACTCAGGCTAACACAGGCTCACATGCAGTTTCTGAACGTGCATTCTGTGGTTCAGTTGCCTTGAAAACCTCCATCCTATGGGAGATCAGGGTATTTCATAAGACTGGAGGTAGCATGGGATTTAGTGGCTGCATAGTAGGTGGTTCTGTTTTCAATGTAATGGAAGGAATCAGTCATTCTGAGTCATTATTCATACAAACACACTAGTTATTAATACCAATATCTCACATCAGTATAGTACTTTAATTTTTATAAAGGGCTTTCCTTAAAATAATATTTTCAGCTATCAAGAAGTATGCATATGTCAGAGAGAAAGTCACGAATTTGGATTCAGTGTGTTAGTGAGCTATGTATAAAAATTGCAGTAAATGCAAAAACAACTGTACACAGCCTCAAAAGAACTTGGATCCAATCCCAGGTTCCAGACTGAATACCTTTGCTACCCTGGGCAAGTCATTTAACATCTTGGTGTTTTAGCTTCCTTTTCTGTGACTTGAGGATAATACTTGTATTGTGGGCTTTAGAGGATTAATAAGAGGAAAGTACTTTTTAAATCTTACAATGCTATACAAAAGTATCGTTAGTGATATTCTAATGCCCCTTCTAGTTCTAAAATCCTGTGATTCCATAACTTTGCTGGCCAACTTTGCTGGAGCTTCTGCTCAGTCAGATGTATTCATCAAATTGGCTTAAATTATTCCCAAGTACATAATGCTCTTGATTTTGAACAGGTGTAAATAGCTTCTGGAAATTGAGGATAAATCAAAGAAAGCAGACACTGCAAGATAAGAAAGTTATGCTTAAAGGAAATGTACTTTGGAATAAAAGAGGCCATGCATTTAGTTTGAGTTTCCCTTGAGTACAAGTTAAGGATGTCATTATAACTCTGATATTTCCTTGAAATCTGCCTTTGGTATTCATGAAACTAAAATATGGCTTAGAAGTCTAGTGGATAGGAAAATAAACATAATGAGGAGAACAAGACATTAAAAATCTCTCCCCCTTTTGTGGAGGGCAGACAATGAATTGTGTTGGCATATAAAGGCTTTTGAATCTTAAAGTTCATTGTTATGAAAATGTGATTTTTCAGTTTTATGATGACTTGTCAAAATATAATATATCTTCTAATGAAATGCTTCATGTACCATGTGAGGAAAGTAGTGGAGGTCATAACTTGATTCAGCCATTCAAAGACTCATTCTCTATTTGTTTTACTTTAATTCTTGGCAGTTCTGATAAAAAAAAAACTTTGGGGCAGGTAGAATTTGTTAATGAGGTTAATTAAAAGTTAAAATTCTGGGAATTCCATAAATGTATCAAATTCAGAAGCAGATCCTGTGTTTATGTAAAGATATATGCATATATTTATAAATTTCATGTATATTGTGTATGTATATGTGCATATATTCATACGCAGACACATATGTTCTATGCCTTAAATTAAGCCAAAAAAATTAGAGTACTTCCCATGTACTTTGACTTTCATTCCAAATTGTATCACCTTCAGTCTTTAAAGGCTAGATTGCAGGGCAGATGCTTGTTATATCCCCCAAATCAGCAACTACATATATTAGACTTCTTGGCACTAATTTACATCTTTACCTGCTGCTGAACAATTATAAAATCTTGGGGAGGCATAATAAATAGGAGCATCATGCCCTGAATTCCATGAATCCTTCCCCAGAGTATCCCAAACAGAGACACAGGACCTAGGGCAAGACTTAAATATAGAATTAAGTTGGCACTCCACCAAGATGTACACAAGGTGATTCAGAGTCACCTGAGAGTCCTTACTTGCATAAAAATACCTCCTCCTCACTACAATATTTCCCACCCTTTTTACTCAGTCTGAAAATCCGAGATTTTAACGGTCATTCATTTCAAGAAACTAATTATTATAAGAGCATCGGAACTTGAGTTAAATTTTAAGTTGTAATTGTTGAATTAGGGAAGAAAGCATACAAATAGTTCTATAAACTCAAATGGTAGCACAGAGAAAGTTTTCTGAGTTCCCTAAGAGACTCATCCTTGGAAAGAGCAGATTCAAGACTAGTTAAAGTCCTCTTGGGGAAGGTGTAAAGTATAAGGCAAAAGCAAATTTTGGAGAGCTATAATAAGTTGATAGAAGAGTAGAATCCTTAAGACAAACACTTCTCAAATGAAGAATCACAGTCAATTAACAGTCACATAAAAGATTGCTCCACATCTCTAATAATGTGGAAAATGGGAACAAAATAACTGATATTTCATTTCATACCTGGCAAACTAGGAAATATGACAAAAGATGGGAAAAGTTAATGTTGGAGAAGTTTTGAAATGTCAGGCACACTAATATACCCTGTTGTAGGAGCTCTGAATTGGTCCAAGTGTTTTGGAAAACAATTTGGCACTTTGCTGAGAAAGTGACTAAAATGTCCATGTCCTTTTGCCTAGAAATCCCACTGTTAGACCTATGTTCCAAGGATGACAAAATTAGAAAGGCCTCATGTACACCCAAATATTCATAACAGTGCATTTAGTTAGTTGCAAAGAACTGGAGGTAAGATAGATGCTTAGCCTCTGGGGAGTAATGAAGCTTATCATGGTACATGAATGAAATGGAATATTGCTATGCTATAAGAAATGATGAATATGACCAATATAGAGAAGCATGGTAAGATTTATTTGAACAGATTGTAAAGGGAAGTAAACAGAACCAGGAAAAACATACATGATTGCAAAAATATAAATTAAAAATAAAAATGAAATTAAAACTGGATGTTGTAAAATTGCATCAACAAAATTTGGCCAAAAAGAAGAGATGTGAACTTCCTTTCTTTTTGGGGGAAAATTATGATGTGGAAAATTGAATATAATATTGAACTTTGTGGATAGATTGTTATACTGTATTGCCCTCCCTCTATATTCTTTTTTTTTTTCATTGTTATGAGAGATTGCTTTCTGGAAAGAGAAGGAAGTTGACATTCATTGGGAAATGTAGGTGATGTGAGTAGACTTAACTCTAATAAATGAATCATCTTTGAATAGAGATTAAGTAACTGGAAGAGAGCAAAAAAAATTACTGTCAAAGAATCAGGTCCTGCATATGTTGCTCTAGTGTTAGTGATTCTAGTATCAGAGAATTTGAGTTCAAATCCTGCCTCTAACAATACCTGCTCAATTTCTGAGGCTTTGCTTTCTCATATACAAAACAAGAATAGGTAGTCTCTGATAAATCTTCTAGCACTAGATCTGTGATTATGTTTGAGACAGTGAAAGAAAATTGAACAATAATAACCCGTCTCATAATGTTCTCCAGGGCTAGGTCTATAGGACACAAATGACTTGCCAAAAACCTTCAATAATCCCCACCTATCCCACATTTTGAAAGTTTCCAGATTAGCTGCTTCAAGTTGTTATTTTTTAAAAGCTCTAGAGAAATCTTTCTGATTGGTTATTAAATCATAGAGATCTTGTAGTGGCACACAGTCATGGCCAGGCCAAGTGGAAACTACTCAGTGCTGCAGTGATATGTCCAGAAGTGTTTGTCAGTTATACTGTCTACCTTACAAGTCATGCTCTGTAAACTAGAGCAGTTGGTTTTGGTGAGATGTTTTTCAGTCATGCCTGACTCTTTATGACCTCATTTGGGATTTACTTGGCAGAGATACTGGGCTTGCTTGCTAATTTTTTTTCTCCAGTTCATTTTACAGATGAGGAAACTGAGGCAACAGTGTTAGGTGGCTTATCCAAGGTCACACAGTTAGTAAATATCTGAGGTCAGGTTTGAACTTAGGTCTTCCTGACTCTAGGCCCACTATTGTATCCAGTGCACTACTCAGCTGCCTGCCCAAAAACTAGAGAATACCGCATAAACATGTGTTATTTGTAGTGATCATATTAGTAGTAGCAAAATGCTCATAATCCTTTGGTCTATAGTTATTTGTGGAAGAGACTCCCCTCTTAGAAAAGAGTTGAATGAAATAACTTCTTATATGTCCTCTTTTCTGAGATTCTAAGCAATATCCTTTGTTACTCATAAGTGAAAAGTGTCATGTGTTTGGTAGTAGGTCTTCTTCAGGCAAAAATAGGCCAGCACCATAGTAGTGATCAAGGACCACTGAAGCCTGTAAAAAATCAAAGCATGTCTCACAGTAAAAAAAAAAAATACAAAAAACAACAACCCTTATTATTTCTAGTGTATAAAAGATAAGCTAAGAACTTTAAATAAGTAGGTTTTTGTATTTCCTTGGCCAAAGTCAATCCATGCTGCTCTTATAAGAGACACGAGCATCACTTTCTACAAACCTCTGCCTTTTTAGATGTCTCGGAATATTTTATGTTCTTTTTTCACTAATACATAGCTGAATACTAAGAATTTTTCAGATACAATAGATTAGAATAAGTTGGGAAGGACTTCAGAAGTCCATTACTAACTCCTAAATGAGGCCTCTTCTCATTACTCATTTAGGGATCTTTATGTCTTGAAATTACTTTGCATTTCTCAAAATGTACTTTGTACTTCTCTATATAGAGAGTGTATCACTTCATTAGAACTTAAGCTACTTTTTGGAACTGGCTATTCATTTTTTTTATATTATATCTCAATCCTAGCATAGAACATACACTTAATCTACTGTATTATTTGTTAAATTGAATCTATTCTGATCCGTACTTGAATAAGAATCCAAACCTCAACAACATACATAACCAGTGCTCATCTAGCTTTTGCATGAAGATTCTACCCCCTAACTCCTACTTCATTTTTGTAAACCTCCAATTATTCAAAAGTTTTTCCTTATATCAATTCTCTATTTTCCTTTTTGACACTTCCACCCATTATACCTGATTCTTCCCTCAGGGAACAAGCTGGAAAATTTTAATCCTCTTCTATACTGCAGCAAAGGCATCCTTAGATTATTAGATTTATGATTTTTTTTAAATTTTTTTATTTATTTAATTTATTCAATTGTATTTTATTTATTTGATTTTAATTATTAATTTAATTTTTTAAATTTTAATTTATTAATTTATTTTTATTATTTATTAATTTATTTTAATTTAATTTTAATTTATTAATTTATTTAATATTATTAGATATTAGACCTGGAGTTAGGTCATCCTGACTTCAAATCTGGCCTCAGACACTTGCGAGCTATGTGACCCTGGGCAGATCATCTCCTTCTACATTAGGTTCCTCATTTGTAAAATGGGAATAATAACATCTACCTCCTATATTTGTGAGGACTAAATGACATATTTGTAAAATGTTTTGCAAACATTTAAAGTACATATAAATGCTAGATATTATGATTATGGTTTTGTTTTATCCTTTTAGCTATTTCAAGGCAGTTATCAAATCTTGATTACTTCTCTTTACCACATTAAAACAACGTCTTCAACTATTCTTTACATGGAATAAATTTAAACATCCTTGTTACCTACCTCCCTCTGAAACTCCTCCATCCAATCAATGTCTTTCTGTTAAGTGGTGCCCAAAACTGAACAAAACACATCAGGTACAAATAAATGACAGAGTACAGGAGGAGTACATTCACTAATAATAATGGTAATAATAACGAAAGCTAACTTCCATATGGTGTTTGTTATATGCTAAGCACTGTGCTAAGCATTTTACTCCTTTGATCCTCACAACTCTGGGATGTAGATGTTATTATTACCCCATTTTACAGATGAGGCAACTGAGGCAACCAGGTATTAAGTGATTTTCCCAAGGTCACACAGTTCATAAGTGTTCGAAGACAGATTTGAACTTAGGTCTTCCCAACCTCAAGCCCTCTGCCCTATCTACTATCCTCCTAACTGCACCTCTCCTAATGCAAGCCGTGATCCTATTGACTTTTTCAGGCTAAAGGTGGGTAAAAGGAAGGGATAGAACCAATGCTTGGATTGGGTGAAATGGTGATAACTGACGACAGAGAAGGAAGTATTGTTCAGTTTTTTGTGTTTGTCATTTCATTTCAAGGAAACTGACTCTTCCTGGCAACAAGGAGTTGATCAAGAGCTGATAAATAGAAATATGTATGGAGTGGTTTTATATACATACATATTTGTGTTGAATGGTAGCCATCTCTAAGGTATGGAAGAAAAGTGAAAAAATAAGAGAAAAAATAAGAAGAAAATATATTTACATGATAACTTTATTATGTATTTTAAAGGAATAGCAACTTATATATGTTTGCAGTTTCATTTTCATTCATCTATTTTCTATTCTACTATATCATGGAAATATTTGTTTTATTCCTTAAGGTCAGAATGAAATAAAAAGGAGTTGATATTCAACTACAGAGCTAGGAAAAGACTGTTCAGGAATAAGGAGGCAATACTTCTACTGTAACTCCCATAACATCTGGACCTATTGTCCTCAAAGCCAGGTGTTACACTTTAGTAAGGACATTGATAAACTGAGAATTTTCAAGAGGATAGTAAATGGGAAGTTTAAAGGCTTTGATTACATGTAATATGAGGAATAATTGAGAAATGGTCAGTAGTCAGCAGCAGAGATGACTGAACAAGGACATGACAAATTTCTTCTAGCATCTGAAGAAGCATGATGTGGAAAAGAGATTAAATTTATTTAATTTGGACTAGAAGGTAAAACCTTCTAGAAAAAAAAAAGGAGTATCAGATTGAAATTTCAGAGCAGTAGCTATGAGCTTGATGTTAATGAAAAGAAAAATATAAAACTTCCTCATAAGTCTATCTTCAGGAAGTAGAAGGTTAGTTCTTCTTAGAGGATTTTAAAAGAGAGGCTGGATGATCATTTATCAGGTATGTTATATGGCAAATTTCTTTTGTGATATTGATTTTTTTTGAACAGCCCTACCAAATCTAAGATTCCTTGTCCACATGAGGTTGATTTTTAAATAAAAAATACATACCTTTCTATTGATTTCTATTATATTTGTTTAGACTTGATCCATTGTTTCACTATTGTTCTTTAGTCATCTTTCAGGCATTTCCAACTTTTCATGAGTCCTTCGGGAATTTTCCTGGCAAAGATACTCTACTGGCTTGATATTTCCTTCTCTAGCTTATTTTACAGATGAGGAAACTGAACCAAAGAGGGTTAAGTGACTTGCTCAGGGTCACACCAGGTAGTAAGTCTGAGGTTAGGTTTGAACTCAGGAGGAGTTGTCTTTCTGACTCCAGGCTTAGCATTCTTTCCAATGCACCAACTTGATGACTAATAAAGAGAATTCACATATTCAATGGTATTAAGTTCTTTTTTTTCTTTATTTTTTTTTAAATTTTATTATAGTTTGCATCATTCATTTCCACAAGATTTTGAGTTACATATTTTCTCCCCCTCTTTCCCCCACCCACCACCCCAAAACAGCCATCCCAGTGTGCCCCCCTCCCCC
>CM053585.1:436085148-436127804 GCA_028646515.1 Pseudochirops corinnae
GCCTGGCGCCACAGGCTCCACGTGACCACATTCAGCCTATTAGGGAACAGAGTATACTTTCAAATATCCAAGGGTCCTCAGAGTCACGTAGCCACTTTAACAAAGGGCCTAGGGGCAGGGAAGATCTTTAGATTCCCATAACAGCGGGGAAAGTAGTACAACTTAAGTAGAGCACAGAGTATGTGTAAAGATGTGATAGAAGACAAATCTCAGGAGATAATGAGAGAGGCTTGAATACCAGACTAAGACTTTAGAATTATAGACTATAAAAGTCCTAATCCCATCCATGTATATGGCATTTGAATTGTTCTTTTGGTCACAGGAAGGAGAACTGGATCCATGAGCCATGAGCTGCAGAGGGACAGATATTATCTTGATATAAAGAAAGACATTCCAACAATTTAAAAGTGTCAAAATATTAAAAAAAAAATCTTAGGGAAGGGATATTCATTCATTCAGTGTCTTAAGTGGATCATTTGTCAGAGGTGTTATGTAAGAATTCTAGAGAAGTAAAAGGTTGGAATAGAGAATATCTTATGTGGATTATCGCTCTTAGATTCTATGCCCTAGTGAGGATATGATTGTGTATTTCAAGTATTCCAAGTGTTGTTAAATAGAAAAGAAGTCAGATTTTTTAATCCTGAATCTACCAGGTTAAACTAACACCAGTGGGTTAGAGATAGTTTCCTACCGATTATAGGGAAAACTCTCATGACTAGACAAGTGGAAATGGAAGAGGTTGCTGTTAAAGATGGTTATTTATGCTTGTGAACTGGAAGATGGGATATCACTTGTCAGAGGTACTTTTGAAAGGCTTCATCGTATAGCATGACTTTGGATTAGATGACATTTGGGGTACTTTCCAACTCTTTGGTTCTAAAAATCTTTAAAAACAAGAGAAAAATATAAATAAAAATATGAATATCTTATGCGCACTGAGAGCAGAGAGTACTTAATTTTTGTCTTGAAAACCACAGCACCTTGCAATTCACTGGCACTTAATAAATGTTGAATTGAATTTAAATAAGTAAGATGCAGTGTAGGATGAGGCAGGCAAAGCAGGGGAATGTAGGCAAATAATAATCAGGGCTTTCAGAAAGGACAAGATGATGGGGAGGATTAAGTGTGGCATATGATTGATCTTTACTTAAATACTCTATGTCTTTAGTCAGAGTTCTTTCAAGTGTTCCTTAGAATGCTCTTTTAAAAAGTGAAAAAAAGAAGCAGAGCCAAGATGATAGAGTAAAGGCAGCAACACACCTGAACTCTCCCCAGGTCTGCTCAAGCAACTTTAAACTGATGCCTCAAATCAAATTCTTCAGCAGGAAAATCAACTAAAGGTCAAGGTAAAACAGTTTTCCAGCCCAAGATAATGTAGAAGATTGGGAGGAAATATCTGTCACATCAGGGTAGTAGCTGGCTGCACCAAACTCAGGAAATGCCAGCAACAGGACTTGGGGGCAGCTACATTAGTGGAAAGCAGAAGTTCTGGGAGTTCTCAGCCTATAGATGATGAAGGGATTGGATTAACTGGTCAGAAAGATTCTGGGGGACGCTGTGCAGATGCTGGGTTCAGAACCCTGTTGTATTTCCCATACACAGTTCTGAGTCACTGTCACAGGACAAAGCAGAGCACTAGTGCTTATAGTCACAGGCGAGTAGAGGTCCTGTTCAAAGTTGCCTTATGGAGAGGAGTGTTTGTGGTCACTCACAAGGAAGTAAGAACCTGAGTTCCAAGCAAGAAAGGATATCCATGCAGCTGCAGGAGATCAGGGGACATAATCACAGTTCCAAGACCATCATGACTGCCGGCACTTTTGACTACAGAGAAGGAAGGTCCCTTCCTAGGTAAAGATCAGAGCACAGAAGAGTAGTGACTATACCTCTTCTTAGATCATACCACATTGGAAGAACTAGAAACTTAAAGACCTTCAGAACAAGCTCTGAAAACAGCAACACAAAACACTCTGAAGCTTAGAAGAGTGTCCTATCCATCCCACCTACAGAGCCCAACTTTAACATAAAGATTAAAGTGAAGAAATAGGCTGGGTAGGGGCAGCTTGGTGGTACAATGAATAGAGCACAGGCCCTGGAGTCACAAGAACCTTAGTTCAAATCCTGCCTCAGGCACTTAACACAAAACTAGTCCTGTGACCTTGGGCAAGATAAACAAGAGTCTAGACATAATATTTAAAGAAATTATAAAGAAAAACTGCCTTGTAATCCTAGAACCAGAGGGTAAATAGAAATTGAAGGAAACTACCACTCACCTCTTGAAAGAGATCCCCAAATCAAAACTCCCTGGAATATTATAACCAAATTTCAAAGCTCCTGGGTCAAGGAGGAAATGCTAAAAGTAGCCCAAAATAAACTATTCAAATATTGAAGAGCCACAGCCAGGGTGACACAAGATTTACTAACTATGATGTTTGAGGAGGAGGGGACTAGGAATATAGTATTTTGGAAGGAAAAGAAACAAGAATTACAACCAAGAATATACTTCCTAACAAAAATGAGTATAATCCTTCAGGAGAAAAATAGACATTGAATGAAATAGGGTATTTTTAAGCTTCCTAATAAAAACACAAGAACTGACTAGAAAATTTGGCTTTCAAATACAACATCCAAGGGAAGCATAAAAAAGGTAAACATAAAAGAGAAATCATAAGGGATTCAATAAGGTTAAGTCATTACATTCCTTTGTGGGAAGATTTTTGTAACACCTAAGAATTTTATCATTGTTAGGGCAGTTAGGAGTATATAGGAATAGAGGGCATGGATGTGAGTTGTCTGTGATGGGATAATTTTTTTTAAAAATAAATTAAGAGGTGAGGAGGGCCCACAACCATGTCAAATACCTATAAAATATGACTCTAAACAAACTTTTAAGCTACAGAACCCATAAAGTAACAGAAACAAATCTCCTGCTGAAGGCAGTCTGGCAGGCCTACAGGAAGGGTTCATCTCAGCATGCTGGGAGCCAACCCCAGCCCCAGGTGAGCCACAATTTTAGCCTCAAGGAGGCTGACCAGCAGTGGCTGGAGTCAACATCAGGAGACTAAATCACCACTAGAGCTCCTGGCCTGCATATTTTAGGGGGACCAAGCTACCATTCAGAGGCCCTGAAAGCCAATCAGGAGAAGAATGCCTTAAAAAGCTGAATTTGCCAGGTGGAAAAGGAATTTCAAAAGCTTACTGAAGAGAATAATTCCTTCAGAATTAGATTGGAGCTAATGGAAGCCAATGACTTTATGAGAAATCAAGATGCTATAAAACAGATCCAAACAAATGAAAAAATAGAAGGCATTGTGAAATATCTCATTGGAAAAACAACTGACCTGGAAAATAGCTCCAGGAGAGATCATTTAAAAATTATTGGACTACCGGAAAGCCATGATCAAAAAAAGAACCTATGTGTCATCCTTCAAGAAATTCTCAAGGAAAATTGCCCGGATATTTTAGAACCAGAAGGCAAAATAGAAATTGAAAGAATTCACCAATTATCTCTTAAAAAAGATCCCAAAAAGAAAACTCCTAGGAATGTAATAGCCAGGTTCTAGAGTTCCCAGATCAAGGAGAAAATATTACAAGCAGCCAAGAAGAAACAATTTGAATATTGTGGAAACACAATCAGTATAACACAAGGTCCAGCAGCTTCTACATTAAGGGATTGAAGGGCTTGGAATATGAAATTCCAGAGGTCAAAGGAGCTAGGATGGCCATTAAATGAAAAAGAGGACTTTCAAGCATTCTTTATGAAAAAAAAAGAGTTGAATAGAAAATTTGTCACTCAAATACAAGAAGGAAGAGAAGCATGAGAAGGCAAACAGGGAAACAAAATCATAAGGAACTTATTAAAATTGAACTATTTGCATGCCTACATGGAAAAAGGATAATTGTAACTTATGAAACTTTTCTCAGTATGAGGATAGTTGAAGGGAATATATATATATATATATATATATATATATATATAGAGAGAGAGAGAGAGAGAGAGAGAGATGTATATATGTATATGTGTATAGATAGATTTACACATATATATGTGTATATGTATATATATATGTATTTGTGTGTTTGTGTGTGTGTATAAAGGTATACATAGACAGAGGGCACACGATCAGTTGAATAGGAAGGGATAATATCTAAAAATAAAATTAAGAGGTGAGAGAGGAATATAATGAGAGGAGATAGGGAGAGACAGAATAGAGTAATTTATCTCATAAAAGAGGCAAGAGAAAACTGTTACAATGGAGGGGAAGAACAGGGAGGCAAAAGGGAATGGGTCAACCTTACTCTCATTGAAATTGGCTTAAGGAGGGAACAACATCCACACTAAATTGGGTATCTTGCCCTACATGAAAATAGGGCAGAAGATGATGGGGGCGTGATAGATGGGAGGACAGATTAGGGGGGAGGATAGTTAGAAACACACACTTTTGAAAAGTGACAGGGTCAAAGTAGAAAACAGAACAAGTGTTGGGCAGGATAGGATGGAGAGAAATATAGTCAGTCTTTCACAATATATCCACTATGGAAATGTTTTGCAATACTATACATGTACAACCTATATTGAATTGCTTATCTTCCCAGTAAGGGTGAGTGATGAGGGAAGAAGGGAAAGAATCTGGAATTGAAAGTTTTAAAATCAAATGTTTAAACATATGTTATTATTATTATTATTATTTACATTCAACTGGGAAATAAGATATACAGGTACTGGGGAGATCCATCTTGCCCTACTGGAAAGTGGGAAAGGGAGGGGGAAGGATATAGGAGAGAGCAAATTGGGGGAGGGACTATCCAGTGGGATCCCTGCTTTGAGGTGGTGGGTAGGGGAAAGACAGGAAGAAAATGTGTAACTCAAAATCTTGTGGAAATGAATATTGTAAACTAAAAATAAAACAAACAAACAAAAAAGATGTGAGGAGGGATGCACTGGAAGAAGAGTAAGGGAGATATAAAATGGGGAAAATTATCTCACCTAAAAAAGGTGTGAACAGAAGAGCTTTTGCTTGAAGGGGAAGATGGGGTGGCAGGCAATGCTTGATCCTTACTGTCATTGGAATTAGCTCAAAGAGGGAATAACACACAAATTTAGTTGGGTATACAAATTTATCTTACCCTACAGTGAGAAAGGAGAGGAAGAGGAAAAGAGAAGGTGGGGGGGGTGGGGGGACTGATGGAAGGGTGGGACCATTAGCTCATTAAGGTAGGTACTTGTTATAGACTTTTGGAAAGGGGAGAAAGAGAGAGAGAGAGAGAGAGAGAGAGAGAGAGAGAGAGAGAGAGAGAGAGAGAGAGAGAATGAATTGGATTGAGGGAAATATACAGTAATCATAACTGTGAATGTGAATGTGAGGACTCATCTATAAAATGGAAATGAATAGGAAAATGGAATAAAAACCAGAATCCAATAATATGTTGTTGACAAGAAACACATTTGAAACAGAGACACAGAGTAAAGGTTAGGGGCTGGAGCTAATTTTGTTATTATTTAACTGGGTTAAAAACAAAAACAGGGGTAGCAATCACAATTAAGACAAAGCAAAATAAAAATAAAACTAATTTAAAGAGATAAGCCAGGAGATTACAGCAAGCACAGTGAAATAATATCAATGTTAAACATATATGTACCAGATGTCATAGATCCAATTTTTTAAAATTATAAATGAATTACATAAGGAAATAGTAAAACTGTGCCATTGGAGACCTTACCTTTTCCTTCTTAAAACTAGATAAAGCTAACCATAAAATGAATAAGACATAAGTTAAAGAGATGAATAGAGTTTAAGAAAAGTTGGATATTATAAACCTCTAGAGAAAATTGAATGGGGATAGAAAGAAGTATACTTTTTCTCAGCTGTATGTGGCACTTTCACAAGAATTAACCATGTATTAGGGCATTAAAATGTCACAACCCAATGGAGAAAAATAGAAATAACAAATTTTTCCTTTTTAGATCATAATTGCAATAAAATTTTGTTCAATAAGAAGCCATGGAAAATAAGTTAAAATTAATTGTAAATGAAATAATCTAATCCTAAAGAAAGATTTTCTCAAAGAACAAATCATACAAAGAATCAGTAATTTCATTGAAGACAATGACAGCAATGAGACAACAAATCAATATTTATGGGATGCATCCAAACCTTCACTTTGGGTCAAATTTGTATCTCTAAATGCTTATCTCAGTAAAATTGAGAAATAACAGATCAATGAATTGGCCATACAGCTAAAATAACACCAACAACAACCAGAAAAAGAACAGATTAAAAATTACCAGTTAACCACCAAAAAGCAAATCCTGAAAATCAAAGGCAAGATTAAAATATTTGAAAAGAAAGCAGTAAACTAATATATAATGGTTTCATGGGAAAAAAAAAAAACACAAAATAGATAAAACACTAATTAATTTGATTTCAAAAATAAAAAGAAAAGCAAATTATCTAGTATCAAAAATGAAAAAGGGTTAATGCACCATCAATGAAGATGAAATTAGGAACTATTTTTCAAATTATATATCAATAATCATAACAATCTAAGTGAAGTGGATGAATATTAACAAAATTCTAAATTGCCCAGATTAATAGAAGAGGAAACAGAATATTTAGAAAAAGAAATTGAACAAGACATAAATAAGCTCAGTTAAAAAAAAAAAACCTCCCTGGGACCAGTTGGTTACACAAATGAATTTTTAGCAAATATTTCAAGAAGAAGTAATTCCAATACTATATAAACTATTTAGGAAAATAGGTAAAGAAAAGAAAATATTTTATTATACAAATATGGTGGTGATATCCAAACCAGAAACAGTAACAATAGAGAAAGAAAAATATAGACCAGTTTCCTAATGAACTTGGATACAAAAAATAATTCAAATAAAATTTTAGCAAGGAGATTACAGCAATATGTCACAAAAATCATTCACTATACAAGGTGAAATTTATACCAAGAATGCAGAGCTGGTTCAGTATTAGGAAAAATATCCTCATAATTGAGTATGTTAATAACAAAGCCCACAAAAATCATTATTATCTCAACAGATGCAGAAAAAAAGGTTTTGAAAAAATACACCACCACTCTAATTTTAAAACACCAGAAAACATAGAAATAAACAGAGCTTTCCTTAAAATAATACATAGTATCTATCTAAAGCCATCAGCAAGCATTATCTATAATGGGGATAAGCTATAAGCCTTTTCCAGTAAGATCAGGGGTGAAACAAGGATGATCATCAGCACCACTATTATTCAGTATTATACTAAAAGTGCCAATTACACCAATAAGAGAAGAAAAAAATGAAAGAATGGTAATAGGCAAAGAGGGAAGGAAATCATTGCTCTTTGCAGATGATATGATTATGAAGTTAGACAATACTGATCAATTAAACACATAGTTAAAATTATTAACAACCTTAGCAAAGTTGCAGGATATAAAACAACCCACATAAATCATAATCATTTCTATACATTACAGACAGAGTCCAGCGGGAAGAGACAGAAAAATAAATTCCATTTGTATCTATGGAAAATAAAAAAAACTTTGGAGTCTACCTGCCAAGATAAATTCAGGAGCTATATGAACACAATCACAAAACATTTTTCGTTTAAATAAAGCCATATCTAAAGAAATGGAGGAACAGTAATTGCTTAAGCCAAGACAGTAAAATGAAATGACAATTCTACCAAAATTAATTCACTTACTTAGTGCCATAACAATTAAACCACCAAAATTATTTTATACACTTACAATATTATGACAAAATTCTCCTGGAAGAACAAAAGGTCATGAATATCAAGGGAACGAATAAAAACAATGTGAAGGAAGGTATTCTAACAGTATTAGATCTAGAACTATATTACAAAGCGGTAATCATCAAAACAATCTTGTAGTACCTAAGAAATGGAGGAATAGATTAAGTAAACAATAGGCAGTAGTAAATGACCATAGTGTCTAGTGTTTTATAAATACAAAGGTCCAAGCTTTTTCTTTAATTAATTGATTTGGTTTTTTTTACTTTTAGTTTACAAGATTCAGTTTCAGAGTCCCTTGACTTTTCTCCCCTCCCTCGCCCCACCCCCCATGGCAGCATGCAATTGAGTATAGGATCTGCAAATACTTTCACATTGGACATTAGTCTGGTTGTATAGAAGGGTTGTAACCAATGGAGTGAACAATGGGAAAAAAAGAAAGAAAACCAAACATGGAAAAGAACGATAGCATGTAGGTTGCTTCCGTCTCCATTTAAACTCTGTTCTTTCTATATCTTTCTCTGAATTTAGACATCTCCCTCCATCCTGAGACTTGTAGAGTTGTCTCATAATTGTGTGTTGCTGAGAAGAGTCCAGTTTGTCAAAGTTGGTTGTCACACATACAACATGTCTGTGATGGTTTACAAATTTTACCTGGTTCTGCTCTTTTCACTTAGCATCAGTTTGTATGAGCCTCTCTAGGTAAATATAGCATGAAAGCTCTATCAGATCTATAGATAAGGGAAGAATATATGACTAAACAAGAGATTGAAATTATTATGAGATTGACTAATATGGCAGAAAAAGGAAATGACATTTCTAAGGGAATGTGGAAAACTAAGGATTCCAATGCACTATTGGTGGAGTCGAGAATTGATTCAACTGTTCTGGAGAACAATTTGGAACTATGCCCAGAAAAACCACTACTAAGTCAGTATCTCAATCAAAGAAAACAGAAAATAACATATATGTATAAAAATATTTATAGCAGTTCCTTTTTATGAAGACAAAAATTTGGAATTAAGGGGATACCCATCAACTAGAGAATGGCTGAACAAGTTGTGGTATATAATTGTGATGAAAAAGTATTGTGCTATAAAAAATGTGGAGCAGAATGTTTTCAGAAAAACCTGGGAAAATGTATATGAACTGATGTAAAATGAAGTGAGCAAAAGTAAGAGAACACTGTACACTGTAACAATATTTTATGATGATCAGCTGTGAATGACTTAACTATTCTCAACAATAAAGTAATTTAAGACAATTCTGAAGGACTTATGGTAAAAAAAATGCTATCCTGATTAAAAAAAACTAATGGAGTCTGAATGGAGATTGAAGCATCTTTTTGTTTCTTTTTATTATGTTTCTTTTTGCATACTGGCTAATAGGAAAGTATGTTCATATTACTGAACATGTATAATCTATATCAAATTGTTTGACTATTCAAGAAGGGGAGAATGGAGGGAGGGAGGAAAAGAGGGAGGAGGAGAATATGGAACTCAATTTTTAAAAACTATTGTTAAAAACTTTTTATTTATAATTGAGATGAAATAAAATAAGAGAAAAAAGAAAAATAGAGCTTCACATTAAAGAAAAAGATATTTCCCAAACCAGTTCCAGAATGATCTTCATATTTAGCCCAGTGCCTGCCATACAGTGGGCATTAAATGTTAATTGAACTGAAAGAAAAATAAAATAAAAAGTGAGAAAACCGCATAGCCTTTATGAACCACTTTTTCTCATATCTAGAATAGGGATAATAATTATTTACCTACTTCATAGGGCTGTAAAGATTAATTAGTCCACATGCAAAAAAAGTGAAAAATGTTGTTTGAGTGTTAAATACTGTTACTTTATCTTTGGTTTTTAAAAAGACTAACTGCTCATTAGCTTTTGTAAATGTCTTCTGATGTACGTCACCAAATTTATAAACATAGAGAAATAAGTGATGGCATATGACAAAATATAATCTGGTTAAGGAGTTACTAATCATTTGATGGCATGAAAGTTCATTAAAAGGGGGAAAACACTTTTAATCTGCTTCTCTATAAATGATTAACTGTCAAGTTCTATTGGACTGGCAAAGATGACCTTGGTACTTCCGTGGGAAATTGTCTAACAAGTTAAAAGGGAACTCCCCAGTAAACACATCTCCAATAAGTTAACTTCAATTGCTCTAATTATATTGCAATGTAAAAAGTCAAGCTCTTTGGAGATGCTTGGTTCAAATAAGAAATCCTATCAGAATTGATCCATATCTCTAGGCAAAATCTCACAGGTGTACAGTTATGTGGCTAAAAAACCCAGATTTAGTATATGGAAGGTTAAGGAACTTACTTAATGTGCATACTAGAGGAAACAGAACTTTGGAAAGTATACCAAAGGAAGAAGGACAATTTTATTACCAAGTTATTTAGCGAAATTATAGTGACCTTCTGCAAATGACGATCTGTGTTCTCCAGAGTAAGTTTGTAGTTTATTTTGGCACATTACATAAATTACCTTTTTTGTTGATAGAATATAAATAAGGCCTTTGAGACACTACGACTTCTCATTATGGAACATCAGTAAAACTTAAGTGTATATATTATGCATGTACCAGTCAAGTACATGTGTTATGCACTTATAATTAACTGCTCAGTTTTAGGCTAAGCACTGGATATAGGCAAAAGCAGTCTCTATCTTTAAGGAGCTCCCATTATAATAGGGGAGATAACATAAATACAAACACAACATATAAAGAGAAGATGAAAGGTAATCATTGCATAGGAAAGAAGTAGCTGAGGAGATCCGTCAGAAGGTATGATTTTAGCTGAGCCTTGAAGGAAAACAGGTAAATGAGAAGAGGGATTGTTCCAGGTATGGGAGATATCTTGGACAAAGGTAGGAGAGAAGAAATGAAGTATAGAATAGCAAATATGCCACGAAAGATGACTCATTGCATGCATGGAAGGCAAGAAAAGGCAAGAATACCAGAAAGGTAAACAGATTATGAAAAGTTTTGAATGATAAACTGAGAATGTATATGTGATACTGAAGGTAATAATTATTCTCTGGAATTTATCAAGTAGGGAGATGGCATGTTTAGGTCTGTGCTTTAGAAAAATTCTCTTGGAAGCTAAGTGGAGGGTAGAATTTAATGGAAAGAAATGAGTCAGAGAAATTAATTAGAAGGCTATTACAATAGTTCTAGCAAAAAGTGATGAAGGATGTAATTAGGATAGTAACTGTGAGAGTTGAGAGAAGGGAATATGTAGGAAAGTTGTGGTGAAGATAGAAACAACAATACTTGGCAATGGATTGGATATGTTGGGTGAATGCTAGTGAGGAGATGAGAATGACATCAAGGTTGTAGCAACTTGATTAATGGTGGTACTCTTCATAGCAATAGGAAAGTTAAGAAAAGGGCAAGATTTGGTGGAAAAGAAAATTAGTTTTCTTTTGGATACATTGAGTTTGAGATACAAGACATTCAGTTCAAAATATTCAAAAGGCAACTGATAATATGTAAGTGGAGGCTGGAAGAATGATTAGGTAGGCAAATTAATCTGAGAATCATATGCATAGAAATGCTAAGTGAATCCATGAGAATTTATAAGATCACCAAGTGAGACAGAATAATGGAAAAAGAGGACTTGGGTCTCTCATTTGGGTGACACGCAGAGTTAGTAGGCTTGACATATATGCTTTTAGTGATGATTTATACATAAATTAATAATACTTTAAAATCAAAATGGATTTAATTATACAGTTGTATCTAGTAAACTAAGAATACCTGGTATTTCTAGTTGCTAAGAAATAAAATTATGCACAATGAGAAATATACAGAAACAAGTATGAATAAATTTTAACTTTCAAATTAAAATAGCCTTAAATTTACAATAATAACATAACTTGCAGCAGCTGGGTAGTACAGTGGATAGAGCAGTAGTCTAGGAATTAGGAAGACTCATCTTGAGTTCAAATCTGGCCTCAGACACTTGCTGTGTGACCCTGGAGTAAGTCATTTCACCCTCTTTACCTCAGTTTCCTCATTGATAAAATTAGCTGGAGAAGGGAATAGCAAGCCACTCCAGTATTTTTGCCAACATGGTGACCCAGATGGAGTCATGAAGAGTAGGGCACAACAGAAACAATGCAATAACAACAAAAACAGAACTTACTATATTTTACTCATTATGGTAATTTCAACACATACATGTTCCTAGAACATCACTCTTAAGGAAGAAATATTTTTATTCAGAAATTATTTTTAAACATAAGTGACTATTTTAATACTGGATTTAAATAATTGCCTGGCTCAAAAACTAGTATATTGTACTTGTTAGATATATGAAAGCCACGTGGTCTTATTGTAGAATTTTTTCTGACTTTTGGGGCACTGAGCATTTATTTAGAAAATATTATAGTTCCTTTTATGTACAAGAGGTTTTATCATCATTTCTAAAAAAAAAAAATATTTTCCTCATTTTTAAATTAGTAAATGTAATTTTAAAGTTCATTAAAAAAACAAATTGTATGATTAATGTGTGTCATTGGACAAGCATATATATTTTATATATTATATATACATATTTTCTATATATACACATATATATTTTAATGTCAAAATGTAATATTAAAAGGAAAGTGTTTTAATATGCCAAAATAATATTTTAATAGTTATTTTTGGTGTATGTCTTTTGAGTGCTCTATTTTTTTTTTTGTCAGATCTGGGTTTGTTTTTTGTTTTTTGTTTTTTTTTGTTTTTTTACCTTTTTGGGAATTCCTGGTATGGAAACTCTAATTACTAATACAGGTCAGGAAATTACCTATAATTTAAAGTTGCTTAGCACTTTGGGAAGTTATAATTTCCCTATGGTCACCGAATTGGTATATATCAGTCACAAGACAATTCTTCCCAGATCTTCCTAAATGCTAAGTTGGCCGTTTATCCATTATATCAGATTGTTTCTTAAGCACTCATAAGCTCGTTGACATTTTCAAAATGGGAACAAAAAACAAATACAAAATTATATCACAAACAAATAACCCACTTTAAATGGCATTTGTCTCAACAAAATTTGTATATATTATTTATGAAGCAGCCACATAGTTAATTCGGAAGTTATGTTGTTCATTGTTAATACCACTTACGTTCTCATCTTCTCTGAGCTACAAGTAACAAAGAACTACCTATTTCACATTTATATGGAGAAATGTCTATTAAATTGGATATCAGAGGTTTGAATACTAGTTTTGCTTTTTGCTACCTGTACAGCCATTAACAAGTTAGTTTAGTTCTCTGGAACGTTGTCAGTTTCCTCATCCATTGAAGTAGTCAGGGATTCTTAACCTGGGGTACATGAAGTTGGTTATTTTAAAAATATATTTTTAAAAGTAGATTTCATTATAATTTCTTTGCTTGTAATTCTATATAGTTTATTTTATGCATTTATACAATTACACTGAGTAGGAGGTGTATCAGCAATGCAGCATTCACAGTGCCTACAATAACTATAAGTATGCTGATATGGTTATTAATCACAAAATGCAACAGGCTCTCTACATAAGAAATATAGCTAGAGCATTTATTTAAGTGCCAGAAAACTGAGTACCCAAACCAGAAAGTCAAAGCCAACACAGTAGTTATGAAGTTGGCACATGTAGTTAAAGTAGTAAACACCCACATTCTCAAGCCTTCAAAACAGGACAGGCTACCTCAGGCAAAGACACTCCTCTCCTCACAACAACTGCTCAGCGTCCAGGCAACTTGCTCCCAGCAGCTCTAGCCCTCCCGCAGTTCCCATCCCTGGCAATTCTCAGCAAGAGTCCTTAGCAAAGATTCTGGCAGGCTCAAAGAAAAAAGAGTTTGCGCCACAAGCTGCTGCTGCTGCTGCTGCTGCTTCCAGTCATCACAGCTGGGATGCTAGCTTGGTTCCAGCATTCTCTTGCTCCACCCCTTCCTGCTACTTCAGCAAGTTCAAGGGGCATGGAAGATCTTCAAATCCCAGTATCATTACAGGAGGCCATGGATTCCACTTGATGACCAAAAGGATCAATGATAGCAAAAAAAAAAAATGCCTGGACTAAATAATTCCTTATATCCCTTCTGGCTCTGAGTTCCATGATCCTCTGAAGGAAAGAAAGTAAAGTTGTCATAGAAGACTATTCAACATGAACATTAATTCATCTTTTCCCTCATTTACTTTTTTAGCCTTTGCCTCTAGGCACAGTGGGGCCTACTCTGACTTTGTACTCATCAGGTCCCAGACGGAGTTATTACTGCAGTTCAGAAATTCTTTGCTTGGTTAAGAAATCCTCTAAAGAATACAACCAAATGCCAGAAAATATACATGGAAGATGACTTTGAACCTTAACGAATGATGAGGAATACTCAGAATATGAAACTGAAAGACTCAATAATAGAAAGCATCCTTTTTGAAATTTAGTGGAGATTATAGTAAATTGCAGATATGGGGTAAGGTTAATATGAAAAATGTCAGGGGGTAATGTGGTACAATATAAGCATGTTTATTCACATTCACTTCTGCCTGATATTTTTTCTCTTGCTTATTCTCATCCTTATTAAGTTATGAGTTTCTGTATCTTGAATTTCTAAAGTGGCTCCCATTATGTTTTTGCAATAGTAACCAACTATGGCCACTAGGTGGCACAGTGGATAACTGCGGAGCCTGGAGTCAGGAAGACTTGAGTTCAAATGCGTCCATAGGCACTTATACTTTTTGTGACTTTTGACAAGTCATTTAAGTCTCTGTTTGCCTCGGCTTCCTCAGCTGTAAAATGAGCATGATAATAGCACCTATTCTGCAGGGTTGTTGTTAGGAGGATCAAATAAGATATTTGTAAAGCACAGTTCACAGTCCTTGGCATTAAGTAGATGTCATATTGATGATGATGATGATGATGTGAAGGCATATTGACCTGTGTCTATTTAATACCTAGTTTTCTGTTTTAACAAAATGGATACAAGAGATACAAGTCGGAAAGACTTGAATCCTAGTTCTGATTCCATCACTAACACTGCATATATCAGTGCTTAAAACTAGGATTCAGTTTCCTTAGTGGCAAAATAAATTGCTTAAATTAGATGAAATTCAAAGTTGTTTTTTTTTAGCTTTAACATTTTTTAATCTTGCTAGACAAACACATATATTATAAATCTTTTATCAGATGATCAGCCTCCACACTACTGCATTTAATCAAATTGATGGTTTCCGTCCTCCCCACCCCCAACCTATCATGTTTTTTATCTTGATTAGTCCCTTGCTTATAATGGCTGCTTTGGAGAATATTGAAGTTTGCCATTAATCATACAGCTTTAAAAAATTATTATTTAATGAAACATTGCTTCTTTTTTTTAAACAAATTTATTGATCCCCTGAACAGAGCCTTCTGCTTTCGTAATACACTGTGGAAGGCCAAACATATGCAAAAATAAGATCCTTTACTTCTCCCTGATTTACATAAAGACTAAGACATTAAATGAATTTCCATAATTATTAAAAGCATCTCCACAGCCAGCAAAATCAGGCTTTTTTTCCAGAAAAAAATATTGTTATTTATAGCATTAATGTTCTGTTTAGGGCATTTCTGTACATCACTGAATTGTGCCTGTATCAGTAATTTATGTCTCAAAAACATGATATTGTTGATTTCTTAGATGCTGTATTATGAAATCTCTTTGCATAGGGAATTCATGATGATGCGGTGCACCTTGACTGAACCAAGCTGACATTAATAAAAGCCCTAGACAAGGCCCTAGCCAGTGACATTGCATTATCGTATGCCATAGAAATTAAAGTCTATTAAAAACTATAATTGTTACTCATATATAATACATGAGTAGATAGTATTTTCTAACAGATCACAAGAGCATAAGAAAATGCATATTTCACAGCATCTTTGGAAATTTATACTAATTTCTGTTCAGCAATCACCAGTTTTCACTTATAAGTTTGCAAAGTGTTCATTTTTCAGGACCAAGGACCTCTTTAAGAAAATATGCCTTTCAAAATCACTCATAACAAGTCTTGGAGTAAGGTCCTCATAATTCATAGCATTTAGTATTTAATAAATTTAATTATAAACAAAGTGGTACTATTATTCCCAAAATAACAAAATTTAGTAGTTGAAAGGGGTCTCAGTGGCCTAGTCCAACTCATATGCAAAAGGAAACTCCATTATAAAATAATTACATAGAAATGTACTCATTGGTCTTAAGGGATTTATGGAGAAAATTTATCCAGGCTGTCACTCTCATGGTTCATCATCTTCAAGTAGATATCCAGATTGAAAGGGTAGTACAGACTACCAAGGATCCCCTAAATTGGATTGTGGAAAAAGACTGGCCATAAATTCTTTGCCTTTTTATATCATGATGAAAAACAGTAACACTTGCAATCTTGACTTCTCCATTAGAACACTTTTATTTAGAAATAAAGCAGGGTGAGTTTGTAATCAGTTTCTCTTTCAATTCAATGACCCAGCCCCTATGAGGAAGGAAAACATGTCTTATCTAAACTTTAAATTTATTCTAGTGTCCAGGACAGTGATTTATATATGGTGGGCATGTAACAATACATATTAAAGAATGAATTAGGATTCTTTTATGATTGAAGAAAAATGGAATAAAAATCTTCTGAATTCAAAGAGATCTCTAATACTTTATAGTTCAACTTGTCTATAAATGAACAAGGATTTCCTCCATAATACTTCCCCAATAGGGAATCAATTCAGTCTATGTATGAAGCCTTTTGCTGAATAAAACACTTATCTGTGAAGGCAGATCATCCCTTTTTTGAAGAATTCTAATGGTTCAGATTTGTTTTTCTTTACTCCAAACTTAAACCTAATTCCAAAACTTCTATCTTCTATTGAGGAGTTGTGAAATGTACGAACAGTACTTGTCCAGGATGTGTTTAAACCCAAAGACTCTAGCTTTTGGCATAAGAATTCACTATTTGACAAAAACTGCTGGGAAAATTGGATAATAGTATGGCAGAAACTGGGCATAGACCAATCTGTATGCCAAAATAAAGTCTAAATTTGTTCATGATCTAGATATAATGGCTGATATTGTAAGTGATGTAGGACAACAAGGAGTAGTTTACCTGTGATGACTGAATTTGATAGACTGGGCTCTTCTCAGCAATGCAAGGCTGTAAGACAATTCCAAAGGACTCATGATGGAAAAGGCTATCCACATCCAGAGAAAGAATTCTGGAGTCTGAATGCAGATTGAAGCAAACTATTTACTCCCTCCTTCTTTTGTTTCATTTTGTTTTGTTCCTTCTATCTTGTTATTCATCCCATTGTTTATAATCCTTCTTTACAACTTCACTAATGTTTATTGTGAAGGTATATGTAGAACCTGTATCAGACTGCATGCCACCATTGGGGCTGGAGGAGGGGGAAAGGAGGGCGGAGAAAATGTGGAACTCAAAAACTTGTGGAACTGAATGTTGTATACTAATTGTAAATAATTTTTTTTAAACTTAATGCATTAGAAAAATAATTGTCCAGGATGTGGTGATGTATGTACCTTAAGGGACTTTCCTCACAATAGCCATGGGAGATAGTGCAAGTATCATTACTCCTATCTTATAGCTGATGCTCAAGTAGTTTAAGTAACCTACACAAGGTCACAGCTTGTAGATGCTGTATCAATGTCAGAAGTCCTATCTGATGAATCCAAGTCCTTTTTGTTCTTCCCAGGGTATGATTGTTTCATGACCTCCAATTCCAAATTGACTCGGATGTTTGCCCATGGATGTTTATTTTATTTCTTGCTTCCCCACCCCCGTAGCCCCAATACAATATTTACAGCACCCACAATCACTGCAAATATACCCGCATGGTGCTCAAGTGCAAACCATATCTCTTCATATAGAGAACAGAAGCAAAACATTTATTTAGACACCAGAAAACCAAATCCCAACACCAGGAAATTGAATCCATCATAGCAACATATAAGTTAATGCACCACAAAGTAGCAAAGAGCCATACCATCCTTTAGCCTTCCCACAAACCAATATTTGACCAATATTTACTCACAAGTCTATCTGTCTCCCTCGGAAACAAACTCTCCTCCAAACTGTCTAGCAGGCTCTGATTCCCAGCTTCCTGTGGGCCCTGATCCACCCTTCAGCAAACTCCTCCCACCACTGTTTCCAACATGATTACATTCAGCCTATTGGGGGCATGGTATATTTTCAAAACAGGGAAGGTCTTCAAATTCCCTTAGGCTTATTAAGGGGCAGGGAAGATGTTCAAATTTCCATTACCATTACACACACACACACACACACACACACACACACACACCACAACACATGTGTGACAGCACAGATAAACCCTTTGAGCTATTCCTAAAAAAAAATTAAGGCTGAGGTTGTTCTGAATCAGACTAAGAAAAAGGCACATTTAACTTAGAGCACTACTCTGGGAAATTAATATGGGCTCCAAATAGCTAAATCAGCTCATTCTACTAAACAGGCAAATTGTTGCTCAAGACTTACACATAATAGTTTAAAATAACATTCAAAGTTTTTAAATGTCTCACTAGGCAACCATACTCTGTAGAAAGGATCAAGTGTAGTTCTCCCTGCCTAAAGTATTCTGATTCATACTTGCTTAATCGTAGTAAATACTCAAAGAAAGGTACCGGACAGTTGTTTGGAGAATAAGGATTATTGTGTGTTCTTTTGATTGTGAATGTGGAATAATGGATAGAGAGTTCTCCTGGAGCTCAAGAAGCTACGAAATCAAGTTCCATCTCCAACATAAGTGCCTAGACAAGGCTCTTAATGTCTTAATGCCCAAGGAAGCAATCACAAGTCTATCTACCAGCATTTACCCCCAAAATAAATTAGGCTCATCTTCTTCCTTCCCTCCTGTGATAGTCATCAGTTTTCCCTACAAAGGAAAAAACGGGGTCCAAGACCTGATTTTTTCACTTTTCCCTGTTTCTTTCCCCCCAACCTACAACAAGGGGATGTGACCAGGACCCATCTCCTCTCCTTCAAAAGGTATTCATTATCCCTAGAACCTAATCTCTGGTCATCTAAAGGCATAAAAAAGTCCCCACATGCAATGAGGGCTCATCATACTTCTTGGATTTCCGAAAACCATGAGTCACCATATCTTTCACCATGTCTTGCCCTAATGATCACATGCATTTCTATAAGAAGACAAATGGAGCCTTTCCATGGAAACTAAGTACCATTCTATTCTTACTACATATCCTTGCTGTGTTAGGGTGAAGTAAACCTCCTTTTGTTAACTCTTCAGTGAGTTTTGAGTGCATCATTTCATCCAAATATTAAATCTGAATTAAGAGAATGCTGGCATTGTGCTTGTCTCAAACAGTAACTCTAAGACAATGAAGTACAGAGAACATTTATTTGATGCTTTGCCTTGTCAGAGGAGCATTTTTTCAGAGAATTCCTAATAATTAGAAAAATTACAGATCTGGTTCAAAATTAAAAATAAACATCTAAAGCCGTCAAAACAGCAACTTTTTGTTTTGGTGGTGATAGTGCATTTGTGTTTTCAGTTTATTATTTAAAACAGGTATCTGATAATCCTAGATTATCAATGGACTACTCTGTCTCTCTGTCTCTCTCTGTCTCTGTCTCTCTCTCTCTCCTAAATTTTTGTTTTTGTTGTTCAGATGACCCTATTATGGGTTTTCTTGGCAAAGATACTGGAGCGGTTTGCCATTTCCTTCTCCAGCTCATTTTACAGATGAGAAAACTGAGGACAAACAGAGTTTAATGACTTGCCTAGGGTCACACAGCTCATAAGTGGCTGAATCCAGATTTGAACTCAGGAAGATGAGTCTTCTTGATTCCAGGACCAGTGCTCTATCCACTCTGTCACCTAGCTGCCCTAAATTTAGTGTTTTCCTAATTGTCTAAGTATTTGGTCAAGAATAGAGTGTAGATCACTGCTGAGGTCCTTATTTATTTGCTAAATCATGAAAACAAGAGTGACCAAATTCTGGAAATATTCTTTACTAATTGATGTTTTACTCAAAAAAACATTTAGATCACCTGACTTAACAAAATAAGATCAATTCAGAGGAAAGAAAAGTATCATATTATTTTTCTATTCCCTCAAACAAAAACAAAAAATGAAAAGAGTTTGCTTTGAAACTTTGCTAAATCCACTAAAATCTTGAAGTGCACCATTGAAAAATAATACATTATTTTAAGCCACTCATTTCAGGCAACTAGGCACCCTTCTCTTTTGAGGCATCTGATGCTCTGAATGTTTAACTTGTATTACAAATTTAAAAGGCTTTTACCATAAATACACTTTTAAGATTTGATGATTATTGGTCTCTTTTAATTGATCTCTTTACAGAAGTAATTATTTTCTTTTACTTATATAGCTACTTTGATTACCTTCCTTATGGGCATTTCTCTGCCTCTTCTCCTAACTCTGCCTTCCTTATCTCAATTCTTTACTCTTTTTGAATTCTACCTATGTTCCAAAGTCTAGTCCACACTCCTTTATATAGATGAAGTATTTCAAGACTGCTATGGCTGACATTAGGCTGAAATCCTGCTATTCTCAGCCTCTCCCACCCAATTTAATACTTCTTTATTATATGGCTATTGTTTCTTTGATATGCATCAGTATGTGTCCCCAGCTAGATATCAAGCCTCTTCACATAAGGAACTATGCCTTATTTTTATCTTATTTCCCCAGTAGTCTTTAGCAAAAACTTTAGTACATAGGTAGAACTAAATAATAAATCTCAAGGACAGAAGGTTTATATACATACATACATGCATGCATATACATATGTATATATATATATACATATATATGTGTCTGTGTATATGTATACATATATAGTATATAAAATGTATAGCCATATGAACATAGAGCTATCAATTGATGAAAGAGAAAAATAATCTGTATCTGTATCTATGTATAACATAAACTCCTTCAGGAGAGAAATTTTTTTAAGCCTAAAAATTTAACTCAGTAATGAGCACAAAATAATCAATAAGTACTTAACAAATTCAGTAGAAGAAATAACTAAAAAGAATTTTAGAGAAAAGTCATACAATGTTTCTGGTGTGACGTCATTTTAGAAAACTTTTTTAAAGTAGGATAGGGACAGAGAAAAGTGTGGCCTACTCAAGACTTCTTTAATGTTGTACAGGATTTTAACTCTCTCATGACTATTAATGCAAATGACACTAAAATGATAAATAGGTTTGCTTAGTTTACTATTGGCATCGATTATTTCAACAATTCATGTTTGTGGATGTTATATTACTTTCACTGCTTAATTTGTGTATTCAGAACATTGGCTATTAGAGCTGAAAATATCCACTGTTCATGAAAGAGGATTCCCTACAGTTTTTTCTTAGCTGAGTTTCAAATAATTTTCAAGCAATAAGATTGTTACCTATGTCTTCTTTTGATACAAAGTAAAATCATTTAAATTAGTGTCTTTTCATTCAAATAGTGTAAGGATTTCAGTGTTCTTCTGGGTATATTACTCAATTAAACTTGCAACTTGGCAATAGAGAAGGAAGAGAAACATTTTCATAGAACACACATAGAAATAATTTTTATGTTTTGTAAAGAGATGTATACTGACTGTTAGGGTGAACCAAGTCAAATAACTTTTGTTTTGGGCAAAGGTAGCATGAGAATATTGAGAGGGGGGAATTGTCTGTTTTTAGCATATTAAACTTCCTTGTTTATAATGGCTGCTCAATTGCCACAAATGAACTATAACAAATTTATGTATGATTTGTTTTTGTTGCTTTTTTGTTTCATTTTTTTAAAAATCACCTTTGATTTGACTGATGTAGGGAATGCCCTCTACCAATACAGACCAGCAAATTCTCCACAACTTCTAGTCTGAGTTAATCATCTGAAAAAACTGAAGAGTTGAATTACATCTTCAAGGTCATACAGCCAGTATACCTTGAAGACAGGACTTCATCCCATGTTTCCTGACTCTGAGGGATGATCTCATTCCACTGCAACACCCCACCTCTCCTCCCTTAGATACCTCTAAAACAAAGAATTACATGTTAGTACAGAAAGATGAGTAGAACTATTTTAAAATGTCTATTACTAAGCAGTAGGGTATGATTGAAAACTTTCTTGGTTTGGGAAATATTTAGTCAATATGAGGGAAACAATTAGCCTCTCTAGACCCCAGTTACCTCATCTGTAAAAATGAAAGGATTGGATTAGATGACCTCCAGCATCCATTCCAGCTCTAAATCTATGCCCCTTTGAATGTTAGAAATAATAGGCAAATTAATAAACAAGAAGAATTGAGAGATGCTAGCTTCATGATACAGAAACACAAGTACTATTCTTGGTTATGTCATTATTATTGAGCTTCTTGTGCACACATGTGAGTACCCTTGTACGCAAAGCATTTGAAGGGACTGAGGAAAGAAGGAAGATTGAGAACAGAAGTGAGAAATGATGCCAGTGGTATTCGGTCATGAAGATTTTCTTCTTCCAGGAAATCCTGCCATTAATATTGACTTATGTAAAATTGCAGTAAAGGCACAGAAGAAAGTGTTCTAGAATTCATCATAGCAAACATACAGTTGCAAGCAGAAGAATAATGTGAAGCTTGAACTTCTCAGAAGGGAAGACCACAAGTTCAATCAACCTAACAGAAAAACACCAACATCCTCCATTAGTATTCAAGAAAAGACTGTGTAGAGGCACCTCAGTGAGATCTGTTCATCATTTTGCTTCAGCAGAAATATATGTGAAACTGGCAAATATAAAAATGCAGAAACAGCAGTATGCAATACAAATAAATAGACTAAGCTTTTGTGAAATAATTCCTCTCATAGGAAGGGCCTTCTCCTTGGTGATAAGACCAAGGAGAATACTATAAAGTCACAATTTAGTGTCCTAGAAATGCCTCCAGAGATAAGATTTGAGGAAATAATTGTAGTTGATATTTATTTAACACTTGACTAGGGCATGAGTTTTCTCCTTTGTAAATTGAGGCAGTCACCCTAGACAGTCCCCAAGGTCCATCCTAGCTTGAAATATATGCTTCTGTGATGATAGGAGACATTTACCATGCTCCCTGGGAAGTAAAGTAGTAATTAACTGAATTTTTAAGAGAAAAGTGTGGAACAGAAAGTCAATGATACACTCTAAGCCACATAGCTCATAATTGGCAACCTAGGTCTTTAAATTCAAATTCATTGATATCTTCACTAGACCCTGTAGTCTCGCTCATGTTACAAAGCAAATCAACAGTGGCCAAGGAAGGGGTTAAGGAAGAAAGGAGTTTTTTAGAAACTGAGTAGTTCTCTAAAGCAAATATCTTTCTTGCTTTTAAGGTTTTCATCAAGAATCATAGATTTAAAACTAAAAGGGTCATCAGAAACAGTCTAGGTCAATCCCATCATGTTACAGATGATGAAACTGTGGGCTACAGACATTTAAGAGTCTTGCTAAAATTGACCAATTATTTACCAAACCAGGCTTCATGTGATATAAGTGACAGGACTGGAATTTGAGCCTTCTGACTCCAAAGTCAGTACCATGAGGAACTGAGCTTAAATCAGGCCTCTGAAACTTTCTCTCTGTGTGTATGTGATCTTAGGTACCTCACGTAAATATGCTGGACCTCAGTGTCATCTATATAATGAAGAGGTTGAATGTAGATATTGCCTCTCTAAATCTCTTATTTGATGATTCTAAATCCGGAGTATACCCTCCACCCCATACTCTAACTTCTGCTAAGGATTTGTGAATGAATCAACCACCATATGGGATTGGGACCCACAGTTTAAGAAGCACTGAAGGTGTCATGAGTGGAAAAGGTTTAAGTAGCCATGGTCTACATACACAGTTCTTTCTGGCTATGGTTCATTGTTTTGACTATCAGAGAAATTTACAGACTAGATATTTAGTCTAGTTAGTATATGACTTCTCAAAGTCTTTTCAAAGGATCCCTTAACTTTGTTAATAATAATAAAACCAATAATAATGATGAGACAGAGGAAGAGGAGGAGAAATTTAGCAGATGGAGATTCGACGGTGATTTCCCTAGAACCTTCCCTTCCCTTTACCAATTGGTACCTTCTCAGCAAGTTGCAGAGAAAGTTCAGAAAGTTAAGCAGAGCACTGAGAGCTTCGGTGTGTTGTCCACTTACAGCCAGTGGAATTTGGAGGCAAGAGGTGAATCCAAGTAGGCCATCTCTTTATCAACAATAGCCCAAATAGGCAGTATTTGTCTAACACTTTAAGGTTGTGAAGCACTTTGCATATGTTAACTCATTTGATCCACATAGTCCGGTGAAGGAGGGTCTTTTTATTGTCTCCATTTTACAGACAGGGAACCTGAAAACGAAAGTGATTAAATAATTTGCTCAGTGTGACAGAGCTGAGTTTGAACCTGAGATGGGATTCAAACTCAGATCTTCCTGCCTCCAAATCCTGTGTTCTATTCCCTGTGCCAGCTAATTGTCTCTATACCATGCTGGCTCAGCTACCCTCATAGAGACTTTTCATGTGTTTTAAGTTTTTACATGTGTTGTTTCATTGGATTTTCAAACCTACTATGTGAAATGGATATCATTACCTACCATTCCCATTTTGCAAATGAGAAAACTGAGATTAGGTGAATGTAGTAGATAGAATTCTGGGCCTGGACCCAGGAAGAATCTCAGTTCAAATAAGAACTCAGACTCTTACTATCTGTGTGACCCTTAGCTAGGCACTTAATTCCTGTCTGTATCATTTTCCTCAACTGTCAACGAGGACAGTAACAGCCAAACTCATAGGATAGTTTTAAGGATATAGTTGTGGGGCAGCTAGGTGGTACAGTGAATAGAGCACCAGCCCTGGAGTCAGGAGGACCTGAGTTCAAATCCGACCTCAGACATTTAACACTTACTAGCCATTTGACCTTGGACAAGTCACTTAGCCCCAATTGCCCTGCCCTGTCCCCTCCAAAAAGCAAAAAATAAAATAAAAATAAATTTAAAAAATAAGGATCTAGTTGTGAAACCCTTAAAACAGTGTCTGACATTGAGTGGGTTCTTAACGAATGCTAATTCCTTTTACCCCCTAAGTGAATTTCCTTGTGCCATACTACTTTATATAAACATGTTGTATGTAATTGTGGTATAATCTGAACCATTTAAATGGGATTCACTACTTGGTTTTATATTCAGGTGAGCAAATACTTAAAGATCTGCAGTAGGAATGTCATGGTGGGGTTATAATTAAGGAAAATATCACATCCAGGCATTGTAGGCTTCTTTAGGGTGGAGATGGAAATGCATCCCCAAATAAATACAACACAGGATAGAATATGATTAAAGCCAAAGAAATCCCTAGATAAAGTGCTGTATGAATTCTGAGGAAGAAAGGGGGAATGCTTCTTCAAATAAGTGGCACCTTAGATGGCCTTGAAGGAAGAGAACGTAGTCAGCAGGAAAAGTTCGGCAGGGATGCTCTCAAGGCATGAAGAAAGACCATGCTCATGCATAGAAGCAGGAGCAAGCAGGATAAGCTCAGGAAATGGCTTGTAATGCAACTAGAATATAGAATGCAAAGAGAGAGTAGTGATATCAAAGCACATTAGGTATCTGTTGTTTAATTGCTTCAGGCTTGTCTGACTTTTCATTACCCCAGTTAGGTTTTCCTTGGTAAAGCAATTTGCCATTCCCTTCTTCAGCTCATGTTACAGATGAGGAAACTGAGGCAAATAGGGTTAAGTAACTTGTCCAGGATCGCGCAACTAGTAAGTGTGAGAGACTGGATTTGAATGCAGGTCTTCCTGACTCAGGGTCCAGCGCTCTATCCACTGTGCCACTTAACTACACAGCAGATAAGTAGCCATGCTGATGGTAAGAAAGAACCGAGTTTGATTTCTGCCTATGACGCATTTGGCCCAAGTTATTTAATCAGTGCTCCCAGCACATTCTCTTAAAATTTAAATTATACACAACTGGTGCTGATTTGACTTGATAGAATGGATTCCTTATTAGAAGTCCCCTACACTAATGAAATCACAAGCCATCCCCATCCAACCCCTCATCCCCTCCCCCCGCAAAAAAACAACACAAAACTTGTTCAGTGTGTTAGAATGCGATGAAAAAAGCATTTACTTACCTGACAACTTGGGATGTAGCTAAGTAAAATTGTACTGAATTAGCATCCTAATTTGGGTAAGGGCTAAAGAAAAAAGCAGCTAGGTGTCACATGAGTACTGGGCCTCAAGTCAGGAATACTCCTTTTCCTGAGTTCTGCTGTGACTTCAGACACTTACTAGATGTGTGACCCGGGGCAAGTCACTTAACCCTGTTTGCCTCAATTCCTCATCTATAAAATGAGCTGGAGAAAGAAATGACCAAACTCTCCATTTTCTTTACCAACAAAATCTCAGATGGGATTGCAGAGAGTCAGGCAGGACTGAAAGATGACTGAAAAGAAGGAAAAGTTCAGCCACTGGGTACTTATCTAGGAAACCAGCTTTTTTCCATTATCTATGGTTGACTGCCAGAGTAAATCAAGGGCAAGGAAAAATTGGGGGGGAAAGATGAGTTGCTTTTTAGAGAGGTTGACTTGGCAGAGCTTTACATCCTGAAAACTGCTTACAGCCTCCCCTGCATTGACTGCTGGTGACTTTGGCCTTTTGTAGATACAGCTCAAGAAATAGTTCCCTCCACTTGGTGTATGGGTATATGGTATATTCATTATTTATTGCATCATTTCATCCTTTTTCATAAATATTTTACTGCTAAAATGTGATGGGCTGTGTTTGTTCAGGCTCATGCTGTGCTGATATAGCTCCAACAAGAGCACATTAAGTCCTCATACCAATTCTCCTGGCTCACAAACTCAAACCTTGTGGCCCTGAAAGTCAGAATCCCTGAGTTAATCAGAATTTTAAGGAATATCAATAACCATATCAGTATAACAGGATTATTCCTGGTACTGATCTGGGTTCTGTGGTCAGACTGCTGAACCCCATGATAACAAGCACAGATTTGCATCAGAGAGAGAAAAGATTTTCTCCTAGCTCCACAAAAAAACAAAAAAAAAAAAGAATACTTGGCTGTCAGAAGATGTGTGATCATTCTATTTGTCTGCCACTTATTTCTTGGGTGACCTTTGACATTTCCTATCCCTCTCTGGGCATGTTTCCTCATCTGTTGTCAAATAAGTAGGTTGGAGTAAATGCCTTCTAAAATCTCTTCTCCTTGCTATAGATACAGATTCTCTATCCTACTGGAAAGGAAAAAAAGCTACTTTACTGATATCAGCAAGTACACAAAAGAATAATCTGCCTATTCACTTCTGTCTGGTCTCAAACCCAACCAACAAAACTCAGAAAAACAAATGTTCTTTTATCATAAATTGAAACTGACAGGTAAGTCAAAAGAGCAGTTTCTCCCTTGCCTCACTGTTGTTGGCAAAATTCCTACGAGGCATGGATCTACCTTTTTGATACAAAAGAGTAGGAGCAGTGCACAATACTTTACATAATGCCAGTGGTTATCACTAGGGTTTCTTTTTGTTGTTTAGTCATTCAGTCATGCCCAACTCTTTGTGATCCTATGGACCGTACTATCCATGGGGGTTTCTTGGCAAAGACATAGGAGTGGTTTGCCATTTCCTTCTCCAATGGTTTGTTATCTCTGTGCTAAAACTCATATTCAAAACTTTAACCCCTTCTTGAAAAATCTCCAGACCATCAGGACTCCTGCTAGTGACAGCCTTCAAAGAGATGAATTATGTAGAGAATAAAAAGTGTGTTTCATCTAAAAAATAATAATCTGCATATGAAGAGATCAGTAGCAGTTCTCAACCTGTGGGTCGCGACCCCTTTGCGCTCAAACGACCCTTTTACAGAGGTCACAGGGGTCGCCTAAGACCATTGGAAAACACCTATTTCCGATGGTCTTAGGAACTTCCTCTATCAGTCTCCAGGCAGGTCTGCCCACATGCAGATACGCCCACATATGACTATTAAAGGGTTGCGGCACTAGGAAGGTTGAGAACCACTGTATTAATGTCTCTTCAAAAGTGAGTAAGGTGGTTTTAAGGTAAACAGTCAAACTAAGTTACTGTAAAATCACTGATTTCAGTTAATCAAGTTTCTTTGACCTTCTCTTTAGTGATAGAGAGAAGATATCGAGTAAGAGAAAAGTATTCTGTGTAGTGGGGACTTGTGTTTTGGATCATAGAGCAGACATAACTTACCAATTAGCACTGATTAGTTCCTTACACTTCTACTTATAGAACCAAGCTCATTTGCTATTTAGAAATGTGGATATTTAAGTATCATTTTAACTTGAAAATGCCTTTTGGAATGTGAGAGAACTGCACTCTTCTTATAGTTATACAGAATTGTTTAGATCTTTTATATCTTCTGTTTTTTAAATGAAATAGGTATAACTAACACTTCAAAAGTGCAAAATAATAACTATTAATAGTCATTCCTTACCAAAATTATTTTGAGCAGTTTTACCATTAAAAAAAAAACAGACCTGTGATTACATTGATTAGGGAAGAATTTCCTTTATCAGTGATTATCATAATAGCTAAAAGCTAACATTTATATAGGGGCAGCTAGGTGGCACAGTGGATAAATTGCCAGTTCTGGAGTCAAGAAGACTCCTCTTCCTGAGTTCCAATCTGGCTTCAGATGCTTGGTAGCTGTGTGATCCTGCACAAGTCATTTAACCCTGTTTACCTCAGTTTCCTCATCTGTAAAATGAACCGGAAAGGGAAATGACCAAGAACTCTACTATCTTTACCAAGAAAACTCCAAATGAGGTCACAAAAAAGTCAGAAATCACTGAAAAATTCTGAACAGACAACATTTACATAGCACTTACTGTGTCAGACACTTTGCTAAGAACTTTACAATTATTATCTCATTGATTACCACAACATGCTGGGGAGGTAGATGATATTATTACCTTCATTTCACAGATTAGGAAACAGAGGCAGAGATTGAATGACTTGCCCAGGGTCACAAGGCTGGTGTCTGAGGCTGTATTTGAATGACTCCAGGCCTTCCTGACTCCAGGCCCAGGGCTCTATGCGCTGTATCACTTATTCACCTATGTGTGTGTAGTCTGTGATTTATAATGTTAAGGAGTTGCCTGGGATACCAACAGATTAAGGGACATGCCCACAGTAGCACAATTATCCAGTATGTATCAGAATGGGGAATTAGAACCCGAGTCTTCTGGCCTTCCAAGGCCAGCTCTCTATCTCTGCTACTCAAGTCTGTGTGTCCTAAAAACAGTAGGCACATTAAATCCAAACAATTACTTTAGAGGAAAAAAAATTCTTTATCCTCAATAAAAATGTAAAAAAAAAACCTTAAGGTCTTCATATATCATATTAATCCCATTTCATATAGCATATGGATTGTAAGTGCATGTCTAGCTTTGATGGTAAGTGAATTGGTTTTTTGTTTTTTGTTTGCTTTATGGTATTGAAGTGCATTGTGAATGAGGTAATATTGCTATAACAACCATAACATTTCTTCTTCTGTATGTCAGATTAAAAGTTGGATCCATTGAAGTTCTTACATTAAAGTTATTAGATCTATGAAATTCTACTCATTTACTTCCTTGAACAATAAAAATAAATATGCATTTTAATATTTTAGTTTTCAACAACATTTCTGTCCCTGGAGTCCAAAAGTACATATCCATATACATTCACCTCTATCACCACTTTTGAAAGGGAAATAGACATTGTCAACTGCTTCACAACCTCTCTGGCCATCTCACCACCTTGGAAATACAATTGTCCTGAAGTCTGTTCACTTAATTAGTGAGTCCCTGGCCCAAATCACCATTTCACAAGGGGCCCAAGCTATGCTTGTCTCAACTCAGTCTGTATTTTTCTCCCTCCCTCTCTCTTTGGAACCTCCTCTCATAGCTGTCCTTTACATGTGGTTTGTTGTATTAGAATGTAAGCTCCTTGAAAGAAGAGACTCATCTGTGTTGTTTGATTGCATTTATTTCCCCACCGCTTAGCACGATGCTTGGCATTTAATATACATGATCAGCCATCTTGTCTCTGCTTTTTCTTTCTGTCTCTGTCTCTCTCCCTCTGTCACTTTGCATCTCTGCCTCTCTGTTTTACTCTGCCTCTTCTCGCAAAAAACACCTTGTGTTTACTTAAAATTGATTAGAGATAGACATTTACTTCTCATTCTCTCTCCCTCTCCCTCCTTTCCCCCTCTCTCTGTCTCTATCTCTGTCTCTCTCTCTCTCTCTCTCTTTCTCTCCCTCTCCCTTTACCCCCTCTCTCCCTCTCAAAACATGTCTGCTCATTAATATTGTATTAGAGACAGACATATTTTCTTTTCAAAAATAAGTCAGTTTTAATAAAAGTATTCAAGTACTTGTACATGAGTGCTTCATTTTTCCTTCTTTTAAAATAACACAAATCCCCAAGGTTTCCATAGAAAGAGTATTGTAGAGCTAGACTTTGAATTTTTTAGAGGAATATTAAAATATTGAAGGTGTTTGTGTGCGTGCCTGTGTGTGTGTGTTTGTGTGTTTACAGGATGAGGATTCTGAAAGTTCAATCAGTTGTTAGAGGATCTGTGGGCAGAACCTTAATGCCTCTGCCAGCTTAGTAAACTGTTGAGAGTTGTTTTGGCTGAAAAAAAATTTGTCACCCTGTCACCTCCCAAGTGTTGCTCTGCTTAGCTAGGCTGACTCTTAGACAAGAGATATACAGTTTGTAGCTGGTCTACAGTCAAAGTATCTTTAGCTTTGTAAACTCGTGCTCCACCATCATCATGAACCTATTTCCATGACCTTTCTATGATGAGGCATTGATTTGAATATTTGAATATAGTGGAGCACTGTGCTAGGTGTTGGGGATACAGTATTAATTTTTTAAAATACAGTGTCTATCATTGAAGGGTTTATCATCTATGAGAGGGGGATTTAAAAGAAACAAATGGATCCAAAATGCTATAAATGGAGTATAAAAACAAAATAATGAGGGCATGTGATATTTTGGCTAGTTAGGAAAGACCTCTTGAAAGATGTATTTGGGCTGATTTTGTAAGGGAAAGCCAAGCCAGGGGTTTCTAAAGGTGAAGCAGAGGATTGTAGAGTGTTATAGACTCCTCTGACTGCTTGTGCAAAACCATGCAGGAAGGAGAAGGGATGTCATATGGAGCAAAAAGCAATTAGGTTCATTTTGCTGGAGCAGAGAGAATCTGAGCGAGAGTACTATGTAATGAACATGGAAGGAAAGGATGGAATTGGATGGTGAAGAGCTTTTAAATTTATCCTAGAGGCAATACCTGGGTGTTTGGATTTTATCCTAGAGGCAATAGGAAGTCACTGAAGCAGAAAAAAAGACAATGTATATATTCAGTGTCTGCTCTCTTCTCCTCCCTCTCCTACTCCAAACCAACCCCACGTTCTTCTCCCAGCCTTCACAGAGCTTACACATAACTAGTGCTGCTACCCACCTCACTGACTGGATCATGACAATTCAACAGAGAAAATGCTTACTAGAAATCTGATTTCGAAGTCAGCAGAGAGAGAGTGTGGCTGTATGTTTATTGATTTTATTTGCAGAATTATACTGCTCATGATTAAAATGCTTCAAGGAAAAAAAAAACAATAGTAGAGTCAATTAAAATAATTTTTAAAAGCTGCAGTTGTTCAAAGCAGGAGGTGTTAAGATGTCAGTTATCTGGTGCTACTCCATGAAAATCATAAAGTTTGAAAGTTGTCATGTTGCCACCACCACAGTCTTTATGCAATATTTACTTATTAGCTGTGGAGTACTGCAAGTAGGCCTCAGACCAATTAAGATAGGCCCAGTCCCTATCCCCTGAACAGTTTGGGTCTAAGGTCATCAGCTTGTGCTCCATTGGCCCACATGGTCAGCCATTTCTAAGGACTATCAGACATAGGACATGTCCTACTCACATTTCTGTAGTGGAATTTGGGAACTATTATATCACAAACTGTTTGCAAGTATAACTAACTCATTGCTTCATATTCCTGGTCAGGAAAATGAAAATGTGAGACTAACTGATATTTAGAGCCACTTTTAACTACTAACACTGAGATTCTAAGAACCTCTCTCTGAATTCAGTTCTGACTTAGGTGAAAATGATCACTAAGTTCTATAAGCATATATCAGGTTCCATGCTAAGTGCTAGGGGTACAAAGAAATTCAAAGGACAATGGGCTATAAATGGAAATTGAAATTCAATATATGACTAAGGTAGAGAAAATACATTCCAGAGATATAGGATGCAATCTCCCTGTGTCGAATCTCTCCCCACTCTTATCTATCCTCCATTTAGTTGCCAAGGTAATTTTTCTTAAGTCTAGACCTGACGATGTCACTGCCCTGTTTGATAAGATCCAGTTATTCCTTTATTAAGTCAAGGAACAAATATGTAATCCTCTGTCATTCAAAGGTCTTCCTGAAAAGGACACTTCCTAATTTTCCAGTCTTCATACACTATAGTACCTTCTAGTCATGCTGTTATCTAGCTAAAGGGACCTCCTTGGTAGACCTCAGATACAACAATGGAGAGCCCTCCATTTCTGATCTCCAACTCTGCACTGGCTATCTCTTTTTCCTGGAATTCTTTCCTTTCTCACCTCCACTTCTTTGTTTCCCTGGCATCTTTTAAGATTCTACTTGATCTTACATGAACTGATGCAGAGTGAAGTGAGCAGAACCAGGAGAACATTGAACATAGTAACAGCAACATTGTGTGATGATCAACCATGATAGACTTATGTCTTCTCAGCAATACCATGATCCAAGGCAATCAATTCCAAAAGAATAATGATGGCAAAGGCTATTCACATTCAGAGAAAGAACTATAGAGATTCAAGCATACTATTTTCACTTTTTTTTCTTTATTTCCTTATGTTTTTCCCCCTTTTGTTCTGATTCTTCCTTTACAACATGCCTAATGTGGAAATATGTTTAATATGATTGCACATGTATAACCTATATCAGATTGCCTGCTGTGTTGGGGAGGGGAGGGAGGAAGAAAATTTTGAAATTCAGAATCTTAAAGAATGTTTACATGTAATTGGAAAAAAATAAAACGTGTCTATGTGTGTGTATATTTATGTGTGTTTATATCTATGTGTGTGTCTATATGTAAATATACATATGTGTATATATGTGTATGTGCGCATGTGTGTGTGTGTGTATATATATATATGATACACAACACAATCTTCATTAGAATATGAGCTCCTTGGGGGTAGGGACTGTTTCTTTGTATCACTAGAGTTTAACAAAGTGCCTAGAAACATAGTGAGCACTTTATAAATGTGTACTGAGTAAGCCAAATGCCAAGTGATCCAGTTGAGAAATTCATGTAGGGGAGTAATTGAACCTGAAAGAATGGCAAAGCAATTTGAATTTTATTTGGCAATCAATAGGGTACCATTTAAGGTGGGGGGGGGGGGGGGGTTTGAAGCTGAACACTGACATGAATTGATTTTGTAACTTCTGTATCACATCATAAATTGGTACCTTCCTTAAAATAAACACAAGGAAGGTAACCTTTATATGTATAGCTGTATGTAAGTATATACATATTATATGTATATATGTATATATATACATACACACATCTGTATGCCTATATGTATATATGTACATACATATGCATGCATATACATGTTTTCTGAATCAATGCAAAATTTGGAGGGGTCACTTTCATTTTAATAACTCATAACAGTGACCTCATCAAAAAGTGTTTGTAACATTTCATATTTGTAGCACCTTCCCTCCTCTCTATTTTAATTAACATAAATCTGTTTCATTTTCTTCCCACCACTACTCCATGAAAATAGAAAAAAAAAGAAAAAATCAATTTCTTGTAACATATACTCATAATCAGGCAAAAAGAAATTCCCCAGTGGCTGCACACAGAAATATATATGTCTAATTCCACACCCTGTATCCATCACCTTTTTGTAATGGACTGTACATTTCATCATTGGTCTTCTGGAATCATAAATGGTCACAGTATTGATCATATTTCTTAAAGCTTTCAAATATATGGATGTAACATAAATCATGTCATTGTAAATCAACATCTAACATATGATTCAATGCTTGATATTTTTGAGAAGTCTTTATGAATATTGCCATTTTGACAGAATATAGGGCTTGGCATACCTTTTATTCATTGTGGCTAATGGCTTTTCTCCAAGTCATCCCTTTTTTTCTTCATTTGTCTGGAGTGAGTGCTTATCAATCAATCTTTTTCCTGATGAGATTACGAGGAGGGTTATAAAAGAAGTGAAAAGTTTACCAGGTATTTTCTCTCACTAGCTGCTGTCTTTTGTTTTGTATAAAGTTCCTTTAAGGCCTTTATCTTTGCTAAATTATGACAGCAGTCTGCACTACCTTGACAAATGTCAGTGTTTCACACTGCTAAGATGTCAAATATTTGAAAAAGTAAACATTTTGCAAAAACAAAACATTCTTTCTATGCATAAAGTGGTACAAGAAACAATCTCTTAGAGTTTGAGGAAAGAAGCTATGAAACAGCTGATGTGTCATTTATTTATAATATACAAATATTTGGTGATCATGAAATGGAAGTGTTCGTTTGTACTGGAGAGTGTGAGTGCTGGATTTCTCCATGTACTTTACCTACAGAAATTAGGTGCTTTTATGTTTCAGATAAATTCATAATTTTGTCTTTGATTTCAATGATGATGCTTCTCAAAAATAAACATAGAACATATTGTATGAAAAGCACTATATTTGATGCTCTGTAAAATACAGATGATACCTTTCCTTTGAAAGGTTACAATTTAATAAGGGACTCAGCTACCAACACATAACAATCCATGATAAATGTACTAGGAAGGTGCAAGACAGAATGTTTGGCGGTGCAAGGAAGGTCATTATTTTGTTGAGGAGGTTTACCTTACTAGAGAGGAGAAAGGTTAGTTTTAGTAATTACTGTGTAGATCACTAGGACTTCTTCAGTTTTATTTTTTTATGTGAAGGAACAATATGGCCAGGCCACTGGTGCTCTTTCCTTCTTGATAAATATTTCAAAAAGTAGCTACTCTTTCCCAGAAATACTGTTAGTTTTAATTAATGATTGCCTACAAAATACAATGGAACCATTGGATGAAAGCACCTATGAAATGCAAAGTATACTTATACAATTTTAATGATATTTTTTCACCTTCATTTTGAACAGAGAATAACATTTGCTGCAGTGCTATAAAAGAGTGAGGTCCTCTGTGAGGAACTTATGCATAGTTGGTCTAATTCAAATTATTCATGCATGAGCAGGTGGCATAAATTGTGATTGTGTCTCATTATGATTATTCCTGATCTTTCAACTCTAACCAACACAACAACAGGGAAATAGCAATAACAGCTCAAGAAAAAACATAGGTTGAAATGTGGCAATTAGTGGTTCTTTTTGCTTATAGATAGAAGCCCTTGACATAAATTTTGCAACTTACAGTAAAAGCATCAGATTCTTTAACTTTGTGTTAACGTTGTAGTCAGTCACAAAAAAATTATTTTCACATGTACCCCTTTGAAAGTGACTTGTGGAGGAATCGTTTAAACTCACTGGCATTACAATATTCCCAAACTGTTTAATGCTAGAGCAGAGCAAGCTATTATAACAAGGTTCCGTTTGCTTCAAGAAGAAGAGGGCAAGGAAGGAGAATGTTAGGGCAGGAAGATCAAATTTCTCTAATAAACAATTTGAGGTAAGACAAGTATAATACAAACTGAGGGAAAGACTTGATCTTAAATCCAAATTAATCAATAAGCATTTAGAAAGTACCTCCTAGGTGCTTTGTAGTGAGATAGGTCCTACACCTAACAGAATATATCTAATGCAGTGATATCTTTATTTTGTTACGTATACATACACACACACGCACACACACACATGCCTCAGGGGGCATAACAGAACTTCAAATTAACTCAGAGCTTTGATTAACCAGGGTTATATTTATAATCATGACTCCATTTCTCTGCAAAGTTCTCCTTATACATGCCTTTACAACTTAACTGCTAAAATTACATTTTCCCGTGTTTGATACCTGAAAAAAATGGAAAGTTAAATGACATTGCCTTAGGGATATATCCACATGGCATTTCATGGTCTGGTATCCTCAATGATAGTGAAAAATAGTCAGAATTTGAGGCTATAGTCCTCTCCTGACCACATCTCCAGAGACAAGTCTTGTCCACTGGAGTATACATACACATTTCATTCTCAGTCCAATCTGGCCTTTATTTCACTTACAAACTGGGAAACTTTTCATAAATTGAATAGAATCAGCCTGATGAGGGAGGCACTTATATGGACAAGCAGTTGGAATGGCAACATGCCTGTGTAAATGTGTGTGCAAGCCAAGTTATCTCCTTGATGAGTTTTTGTAGGATCCTTGTCAATTTCTTTGGTGTCATTGGATGTAGCTCACCCACTACTGGCCACCAGCAGATTGATTATTGATAGACTGCTAAGTGTCTTGAGGCCCTCATATTTTAACCTGCCTTCTTACTAAACCTTGAGCATATTTTGGGGGCCAATACGATGATGCCAGCACTTTCACTGTAGACCATGTTAAGTAGCTGAAACCTAACCTTTCTTCATCTAATAGTAGTAATCTAGCAAGATTTCTGTGGAATCACAGGATTCTGATGGAACAATGCCAAACTAGGGTCCCAGATTAATCAGAGCCCTTAGTAAATTGTACAAGCAAGTACGAGCTGATCTGTGTCTGTAACTGTATATAAAAGCATTAATCTCCTGAGGCTTTGAGAGAACACCTTTATACTGTTTCCAGACATGCCAAGTTTATTATTGTCTATCATGATCCTAAGCCCAAAGTGTCTTGTGAAGGCTATAGTATAGGCTGAAGAGATTTACTTGTCTTATAGTGAATACTTAGGAGCTATAGTAATAGCAGGTTTACTTCTAGAATTTCAGAAAAGGCATTAGAGAGAGGACAAATTTTCCACTGCTTCACTTCTTTTCATAAACATTGCCTAACCTCCTTGCTACAACTTTCATAAGTCCTAAGATAGTAATTTTAGAGTTTTCCTTCCATACCAAACATAACACTGCTGCCAGTATTGTAATATGCCCATTGGAACAGCCCCAAAGAACAGTAGAAGAAAGAAATACCTATTGTCCCCCTGAACTCCTCCCATTCAGGCTTAAGTGATAATACAGCCAGAAAATCAGTTCCCACACACACAGAGGTTAATGGACTTAACCTTCTTCTTTTTATTTATTAAAGCCTAATTAACTAGTTGAAAGCAATGAGAAAATAATTAAAATATCTTAAATGGAATTTTTGCATGTTGCTTCAAAAGCTTTTGCTCATTGATAGCATGTGTTATTCTATTCCCTCAGCTCCTAGACTCCTCCCTCTCAAAGCTATGTGTTTTTTTTATATATGCTTATCAATGCATGTATTCTCCCTCAAGAGAATATTAAATTCCTCACTAGCAGAATTTTTTTTCTAATTTTTTTGTATTTATATCCCCAGGATCTAGCACAGTGACCAATACACAAAAGGTGCTAATTATCACTTGTTGAATCACTGAGAAAGGAAAACTATAAGAATTTATTCAGAACCTACTATGTACACTGTGCTAAGTACTTTATAAAATCATTTCTCTTTTAATCCTCATAAGAACCTTGTTATGTGGGTGATATTAATCTCAATTATACAACTGAGGAAACTGAGGCAAAGAGGTTAAGGGACTTAATTAGGATCATGCAGCTAATTAGGGTCTGAAGTTGAATTTGAGCTCTCGTCTTGATTCTCAGCTCAGCACACTATGCACTCTGTGACCGAACTACCTTTCTCATGGGAGAAACAAAAGCAAAGATTTGTTTCTTTGCTTGGTTATACGCATTTACCTTTGGGTGGGTATCTTGTTGATGATTTTTTTCTACTTTATATCACAGTTAATCATGTTATAGTAAAATATGCACACACTTTCCTAAGAGAATGAAAAAAACACATGGTAGGTCAATCTAGAAATTACAAACGTGGCCCAGGTGATTCAGCGAGCCTTAGAAACACTTGTATCAATAATTGCTCATGGCTATTATGACTGATGGTCAGGAAACTGCTTCATATCATGCAGCAGAACAACTTATTGGGTCAATTATCCAGGCACTAGAAAGCAAAATTTAGTTCAGAGATTAAAGAGCTGCCAAGTGCACTGTGATACAATATCTGTTGTCGCTAACATGGTAATGATACACACATCAATGAGTCCCTGAGTAAACATTTGTACTGCAGTTGGTCGAACCTCCGAAAGAGATGTAATGATGTATTGTTTCAGTGATGTGTGCCATATATTAACAAATCCCCAAACACTCATTGACAGGTACTGTCTCATATGCTTATCCTTAGATGATAATGGCCCCATTGGAGCTGTTACTCTCTGTGTGTAGGGTGTGGAGGATATAATAACATCTTTTTACATTTCAGTGGGGATGTGTTTTTAAAAATTATTTATGATGCATTTTATCTTTTCCTTTTCTCTTAAAGAAAATAATTGTTTAAGAAGAGCAAGACAGTTTTAAATATAGCAAATGTGCGGCTTTTTCCCACCACTCAGTAATCTAGCAAGCCCTGCTATATGATTTGAAATACTAGAAATCTTCATTACCAAAACAGTGAAACTGTTTTGTCATTCAAATTTATGTAGACACAATTAAAGTTCTAATAAGGAATGTGAAAGCATTTACTTCTTTTTCATAAGGCTACCAACACTATTAGCAGTCTGTAGTATCAAATGAGACAATGTTTATAATGAAAGCTTTTAACACAGTGCCTGGAACACAGTAGGAGCTTTATAAAGGATTATTCTCACCCCCCCAAGTTGGGGATTAAGTTTGTGCTTGAAGTGCATTCTGCAAGTTTACAAACTTTACTTTGTTCTAGGCCAATCTTGTATACCTTCATTGATAGTTTATCTTTTGACTTTCAGGGATGTATTCATTGACCAAAACCAAAATTAAAAAGAGCATCATATACTTTGGAAAGCGGGAATGACTTTGAAAGGTGAATTCAAGGGAATGGAGTCAAGATGGTGGAGAAAAGGCAGTTATTGTTTTGGGGAGAGCTCAGGTGAATAATTCCATAAAACAATGCCTGGAGTAGCAGAACCCACAAAGGGACAGGGTGAAATAATTTTTCCAGCCAAAGACAACATGGAAGTCAATAGGGAAGGCCTATAGTACCTGGGTAAGAGTGGAGCACAGTCCACTGCAGGATATGCCATTGCAGACCAGGTCCCAGGAAACCAGGAACAGGCTTTGGGAGTAACTGAATTAGAAACAGCAGTACCAGCTTTCGGAGCTCTCAGCCCACAGACAGTAAGGAGGTAGAACAACTGATCAGAAGAAGATTACAGGGATCTCTTTGCTAGCACTGAAACAGGACTCTATTGCTTTGCCCATACTCTGAGCCATGTAGTAGTCCCAGGTGGCAGTCCCAGAGCAAGGAGGAGGAATAGCATACTAAAGTTTGCAGTCATGGTAGAGCAGGGACCCTCCTCATATACCCAGAGCAGAAGAGAGTGCTTGTGGTCACTTATAGACCAGAATACAGGCCAGGAGAATAGTAAACACACCTCTCCTTAGATCGTATTACCTTGGAAGAACTTAAAACTTACAGGCCCCTTCAAGTATCTCTGAAAACAGCTTCACAAAACCCCTAAAGCTTACTAGGGACAGTGTGCCTTCCACCCTAGAAGCAGAGCCCCATTTTAATAAACAGTTTAAAAATCAGATAATAGGCTAGGAAAATGAGCAAACAAAAGAAAAATATTGACCATAGAAAGTTACTATGGTGACAAGAAAGATCAAAACACACAACCAGATGAAGATAGCAGAGTCAAAGCTCCTACATTTGAAACCTTCAAGAAAAAAATATTAATTGGTTTCATGCCATGGAAGAACTCAAAAAGTATTTTGTGAAAATCAAGGAAGAAAGGTAGAAGAAAAATTAGGAAGAGAAATAAGAGTGATGCAAGAACATCATTAAAAATGAGTCAGCAGTTTTGTAAAGGAAACACAAATAATACTGAAGAAAATAAACTTTAAAAAGCAGATTTGGTCAAATGGAAAAAGAAGCACAAAAATTCACTGAAGAAAATAACTCCTTAAAAATTAGAATTAGACAAATGGAAAAGGAGTACAAAAGCTCACTGAAGTAAATAATTCATTAAAAATTAGAATTGAGCAAATAGAAGATTTTCTGAGAAATCAAGAAAAAAATAAAACAAAATCAAAACAATGAAAAAATAGAAGACAATGCAAAATACCTCACTGGAAAAAAAAAACTGATCTGGAAAATAGATTCAAGAGAGATCATTTAAAAATTAGTAGACTACCTGAAAGCCTTGATCAAAAAATAGAGCTTAGCTATTATCTTTCAAGAAATTATCAAGGAAAACTACCCTGATGTTCTAGAAACAGAGGGTAAAATAGAAATAGAAAGAATCCACCAATCACCTCCTGAAAGAGTTTCCAAAAGGAAAACTCCAAGGAACATCATAACCAAATTCCAGAGCTCTCAGATAGATCAAGAAAAAGCTACTGCAAGCAGCCAAAAAGAAACAACTCAAGTATGGTGGAGCCACACTCAGGATGCATGATTTAGCAGCTTCTACATTAAAGTAGTGGAGGGTTTAGAATATGATATTCCAGAGAACAAAGGAACTAGGATTACAGCTAAGAGTCACCTACCCAGCAAAACTGAGCCTAATCTTCTGTGGCAAGGGAAAGGGGGGTGGGGTGGGGAATGGACATTCAATGACTAAATAGAAAATTTGATTTTCTAATACAAGACTCAAGAAAAGTATCAAAAGATAAACAGGAAAGGGAAATAATAAGGGACTTAATAAGGTTAAATTGTTTACATTCCTACACTGGTAGATGATACTTGTGATTTATAAGGACTTTCTCATTCTTAGGGCACTTAGAAGGAGTAAATACAGACAGAAGGGACAGATGTGAAATTGAATATAAAGAGATATTATCTCTTTTGGTGGGGGAGCTCTGGCTGTGCTGTCCTCCTCCCACTCTCTGCCTTGATCCAGCCCTGGAGTGAGGGAGTACCTGAGTTCAAATCAGAAACTTGACACTTACTAGCTGTGTGACCTTGAGCAAGTCATTTAACCCTCACCTCTACCCTCCAAAAAAAAAAGGGAGAAAGAAAGAACTGGTTTCAACATTTACTTTTCAAATCTACTGTTTGTGTGACCCAAGGAAGTCACCTCTCATTGCCCAAGCAACTCTCTAAGACTATAATTTGCAAAACTAAAGCCAATTTGCATTGGTTAATGGAGCTCCTCATTCAGAACTCTCTACACTGATGAAATCACAAGCCTGATCATCATTCTTATCATGATCACTATTATGGTTTTTATTGTTGTTGTTATTATTTACATTTATGGCACATATAACAGTTTGAGTTCAGACCACGTGAAGCCACATGAACATTATGCTAACCCACTATTTGTCTTAAAGAAAAATGTAATGAAGGAAGAATAGTAAATGTAAATGAATATTTAGAAAATTAACTCAAAAGATAGTTTATCAAAATACAGTGATATAACAAGAGACCAGCGTCTTTTCCTTCATAAGATAAGCATGTTTGAGAAATCTGCATTTGGGGATAACAGGTTCACATTTTTGGAGATTGATTTTCCTGTTCCAAAGTTATTTAATTATACACCATCTCTTATCCCCAGCACATCTCCTTTATAATAGTCTTAAGCCTAAAATTCTTAAAAGACATATTTATAATCAAAGACAATTCTCCTTTTTATATTGATTTAAATTATGTTTAGTGTTGAGGTACAAATGAACTGTTGGAGAATGTGATCTTTTTTATGCTGTGAAAGTTATATTATTCTTTTTAAAAAATATTAAAATTATTGTGCTCTCTAATCTATTAAAATACAGTGAAGGACTCTGATAAGATTTTCCAGAGAATCAAGTTTTTTAAATGTTATATGGGGGCAATATTACTTTCAGGCCTTATGCCAAAACTTTACAAATGAACATCATGTGGGATAAATTTAACCTTAGGAGGGGGAGAAAAGCTCCTGAAGTTGTAGTGTATATTGTAGATTCACATGATTATCAGCCCATTAACAATATCTGGCATGACATTTGACATTTTACTCTTTGCCTGAGAAATAATGAGTGTTATAGTGCAAGCTTAGAGAATCAATTATGTTATAATATATATTGCTTTATTTGATCAAAGGGGTCCTGTAACCCCTTCATTTAAAGGTCTTATAAACAGATATAGCGTATGGGTGAAGTAAGTAACATTATTACTGTGCATTGTACAATAATTTGAAATCTGAAGACATTTTGTGGTTTGGAGTGGGTCAACATAGACAAGGGATCTCTAGCAGAAATGAGGTTGAGAATAGTTTTCTTTTCATGGATATTCAGCAGCTTTTGCTCAAAGCATCTGTCAACTTGACATTGCCTCATTGGACTTCTGTTGATTAAAAATATGTGCAAGTGAATTAATACTTCATTAAAAAGTCAAATCTATCTGTGTTACCCAATCATGTTCTGAGTTTGCAATAAGGATATCAAAGGAGAAAAAAAATAATCAAAAAGATAGATGTATAAATAAAAATGCCCAAGTTTTATCTGATAAAAAAAAAAACAGGGAAGTTTTAATCATGTCTCATTCATAAGGTAAAGTTTATCTTTTTTTTTAATTTCATTTTAGTTTGCATCATTCATTTCCACAAGATTTTGAGTTACATATTTTCTCCCCCTCTTTCCCCCACCCACCACCTCAAAACAGCCATCCCAGTGTGTCCCCCCTCCCCCAGTCTATTCTC
>CM053585.1:436138304-436150419 GCA_028646515.1 Pseudochirops corinnae
ATATATATATATATATATATATATATATATATATATATATATATATATATATATATATATATATGTATATATAAAAAACCATAGCTTCCAAAAGGCAGTAGGTACTGCAGTGGATAGAGCACTATACCTGTAGTCAGGAAAATCCAAGTTCAAATCTAGCCTCAGACACTTGCTAGCTACATGACCCTGGGCAAGTTACTTAACTCTCTTTGCCTCAGTTTCCTTATCTATAAAATGAGATGGAGAAGGAAATGGCAGATCACTCCAGTATCTCTGCCAATAAAATCCCAAGTGGGATCACAAGGAATCAGACATGAATGAACAACACCAAAAAATATCTATTTATGCATCTTCCTAAAAACACCAAATATCAATCAGTTATCATTTGACTATTTACTTATTTGTAAGAACTAAATTTTTAAATAAATTTTAACATTATGTTTGGAGGATGTATTTGACTCTTCCTTGGGTCTCCATTTTCTAGGCTACAAAATAAATGAGTTGTTCTAGATTATAGGCATCAAATACATATGGGCCACATAGTAGCTATAGCATTCCTGAAGGTGACAGAATCTGCATAAAATGGAATTGGGGAATGTTTAAAAAATAAATAAAAATGCAAGAGAACACAGATAACGTGAGTATGTGGGCTTTCTAAGTCAATGGCTACAGTAATCGTTAATGTTTAGTTGCCCCATTTCTATGTGAATTTGACCAAATTGGGTTCCTCCTCGCTCTAAATATATGATCCAAAGATCAATCAATCAATCAATCAATCACTATGTGACAGATGTAAGTTATTTCAGGATCATTCCTGATAATAGAGAAGTACTGACTTTGACTCTGATAAGGATTTATTGCCCTTCATCACACTTTCTATTTCATTATATTAAATGATTTATTTTTTTAAAATCACCATTCTGAAAGAATTAATATGCTAAATTTTATTAGAAGGTAGAAGATTAATGAATTGGGAAGTTATCTTGGCAAAGTTAGAATTTGACAATATGTTTATAAATACCAATTACCTGAGTTTTAAAACACGTGTGTCTTATGATTATACTTTATCATATCTAAGATACAAAGAGGCCTTGCAATAAATTATTGCCATTAAGCATAATCATATTAAAGAGATAGTAACTAAAATTTTCTTCTGTCACTCTAAACTTTTTGTGGTCCTTCAGAACACTGAAAAAGTAAGTATAGCATCCAAAGAAGAAGAATTAGATAAAATAAGAAACTTCCAGATAGACTTCTTTTCTCTCTTCAGTGGTCACACTCCAGGTGAGCTCTCCCTATGTCCAGAAACATCCCTGGCAGTATTTGAAATCCTCTCACCTACACTATTCATTTTCCTAACCAGAAATTCCAAGACAGGATCTCTTCTGTCCCAAGTAAATTATTTGCTTTCGTTGTGAGTATTTATAGTTGTATCTCTATTACAAAAATCCTTCTGGATAGGAGCAAAGAATGATCATTGAAATGCTGGTCTCGATTTGCTATGTATAAAGAACATCCTGTTTGAAAAATGGGATGCACTTTAGTTGGTTTTATTGTTTTGCTTTTAATGAATAAAAAGAAATAGTGTTTTTTCATAATTCATACTCCTATTTCAGAGAGCTTTTAGTTTTTGGATGACTAGCAGGAAGTCTTGCTACCATTCTCCTAAGCTCATTCTGTGAAAGTGCTGAATATTAGTAGCTTATTCAATAAAATGTCCTGTTTCAAGTAGCACCTGTTCTTTTCCTTGAACATGAAAGATAATCTGAATCTAACAGCTGAATGATGTACCCTAGAACAGAGCTTCTTAAACTTCCCCTCCCCAAGTTTTTGACCCCTTTTTGCCTTTCTGCAGCGTTTATTGATGCTACATAGCCTGAGGGCCTGCACCACAATGCAAAGTGCGCGTGCTTTGTGTTCAGAAGCAAGGCTGCAATGAAGTTGTAAGATGCAACAGAGCAAGTGCTACCAGAAACACGTTGGATTCATTACGCATTTGATTTCTAATTTTTTTGTCGTTCATTGTGTGTTCAGAAACCTTTTACTGCAGCCAAATTTGTCAGACCCACAGTTTAAGAAGTACTGCCCTAGGAAGCTCAGTCTTCTAGAGTGGTTAAGGAACTTCCACACTACTGACAAGTGGCAAGTTATCTGTAATTCATAATTTTTACACATTGTCTGAACATGAAGAACTTTTCTCTGGGATGGTCATACAGAAAAAGTTTGAGTCAGAAGCAGATCTTCAACTCAGCTCTTCCTTTCCTCAAGGCCAGTCTTTTATCCCTTAGGCTACATTCCCTCTTGTGGTCCTTGATATTTGAAAAATATTAAATGATTACTGAGGTGGTTGTCTGAATTTCAAAACTAGGTGTGGATTTAGTGGCCTAGAGGTTGAAGGTAGGGATGATAGTGGTGATGAAAGAAGATGAAACAGAAACATTTAGCAAAAAGGTTTATTCTTAAGCTTTGCTGTGAGCTTATCCTTCAATATGATAAAAAGGGTAAAATTCTACAACTGTCAAAACAGATCATGCAGAAACTTGAAAAGATTCAGAACATTTACTTTAAAGTAAAGGGCCTGAGGAAGTAATGCTAATTTTGATCAATTTTCTGCATTCATAAATGGCTTGCCAGTGCTGTAAAGTCATAGAAGGAGTCTTATTATCCAACTCCATGCAATTCTTACCTTGTATAACTAGGCTTTCTGGTAACCAATTTGCAAAGCATGCTTTTAACATTTTATCTAAAAATTCATTTTAGGAAGGTTAGGTAGGGATGGAGAACATTTCTTAGAACAATTACTGGCAGCACTGTGTATCATGGAAAGAAGCCCATCCAATTTTCTTTTGCATAGGATTAAACAATGATTTGTTGCCACAACTTTGGTATTGTTTCAGTAATGATATCCCCCATTTAAATTTTGATCCCTAGAATGAGAGAAAGACTTTTATTTTAAAGGTCCCTAAATTTTATTTTTTGTACTAGAACTATGAAAAGTGCTTTTTCAGTTAATGTATGTAATTTCACCAAAACTGATATTCATTGTAGACCATCATAAAAATATCAGTCTAGAAACCAGGTACCTAAGCCCGTCCTGATTTAACTGTAGGACCTGTAGGACCAAATAAAATATAAAATAAAAAATAAAATTAATATCTGATATGTCAGTAGGGAATAGTATAAGACCTATTCCTCCCTTTGCATTTTGGTTTCTTGATATTTCAGACTATTACTTTGGGATTATAGATCAGAGGAGATTGGAGAGGAAGGGAACATAAACCGCAGGAAATAAAGAGGCCACCATTATAGGGACCTCTTTTGGCTCCTTTGCCAAGATCCCTCTTGAATTGTGACACCCAAAAATGAATTCAGTATCCCTGATGTGTTTTGACCACCACAGAGGAATATGATTTCTCTTAGAATCATTGCTGTAATTTTATTCAGACTTTTTATTTTCTCTGGGTAGCCATATTATATTGTGGGTCATTAAACCTTCCTCTCAAGTTTTTGTGTTTGTTTGTTTTCCCACATGAACTACTATCTATGTCTGCCCTAACCTACCATTGTATAGTTGGTTCTTTTAACTGAAATTTATAACCTGAAATTTATCCCTGTCAAGTCTTACTGGAATTGATAGATGCCTCTTCTGCCTCGTACTTAGAAGTACATGTAGTTAGCAAAACCTAGGTTTCATCTCAAACAATATCCCTTTTTCCACCTAGGCTATGTTCCCAGATGAGCTATGAAATTTCACAAACACTTCATACCAGGGACTTCTGTTGATTAACATGCAGAATATCTTAACTCCCTGTAGTTGGGTAGTGCAGAGATCCACATTGAGTCTTACAGTAAATAATGAAGAAGTGGAAACTAAATACAGCCCCATATGGTGGAACCTACTGAATCCCTGACCTTGCCCCAGTCTGCTGTCTGTAAAATGTACACAAGTGATAGTGCAATGAGCTCTGGCTTTTTCAGAACAATATGTCTAATCTAGTTAATCACCAGAGTCAATGAAATTCTGGTGCTTTCTTTAAAATTTGCCTTCAATCATTCACTGAGACCAGGGTTAAAGACAGCTGACCCCAGAATCCTGGCCTGCATTTTCTTTGTGTTTGCATATTTACAACTCTTGCTCACAGATCTGACACTGACATGTCTGCTCTTCTACTCTTTCCTCTCTCTCTCTCTCTCTCTCTCTCTCTCTCTCTCTCTCCCCCCCCTCCCTCTCCCCCTCCCTCCCTCCCTTCCTCCCTATCTACTCTTCTACTCTTTCCTCTCTCTCCCTCCCTCCCTCCCTCTCTCCCTCCTTCTCTCCCTTTCTTAATCTTCACTTACTTACTGAAAGAGTGAGCAATTTTTCCAGCTTATTAAGATCTTTTTGTACCCTCATTATGTTTTCCAGCATACTTGTTAACTCATGGTTTCCACATCCACAAATTTGATAAGTATGCCATATATATTTTTAAAGAAAAGTATTCAATTATAAGGCTGTGAGTATGGCTAAAAATTATGGATATACTTTACTGTACATATATACAATAATTAGCTAATGGTGTTGTCTTGATAGACTTTGTCAAATATCTCTCTGCAGCCTAGCAATATTATAGCATGCCTTGGCATATCTGTATGATAATGATACTAACAAAGGAAAAAATGCTTCATCTTTCATGAAGTGGATGGAATTCGTTGTGGTCACGGGTAGATAGTGCAGTGGATGGAACAATGGTTTGGGGTCAGGAAGACATGAATTTGAATCTTGCCTCAGATACTAAATAGCTGTTTGCCTCTGGGAAAGGCATTTGCCAACTTTCTCCCTAAATATATTCATTTGAAAAGTGGGAATAATAATAAAACCTGTCTCATAGGGTTGTTGTGAGGACCGAGTGAGATCACACGTGTAAAACATTTTGTAAACCTAAAAACATTTTATAAATGCTAACTCTTTTTTAATAATAACATTACTAAAGGTTGTTCTTAATATGCCTATGCATATTACTCTTTCAAGCCTGAGAAGCCTCTTTTCTTTTGGTCCATTTACAAAAGTAAATCAGCAGCTGAGTAACTATATTTCTTATGTATTAACCATTCACACCAATGACTGGCCCTTTTGAAGTACTCAAAAGCTATCTATTCAACAATCCTTACTTAAAAAAATTTAAAAAATATTTGAGGTTTTACCTTATACCCAACATATGACAAAGATGATAAAATAAAATGATATTCAGTAGTAGAGGGATTGTGACAAGATGAGCATGGGTTGGTAGAGCTGTAAATTGGCCAAACCAATCTGGAAAGTGATGAGGAATTAGAATAAGAAAGTTCTTATAATGCCTTAACCTTTGACATAGAAATGCCACTTCTAAGTATACATCAGCAGAAAGATAAAGGAAGAAAGACTCCTTACATAAAAAAAAAATTAAAATCGCATTTTCATAGAAGTGTAGAACCAGAAACAAATCCACCCCCATTGACTAGAGAGTAGCTAAACAAATTCTGGAACTTGAACTCAATGAAATATTAGTGTGCCATGAGAGGTAAGGAATATGAAAATTTCAGAGAATCATGTGATTTTATGTGATATAGAATGAAGTAGGCAAAACAGGGAAAATATATACCTAATGACTACAAAAAATAAATAGTAAAAACTCCAACAATAATACAATGAAACTGAATACTGTCTAATTATATTGACCAAGCTTGGCTCTGGAGAAGAATTTGTTAACCAGTCAGTCAGATATTTAATAAATACCTTTTATGTGCCAGGCAGGAGAAATGAAGTGGTACAGTGGATGAAGTATCAGGCCTACAGTCAGGAGAGCCTGAGTTCAAATTCAGCCTCCGTGTGATCCTGGACAAGTCACTTAACCCTGTTGACCTTAGTCTCTTCATCTATAAAATGAGTTGTACAAGGAAATGGCAAACAATGACATCATTTTTGCCAAGTAAATCCAATAAGGGGTTAAAAAGAGCCAGACATAACTGAAAAATGACTAAAACAACAAAATGTTGGGGCAGCTAGGTGACACAGTGAATGGAGCACTAGCCCTGAAGTCAGGAGGACCTGAGTTCAAATCCAGCCTCAGCCACATAATACTTACTAGCTATGTGACCTTGGGCAAGTCACTTAACCCCAATTGCCCTACCTTCCCCTCTCCAAAAAAAAAGCAAAAAAAAAAGTCACAGGCATAATTATTGCACATATTGTCAGACTTAATTGATGTATTGATTGGTTTTGCTGAAATATTCATCTTTCCTCTCTTAATTTATTTCTCTTAAGAGGTCTCTGTGGAATTGGGAGGGAGTAAATATGTTTACAAACAAGAGTGATATAAATGCCAGAGTCATTGTCTCCCCTACTCCTTCCCCCTGAGGTAGTAATTAACCTCACTTGGGTCTAGAGTTTTTACAATCATCTATCTTGCTGAGTCTGATATTATGAGCATCATTTATTTATGCTCAGTGAAAGAGTGCCTATCCTATCCCTCTACTTCTCTTCAAAGAGCACGGAAAATTCCATAACAAGCATACCTATATTTCTTTCAATATTCTAGTGTATATGTATATGTGTGTGTGTGTGTGTGTGTATACACACACTATCTGACCTGCACTATATAAATATATAGGTGTAGGTACAGCTCTATATATATATATATATAGTGTAGGTCAGATTACTTCAACTCATTCACATCACTTAGCCACTTATTTGGTATCTATCCCACTGCTTTTCTTCAAATTCAACTCTAATTAATTACTTTTTAAATTGTTACTCTTTCAAGTCCGAAAAGCTTATTTTCTTTTGGCACATAAACAGAAGCAAATCAGTAGCTGAGTAACTCTATATTTGTTATCTAGGCCTGTTCCTTCTTTGTCCTACTTCTTGCTCCATACAAGACTTTAAAAATTTTTTTCATTATATAAGCTCTTTCCATACCTTTATCGTCTATAGCTTTTCCTTACATCTTTTTAAGTTATCATTTTGAAATTTCAAGCAAATTTATAAACTTCTTCTGGAGCCATAATCATCCATTTATATATTTCCTTTCCCTTTTTATTTATCTGTGGGGTTACCAATGGTTTTATCCGTTAAGATGCATGATTTTTATTCACAGAATATTCCCCTCCATCCACAATCATCATTATTGGTTGTCATGATCATGTATTACGACCATCATTGCTATTGTTATTTTTACTATTAATTCTTCCTGGAATATGTAGGTCCATGTGCTTGCTGTTTAGGTCAGCTAGGTGGCAACATGGATAGAGTGCTGGACCTGGAACCAGGGGGACTCATCTTCCTGAGTTCAAATTCAGCCTTAGAAACCAGCTATGTACCTTGGGCAAGTCATATAACCCTGTTTACCTCAGTTCCTCATCTCTAAAATGAGATGGAGAAGGAAATTGCAAACCACTCCCATATCTTTGCCAAGAAAACCCCTCATGGGGTCACAAGGAGTCAGACATGACTGAAAAATGATTCAACAAGAACAAGCTTACAGTTTACTTGGTTTACCACTAGATAGCACTTTAATATAACCAGTAACTTAAGCCACTAGTTGCTTTCTTATCTGTCAGAGAGTGGACTTCTAATAAATCCAGGTACATAAACTACAATGTTAAATTATATTCTTTACTAGTCAACTGTATCTCTGTCACTTATATTCTAACCTAGGGTAGATATAAGAGCTTGAAACTGCTTTCAAAGTGGTTCTCTTGAAATAAATATGAGAAATGCATGATCAAAGCAAGAGCCATTTTAATACACTCTCTCAAGAGCCTCTGTGATGTTTTCTGATATCAGAGTTGACTTACAGCATCATGGCTTTTCTTGGACAAAAGTTTCTGTGAGGATTCAGTCTGGCCAGCCTGATTCTGATTCTCTGCAGCACTGTGAAGTGCCACAGCTTGCCTTGAAGCCAGCCCTGTCTAGAATCTCAGATTTGTTTTTTACAAAAATTCAGCTAATTGAGTTCTTAGGTTATCTAAATGAGTGTTTTTTCCTCCTTTGGGGGGCTTTTGATACTGTGGATCTGTCTCTGTCTCTGCTAAAGATCCCTTCTGAATAGAAATTACTCTCAAGCCTTAGAAAGGATGACTCCATTTTTCCTTCTTCCTTGATCTGGGTAACTTTTCTGACCCCTCAAAATGGGCATTATCAAGACACCAAATGCCTTAACTCCCCCCTTCCACTTGAGTATGGGGCTTTTTAACTTAAGGACAGCTAATTTGGGGCTTAACTTTATGGTCAAATAGTTGATTTTTTAAACCAAGTTCTTTGGACCTGGATAAACACACAAGGTACATAATTTGGTCAGGTAATAATTAGCACTCCCTCCTGAATCTGGCTATATGAATTCCTTTACTAAGAAATTTTTCTTTTGTCTCCATACCTTTGTTCCCCTTGCCCGCCAATAGTAGCACATGCACACCTAGCCCAAATTGTTAGAAAATCTGAACCCGACAAACCGGAATTAGGCATTTTAACAGTATGGAGACTTTTAGCATTTGATAGTGTTTGCATGTGTCTTCTCCAGTGTTGCACTCTGTATTCATGGAGCAGTCATGCACAGGTAAAATTTCTCTGGTGTTTTTCTGAGGGAGTACATATTGTCCTTCTTCCAGTAAGTGACAGCAGTGAGTGCCTGTGTGGAGGCTGCTGTTGTCCTACGTGCCTCTGTCACTTTGCCTCCAAGGCAGCACTCTGTTTTTGCTTAAAATGAACAACTTGCTCTCTATGAGCTGCCTGCCAGCCTTGTCTGATGGCTGCTGCCACCTCCCAGCCATCAGTGGCTGTGTCACATTGCTTCATGGTGGTGTTCCTCTGAGTCCTGATGAGATTTTGATGTTTATGGTAGCCAGATATTCCTTTTAGAAAACCTTCCCTGAGAAGCAGAATTGCAAAGAACATGATTCTGGTGTTTTTCATTGTATCATTCATGTAGTTTACCAGGTAATCTACTAAGAAATCACAGTGATCAAATTATTTTCAAAGGGGCAGCCACTACCACTAAAAAATGCAAATCTCCTTTTGTACTTATGAATTTATCAACGAAGATAGTATTACCTACTCATACAAGTTCTACATGGCTTAGACGTTGAAAATTCCAAGTCCTGCTAAATCAGAAAGATTTGACAGTCTTCCTAGGTAGTTCATTCTTGTATTGATTCAGGCACGCACTGAATTTGTTCACCACACCCCTCCTAGTTCTTTTGTCCAAATTTCATTTGATGTTTGATGCAATATTAGTAAATCCCTCTCCTTGCCAGGCCCTTTGCATCCAATACACCCTGCATTTTGCTATGAGATAAATCTTCCTTCTGTTCTGTCACCAAGTCAGTGTCCTTTCTAAGAACTTGTAACTTCCTATTGCCAACCATATCAAATCTAAATCCTTCTACCCTGACCTTCATGGCTTCTTATAATTGGACATCTTTCTGATGCAGCATCTCTACCCTGCCTTCCACCACTAATCAAACGTTATTTTATAGTGCTCTCAAAATATACCTGTTGCTTAAGTCTGATCAGTATTCTATTAATTGTCTATAACACTCCCAAATGTGGCCTAAATCAGATTTAAATGTAATTCCTATCTTATTTTAATATGTTGATGTATTAATAAAAAAGGAACATATAATGTCTGTGGTTTTCTAAATCCATATGTAGCCCACAGGGATCCTTATATATGGCTTAGTGACCTACATTTCTATGAGTTTGACACCAATGATCTCTACAACTTTGTGCTTTTTCCCATGGTTCCTTCTACCCCTACCCTCCACTATGTGTGTGTATCCATATGTATGTATGTTTGTATGTATGTGTGTGTATCCTTTCAATTATATTCATGTGTATTCATCACCTGCATAAAGTTAGGTACTGTGCTAGCACCTGCAGACACAAAGACAAAAAAGAAAGGTAATTACTCAAAGAGTTTGCATACTAGTAGAGGAAATAACATATATCTTGAGAATTGGATAGTAAATATAGATTAAAATATATAATTATAGGACAGGACACCAACAACCAAATGAAGTAGGGAGAGGTAGGTGAGGTAGGAGATCATACTTGGGCCTAGCCCTAAAGGGAAATAGGTATTTTAAGAGGTAGAGGTAAGGGGGAAAATACCCTGTGGCGTGGGTATAGGTAACACACCGTGGTAGAGATACAGTGGCAGGAGACAGGGCAACAAGCAGGCCAGTTTTGCTGGAACATAGCAATAGTTTTGCTAAGTCAAAAGTAATGTTTCTTCACCTTGGGCAGAGGGCGGGAGTGAGCAGAGAAATACTTTGGGGCTAAATTATAAAGGATTTTAATGCCAATAAAGGAGGTTCTTTGTTGTTATTGCTGAATAATTTTCAACTCTTCATGACCCCATTTGGGGTTTTCCTGGCAGAAAAACAGGGATTGTTTACTATTTCCTTCTCCAGCTCATTTTGCAAATGTAGAAATTGAGGCAAACAGGGTTAAGTGATTTGCCCAGAGTCACACAGTTAGTATGTGCCTGGGGTCACATTTGAACTCAGGAAGGTAAGTCTTCCTAACTCCAGGCCTGGCACTCTATTCACTGCATCCAAAGGAGCTTCTTTTTATCCTAAAGGCAATAACATCAAAAATATTGTAGTGGAGTAAAACACTGTTTTTTGCAGAAGACCGCTGAGAAAGGCTCATTGGTTTTAGCAATACAGAGATCAATGATGACCCTGGGAAAGGAATTTCAGTCTAGTGAGGATAGAAGACAGTTTGCAAAGGGCTGAGAATTGGGAGATGAGGAAGTGAAAGCAACAAGTACAGACAAACTTTTCTAGGAGTTTGTGAAAGTGCAAAGAGAGACTGCTATGGCTTGGAAGGTTGATAGGGTCAAATGAAAGGTGTCTGCTGGTTTTTTTAAAGAATGGGAGAGATCTGAAGATGTTTGTAGGTGGCAGCAAAGAAGTCACTAGATTAAAAAGTAAAAGGAGTGAAAGGGAATGATGGAAGGGTCAAACTCCCAGAGGAAATAAGAAGGAATGGGATCACCGATGAAACTAGAGTAGATGTCCTTGGCAGGGAAAAGGGCTTCATCCCCTGCAGAGACTAGAGCAAAGAGGAAGGTGGGATAGTGCTGAGGGGATTTGAAGTTCAGAACTAGAGAGGAGAGGAAGCTTGTCAAGAATGGCTTTTTTTTTCATTAAAGTCTGAGGAAAGATCTTTTTCCAAGACAGTAGTGGGAAAGAGATGGCAACTTGGTACAGACACTGTGGGGAGTGTAATAGAGTGTTCATCAATCATCACTTTTGTAAATGTTAAGCTACATCAATTTATCTTGTTTTCACATACCTCCAGAGAATTAAGGGATATACACTGACTTTGTAAACAATGTGTTTGTCTTACAACGCTCCATATCAGTGAATTATTTCTTATGTGCCTTGTAATCACTTCTAAATAAAGTTGGTGCACAAATGTATTTTGCTGCCCGTCAGTCAATGAGCAAACGTTTATTAACCACCGGCTGTATTTCAGATCCTGTGTTAGGTGCTGGGGGACACAAATACAATAAATTGAATGTTCTTCACTCTAGGGACTTACAATAAAATATGTAGGTATAATCTAGTAGAACATAAGCCCCTCTAGGGCAGGGACTCCTTTATTTTTTTCCTTTCTTCTTATTTTGTTTCCTTTATGTTCTATTATTTATTTGTCTATTCTTTCCCCTTCCTAGCCTTCTCTCCTAGCTTTCATTTTTTTGCTTTCTCATTCTTTCTTTTTTTTTTTTTTGGCATTGAATTAATTTTTTAAATTTTATTTTAGTTTACATCATTCATTTCCACGAGATTTTGAGTTACAAATTTTCTCCCCATCTTTCCCCTACCCACCACCCCAAAACAGCTATCCCAGTGTGTCCCCCCTCCCCCAGTCTATTCTCTCCTATGTCACTTTTCGGTAGGGCAGGATGGATCTCCCAACCACAGTGCCTGTGTATCTCAAGTTCCAGTTGGATGCAGTTAATAATAATAATAATAATAATAGTAATAATAATAATAGTAATAATAATAATAATAATAGTATGCATATATATACATATGTATTTTTAACATTTGATTATAGAACTTTAGATTCTAGATTCTTTCTCTTCCTCCC
>CM053585.1:436150919-436167361 GCA_028646515.1 Pseudochirops corinnae
CTGTTTGATAGTATCTTGATTTCTCATGAAGTCATTTGCTTCCATTTGCTCCACTCTAATTTTGACGGAATTATTCTCTTCAGAGTGCTTTTGAGATTCTTTCTCCATCTGGCAAAGTCGACTTTTTTAAGGCATTCTTCTCCTCATTGGCTTTTTGGGCCTCTTTTGTCATTTGAGTTAATCTATTTTTTTGGGTGTTAATTTCTTCAGTCAGATTACTGACTCTCTTTTCATGATTTTCTTCCAAAATTCTTATCTCTTCCCAATTTTTCTTCCACTTCTCTCATTTGGTTTTCAAAATCCTTCTTCAGCTTATCTCTAGCTTTAAGGCAATCTTCATGTTTTTTGGAAGCCCCTGGTGGGGGAGCTCTGGCTGTGCTGTCCTCCTCCCTCTCTCTGCCATGATCCTTCTTTTCCCCAAAGAAGGAATCTAGGGTTTGGTTGCTGTTCTTACTTTGTTTCTTATGCTTATTCTTATTAATGGTTGGTCAGTCCGTGATTTTTTTTTCAAATCTCTGTGGAGCTCTGCTTCCAGAGGGGAAAGCTCTGTCCCAAATTGCTGGGGTCCTCCCAGCTGCTGGAGCTCTCAGGAAGTTACTGGGTCCTTCCCGCACTTCCAGCTCACTGAAGGAAAAAGGACCACAGGCCAAAGCCCAACATGGCGATCCTGATCCAGGCCACTCAACTTGAGAGCACTTAGCCTCTGAACGATTGCTTGGTCCCCCTGCAGTCTGCAGGCCAAGAGTGCTGAAGCTACAATGCAGAGGCGGGTGCAGGACCTCTGCCTTTGGCTTCTCAGCCCTGGAGGTGTTTCGGCTGGACCGCTTTTCTTCCACGACCTTGCAAGTCCCAATGACCTAGTTCTGGACACTGCCGCAGCTACCACCAATCCCTTAGCCCAAAGCTCTGGCCGGGGCTCAGCTCCTCTTGTCCAGCTGCCCCCAGGGCACAGCCGCAGCTTCAGGCCAGGCCGGTTTGGGTTTGCAGTGCTGATATGGTTCCTCACAGCCAAGCTGACTTTAGTGAAAAGTATATTTGTGTGCATTTTGTAGTTCTAGGATTAGTTTAGAGTCATATTTTATCGGTATTTTGGGGTGGCTATGTGAGAGTTGAGATATGTTGCTGCTCCTTTGCCGCCATCTTGGCTCCGCCCCTTTCTCTTTCTTTCTATCCTCCTATCTTCCTTCTTTTCTCTCCCTTTTTCCTTTCATTCCTTTCCTCCCAGTAATCTTCACATTACTAGGTATATGATAGGTATGTGATAACTATTCATGATTTAGCTGAATCCTTAAATGCCTAGATCAATTTCCACTTTATCTTTGAAACCTTCTCTGACTGCTTACCCCTCCATAGGTTTCTTTCTTTCTTCTCTGAATTCCCATTGCCATTGCTGTCCATGCCTCAGAGTTCAATGATTTCTAATTATTTCTTGAATCTTAATTTCATTTCTGTTCACAAATAATAAAAGATTCAGCACTTACTCTTTCTTAGGCCCTGGGCCAGGTATTAGACATAAAGACTGAAAAAATAGTGTAATTCCTGCCTGTATGAAATGTAGAATTTTGTAGGATAGACACAGCATAGGTATAAATAAGCATGGAACAAGGCAGAATGTAATCAAGGCAAAAAGTTCTACACAAAGTGAAGATAATGAAAGGCATGAACTTCAAGAGGTAACCTTCAAGAAAAGAGGAAAAGGGTCCAAAGAGATAGAAGTATAGAAGGTGTAGATTCCAATCATGGTGGTTTGGGAGGTTAAAATTAAAATTAAAGACCTACTAGTCACAGTTTTGAAAAGAGGTCAGTAAAATGCTTTGTTCAATTGATTCTTACAGACCATGGCATGGAGGAATATCTCTGGCTCCACAGGAATATAAATTATCTATGGGATAGGAGGGCTTCAGAACATGAGTCATTTTTCAAAGACATTTATAGTATAAAGCATGTATAAAATATATAGACATTCTGGGTTCATAGTCAATTGGAGGTAGTAAAGGATAGAAACTTTCCAATTTTCTATGTAGCTATTGGCCTTGGGGTTCCAATCAAGTCTTTTCAGAGGAGAACAAAGAAATAGGTGAATGTAACTTCTTAGTTACACTGAAATGGAGGTTCATTTGAAAATGAAATTTTTCATTGAAAGGGAAAGAAATTAGAGGGTCTTCTTCCCTCTCACCACAAGGTATAGCCTGCATTCATGCACAAAATTACATGAAGAGGGCAGGACAAGATGAGGGAGTTGCTAGTAGCCCAATTTGATAGCAAAACTGATGAATAAGGTAGAAAAGGTAGATAGTATTCAGGGTATAGAGGGTTTTCAGTGCTAGACTCTCACTAGTCAATAAAGAATGCACCCATCAGGAAGCATTTATAAACTGTGTGCTTTGTACCATAGACAGTAGTCGGTTCTTGAAATATGAAGTCAAAAATGAAATTGTCCCTGCCTTCAAGGAGCATAGTCAAATGACAGGGTCAGAGCCACAAAATAAGAGCAAAAAAGATCTATTTCTAATAATGCGGGCTGGATATAATGAAAAACTTAAACTGAAGTAGTAGAAGTATAAGTAGAGAGGTTAAGACCAATGTCAGAGACATTATTGAGGGAGGTTAGAAGAGAGGCAAGAGTCAAAGCTCAAGCCTGAGTTAATGGGAATATCATTATATCATCAACAGAAAACAAGTTTAAAATGAATTCATGACTAGCTAGCATGTATATATCACTTTAAATATTACAGAGAACATTATATTGTTATCTCATTGGATCCTCAAAATAATCCTGTAAGGAAAGTGGCATTAGTACCCCAATTTTACAGATAAGGAAAGGAGGCAAAGAAGTTAAATAAATTGCATAGGGTCATACAGATAGTAAGTGCCTGAAGTAGAAATTAAACTTAGGTCTTCCTGACTCCAAGTCCTTTACTCCATCCATCGGGCCACAGTTCTGCTTCAGGAAAATAACTATTTCTGATTGTACCATATTGAGTTTGAGATATGAGAAGACCCTACCTGTGGAGATGTCTGACAATCAGTTGGAAAAGTAAGGCTAGAGCTCAGAAGAAAAAGGAAAGCTTGATATAATTTTGGGAATTATCTCCATAGCAATAATAATTGAAGTCTATTCCAAGAGAGTTTCTCTAGCTATTCCCCTTACTCTGACATCTTCAATCCCTTTCTTTCTCCACTTAGTCCTCCCCATATGTACAAGGTCATGTTCTATATTTCTCAGCCCTAAACCAGCTTTCCCCCATCCTTAGATTCTATCCAATTGTCTTTCTCTGTCTATTTGGGTTTTCACTAACAAATTCTAGGGGGAAAGTTGTCCACATCTGATGGACAATTACTAACTTAGGCCTTACTGGAATTACCAACAAGTATTCTTACTAACATACCAAAAAGGATGAAAATTGAAAAATTCAGTCAAAAATATAGAAGGTATATAAATGTTTGGCATGATTTAGACATGAATATTGATTAAATAAAGGGAACCACAGAACAAAGATTTGATCTCTGATATCTTAAATAAGGACCAATAGATAAAATCAAGTTTTCTAGTATGAATAAATTCCTATGGCACAAGAAAGAAAAACAAAGCTGACCTTCCTCCCAAATACATGCATGCTCTTTTTGTAGCGCCTTAGTAACGAGGTGTGTGAGGGAGGTTGTTTTATTTTGCTTTTCATTTTTGGGGGGACAGGGTGGGGAGAAGAACATTGTGTCATATTTCAGTGACAGTGGGAAGATAAGAGAGAATGATATGAGTATTCCAGGAAAACATAAGACTAAGTTCCTTAGAGGTGGATGCAGCTTAATGGCTACTAGAACATCACTGACCTTTAGGTAGTTTGACATTACTTTCTCTGGTTATGCTTTTACTTAGAAATTCAAAATCTTGTGACTTAGCAAAGGGCAAAAAGGACAGCTAATTAGACACAAATTTGGTGGGTCTATCTTCTTTACTAGTCAAAATATCATTTTTTTTTTCAGAAAATGATGCATCTTGGGTAGAGATCATACAGAAATATTTATCACTGTTTTCAGTTACCCTTGATGCTGAGAGTGATAGCTGATGAGTATATAATGCTTTAAGCTTTTCAAATTGTTTTACATATTTCCTTAATTTAAGCCCTTATTACAACCTGTGAGTCAAGTGATATTAATATCTACATTTTACAGAGGAGAAAAGCAAGGTTGAGACAAGTTATGTGACTTGTCCAGGATAATGCAGCCAACAAGGGTCTGAGGCAGATTTGAACTCAGGTTTTCCTGACTCAAAGTTTTCTCTACCTACCTTTGTCAGATGTGGGGTAAATGCTACCTAGTGTACACCAACCTATAATACAACTTTCAAAACTGGAATTAATTTTAATATTCTCTATTTTTCAATTTGTACATTAGAGAGACAGAGGTAGAAATGAAAATAGTAAGTTCCTTACATGCACTCATCTTGGTATTTAGATTCCCAGAATGTATAAATTGGCAGCCTAAACTTATCAGTCATCATAGGATCATAGATTCAGAATTGGAAGGTACCTTTGGAGTCAGGAAGGACTGAGTTCAAATGTTGCTAGAGATACTTAGTTGTGTTATTATCCTGCAGGAACATCTTAACCTGTCTTTACCTGAGTTTCCTTCTTTATAAAATAAGAATGTTAGATTCAACACCCTTTAATTATAGTACTCTATTCTGTCATCACTGCCTAGATATAAAATCTGTCACTTTTAAGGGGATTCAGCAAGGCATTATATAAGTGACATCTGCCACCCCCCGATTTGTTATTTAGAGCCTTGGAAAGTTGCTGTCATTTGAAAAGATATTAGTCATTATCATAGGTTTTTAAATAAACAATCAACTAATTCAGGTACATTTTCTTAAAATCAATTTCATGTATGTACTGATACTTTGTCAGCATTTTATCTTGGAGGATAAGCTATTCAATCCATATATTTACTATCAGCCAGAAAGAAGGAAAAAAACAAGACTTTTTAAAAGTAGAAGATAATTACTAATTGCTATGATATTTACAAGTATCTCTTTAGACTGACACAAATATACCTGGGGATCTTCAGTCATTCTTAATAGGCATTCTTGCCAATTAAGCCAATGTACTTTGGCATGAAACAAATGAGCTAAAATCCTGTTAATTCACAAAGTGATGAGTCAAACCTTTATTAATAAGTTTGCTTCCAACAGAAGCTCAATAGTGTGTGAATGTGCCCAGGAAACAAATCTAAAACTGCAATATTTATAGGATTAGAGGATCATCAATTTATAGCTGGAAGAAACCTTAGAGGTGAAATAGTGAAAACTGAAGCCCAAAAGAGGATAAGGGAGGAGATCCTACTTCTACTACCAATAGCAAGTGTTTATGTAGCCCTTTCAGGTTTACAAAGTGTTGTCTCACATCAGGTGTCATCTCATTTGAGCCTTACCACAACCATACCCTGGGAAGTAGATGCTATTGTTATCTCCATCTTACAGATGAGGGAACTAAGGAGACCAAGTGAATTGCCCATGGTCATACAGCTAATATCTGAGGCAGAACTCTAAATCTGTCTTCTAATTCCAATTCCAACACTCTATCCATTGTACCACCTACCTGCTTTATAAGTGGCAAAGCTGGGACATGAACCCTTTCTCCTTCACATTGAAATGCAGTCCATTTTCTTTTGCTATAACTCCAGCCTCTCTAATCTGGAATCTGGAATTGAAGGAAGAAGTTTTATTTTTAGTGTTGTAATGTAGTTATCAGTATATACAAGCTCCAGACACATGACTATTATAATGTGAGTAAAGCATTTTCCTAGCCTCAAGGTACTCTATAATGTGAGCTATTCTTTTTTTTTTTTTTTTTAACATTTAAATTGTTTAATTTCAATTGCCATAACAATTACTGAGTAATTCTCTTTAAATCCCTATCAGGATTCTTAATCCATTGTTTTTTTTTTCTTTTTTTTTTTGCTACATTCCATTCTTATACTGAATTTAATGAACATAAAATAAACATTCCTGTATACATAATAGAACAGAAAAAAATACTGCACAAAACTACAGAGCTCTATCACGTATAACTTGCTTTTCTTTTTAAGTATATGATAAATTTAAACTGTAGCTTTCAAAGCTGTCATGCTCGTCTGTGGTTCCTTCTGACCTTCTGTTCTCTACATTTCTTTTTTAAAAAGATGCCTCAATAACCCTTTTTGTTTTCTTTTTTGTTATTCTATATGTTACTCCATCTTCTTGGGTACCTCCTCCCTCACTAAAAAAAGAAAGAAAAATCCTAGAAAAGTCCTAGAAACAAATATTCTTAGGTCTGTTTAAAACAAATGGGGGGAGAGGGGAATAAACAGAGACGTACAGACAGAAAATAGGAGAGATTATGAGAAAAACCTGGAGAAAAGGTAAAGAGGGAGGGGAAATAGAGAAATAAAAGGAAAGGGAAATTACCAAACTTCTTCTATGGAAGGAACCATCATGTTCTTAGTCCCCCAGGTTTGTAACCTTGGCGTTATCCTGACCTACTCACTCTCTCTCTCACTCCACATACCCGAATCATGTTTCTACCTCCACAATGTCCCTTCTTCAATCCAATCCTTTCTCTCCACTTCAGCTCAGGCTTTTATTACCTCTCACTTAGATCATCTGTATGGCCTCCTCTTTGGACTCTGTCTCAAGTCTCTCCCCACTTCAGTCCACACTCTACAATGCTGCCAAAGTGAATTTTCTTAAGCACAGATCCGATAATGCCACTGCCCTACTAAATCACCTCCACTTCCTATCACTTCTACAATCAAATATAGACTGCTTTGCCAGGGCGATTTGGCCCCAACCCTTACTCTATATTGCTCCCCCTCCCTCACTCTGCAACGTGGCCAAATTGGTCTCCTCTCTGCTCCTCTCATAGGCTAGTCCTACTTCAGCCTCTGTATCTTTGTACTGCCTTATCCTCAAACTTAGAATGCATACCTTCTCACCTCCACTTTAAAGGACCTCTCTCTTTCATTAAAAAGTAGCACAAGCACCACCTTCCTAGAGAAACCTAGTTATTCCGCTCTTCTGCTAGAGCAGTGGTTCTCAACCTTCCTAACGCCACAACCCTTTAATCCAGTTCCTCATGTTGTGGTAACCCCTATCCGTAAAATTATTTTCGTTGCTACTTCATAACTGTAATTTTGCTACCGTTATGAATTGCAACGTAAATATCTGATATACAGGATGTATTTTCATTGTTACAAGTTGAACATAACCCACAGGTTGAGAACCACTGTGCTAGAGTCTCCTCTTCCACCTAACTACTTTGTAAAACTAACTTTATATCTCCTTGTTTTCCTCATCAGAATATAGACTCCTTGTGAGCTGGAACTGTTTTGCTTATTTGTATCCCAAGCATAATGTCCAACACATGTAGATACTTAATAAATGCTTGTTGCTTGACTGAAGTCACTCTGCTGGAAAGCCTATAGTCCTAGGATCACAGACTTATAGTTGAAAGGAACCTAAGGGAACCTTCTAATGTGAGCTATTCTTATCAGTGTAGCTTTCTTCATTCTCTTTCCTTACCCCATCCTTTGTATTTTTTTTTAATTTTTTTGCTTTTTGGAGGCAATTGGGGTTAAGTGGCTTGCCCAAGGTCATACAGCTAGTAAGTGTGTCAGGTGTCTGAGGTCAGATTTGAACTCAAGTCCTCCTGACTCCAGGGCTGGTGCTCTATTCACTGCACCACCTAGCCGCCCCTACCCCCTCCTTTGTGACACTCCACAAAGTAATAAAATGTCCTTCTTTGACTCAGATTGTTCAACTCTTCTCAACACCAACCCCTTTCCTTTTTATCATCTCATTTGATTCCCACAAAAACCCTGGGAGGTAGATGCTACTATTATATCTGTTTTATAGTTGAGGAAACGGAGCTAAATGGAGGTTAAGTGACTTGCTGAAGGTTACACAGTCAGTAAGTGCCTGATGATGGATTTGAACTCAGGTCTTTCTAACTCTAGGCCCAGTATTTTAACCATTGTGCCATCCAACTATCCATTCTATCAGTATATGCTACCATATTGGAGAACATCATTGATTTAGCCATCTTAAATAACAAACATTAACCAATATTAGTTGTTCTTCTTACTACAACAAACCATATGTGTGCCCATTTTGTAGTTTTCTGATTTTCATATTGATTTCATTTAAAATCTTCAATTGTCTACTCCCCCTTGTGTTTGAGTAAGGAACATAGCAAGGGGATGAATGTAAGAATAACAACTCTGTGGTGATCCATTGTCATCATAGAGATGGAATTAGAGATTTCAGTGAATTTTGATAGTTAGTAAAGACAAATTAGCTGTTATAGTATCAGTCTGAGAGCAATGATGACAAATAAAGAAGCCCAATTTTCTATAACCTATTTTCATGAGGCAATGGAGAGATAGTGGAACTATGGAAAGCAAAGTTGCAGTTCAGGGGAAGATAATAAAAAAACAAAGAAACAAACAAACTCCCAAGGTCCTCATGAGGATGAACTGAAAAGTAAACATTTTTGCCAATTTACAATGGATAAAATCAATCAGGGCCTAAAATTTCCCTTATCTCTTCAAGACAGGCCTAAAGAAGCAAGAAAGCTGAGGAAAGGAGATTATTGTTTTGAGGGGCCTGTCAATATAATGACTACCCTTTGTGTTTGTTCTGTAAAATGCTTGGCTTTGATCTACTAAATTGTTCTTATCTCGTATATCTTTAGGATCTCTATGTGCTTTGTTCTTCAATTTGACCGGAAAAGCGCAGGACAGTACCTGTTATACTTTTATTTTAAAATTTCTATTAATATTTTCCTCTGGTTGTTAATGAAGTACTCTTATCCATAAGCTAATATGCTGATAAGGAGTTATTCAAAGGAAAAAAAATGATGATAAGAAGAGTTATTAAAATCCTTTCAAGAGAGTGGGTTACTCTTAGCCAATGATATGTAATCCCTAAAAAGGTGACATAGCAGAGGGAATAAAGCTTTGACCCTGGCCATTGGGAAGACTTTTGTTCCAGACCCATCCCTGACACATCCTAACTGTGTGACCCTGGTGGAGGCCTGTATGAGCTTCTCTGTGTGTCTGGCAACTTTCCAGGATTAAACATGAAGTCATAGAACATGATTGTAAATGGAGGGAGTTCCCATTTGCTGATGAAATTGTAGAATGATCTAAAGTCTTTTGTTAACCCCCTCTTGATTTGATATTTTATTCTATTTTGTGGGGTTCTCTTAATGCTATCTGATGGAGGCACCTTTCCATTGTGTTCTGCCTAACATCAACAAAGTGATTACTGCCTTTATATCATTTGCCAATACCAATTATTATCTACCAGTTCTCATATAACTGATTAATCTCTATATATCAATAAGTAATTAATATCAATTACCTTTTACAAATCATGTATTTACAGAGGATGTACAGTAAGAACCAAAATACAAACATGAGCTGGGGCGCATTGTCTCCTCTGCCTTTTTGGTCCCTGGGGTGAGTAGACTTAATATTAAAGCAGCTTTTACAAATATTAATTCCATTAATTCACTTATGAATATGGCAAGCTTAATGGACAAATTGCTTCTTTTAAAAAAATGTCTATAGGGCATGATCTCTTAGCTGCCAAGTAGATTTCCTGCTGGGCTTGGTGAAACAAGTCACGCCACAGGGCTGGCTCTTCCAGCAGCCCCTCTGACCTTCCCATCTCACAAAGCCCTGAAACAAAGGAAAGAAGACATGAATAGAGTTTGCCACATACCAGGCACAGGCTTGTCTAGGAGTCTATGTGCTCATGGACCAGTGCAATGAGAAGAGAGGGCATTACCCTCTCTAGACCTAAGAAGTTATTCTATCACTTTGTGGATAGCAAGAGGGGGGAAAAAAAGTCAACAACAATCCATATTTCACCAGTTTTTTGTATGCATGTTTAGTTCTAGTCAGCAGGCAGTTAAAAAGTTTTAGTTCACCATGCATTCATTAGTAAAGAATCAGTCAAAAAATGTCTGAACATAGAGCAGGACATCTCCATTACCTATCAACCTAGATGTCTGGAAGCACATTTCCCAAGGCTTCATGTGGCCTGGCAGCAGACAGAGGCCCCTTTTTATGTTTCTATCACTGGGCTCTTATTGGCCATTCCTTCATCTCACCTCCCTATCACTCACTCACTCTCTCTCCCTCTCTCTCTCTCCCTCTCTCTCTCACTCTCTCTCTCTCTCTCTCTCTCTCTCTCTCTCTCTCTCTCTCTCTCTCTCACACACACACACACACACACACATTGTAGGTTACCCTTGTGGATCTTCAATAGCATAGGGGGAAAGACACGTACAGATCTGTAACAATTCCCTTTTGTCTTGAGGATTGTGTAAGACAGGACCCTAGGGATGTTGTGATGTCACTGTGGGGGAGGAGGAGAGTGGTTTCATACTGAGTAGAAGGTCCCCTGGAGTTTGACCACAAAAAAGAGGAATCCCTCACTAAGTAGTTTTTTCTTTGTCCTCGGTACTATATTCAGTTAGTTTTAATGGGTTAACTTTTTTTTCTGAATTTATTGTAGATAGATAGACAGATATGATAAAATGAAGAAGAAAATGGCAAACCACTCCAGTATTCATGTCAAAAAACACCAAATGGAGTCATGAAGAGTGGGACACAACTGAAACAGCTGAAAAATATGATAAAAAAATAAGAAGATAGAGAGATAGATAACTATGCTTGTTAAAATGGATGAGTCTCTGGGAAGAGGAGGGAGAATATTGGAGAAATATAAATAATATAAAAAACATAAGATTCTAATTTTAAAAACCTTAAACATTTCTAGACCTCAGTTTGCCTATTGGTAAAATAAGGGTTTTGCACTAAATGATCTCTAATGTCCACTATGACTTCAAATCTGTGAACTGGATGATTCAAAGGTGAGAATGACATTTGAAGGGTGCTATCCACAGAACTAGAACAGTAAGTGGATGGTACAGATTGAGTAGAGGAAAACTAATGAATAGGAAAAATCATTCATTAAGCTAAATTTATTCTTCCAGGGTGTATGAAGACCAATTTTGATGGACATGTTGTTTTACGTTTTATAGGACTTCATTGCTTGAAGGATCCAATTAGACTATTATCTTAGGGGATATGTCATGAGAATACCTTTTGGAGAGTGTTAATAATACACATTTGAAAATGTTTCCTGTTTATAAATTTTTACTGGAAAATCTGATTCCAGTTTGTGATATTTTAAGTTGGCTCTTCATGCCCCCTAACCACAGCCTGACCCTATGTTTCAAGGCTAAGACAGAATCATCTTTATTGTCATTACCCTTAATATATATTTTAAGTTTTAGTGACTTCCTTTTTTCTTCAATTATATTAGGTAATTAGGATATCTGCACAACTGCCATTGAGTATTCCTGTGGGAACACTCCTGTGCATGGCTCCGTTTTAAACCTCCAGGAGACCTTGTTGACTTTAATCTTTCAGACAAGAACAGAATTACCTTTTATTAATTTATAGATCATTTGTTACTCTTACAATGTAGAGCAGTTGTGCCATCTGGTACAGGAGTCCTAAAAGCAGAGGACATTATGTGTAGTGAATTCCTTATTGGAACAGTTTCCTTTATTGGTTCTTTCTTGACAATCTTGCTACTTTCAGCTTATTTCCTTTTGTTTCTTCCATAACAATAAAGGGAAAAGAAAGAGGAACCATTGCTATGAGCCTTCTGCCTTTCTTTTATATCAAATGTTCTGTGAAGAACAAAAGTCCTATGATAAATCTTGATCAGTTATCTTCCTGGGTAGAGGAGTAGATCTCACCTTCTTCCTGGGGACTGTCTCCAGCCATCTTGTTCTATATCTTGCCACTGGACTCAGATGGTTCTGGAGGAGAAATTGAGGCTGGTGACTTTGCACAGCCCTGCCTCACTTAAATGCAATTCATTTGCAAGTCATGGCATTATCTTCCTGATGTCATGGTCCTCTTTAAGAATGAAAGACAAACAAATAAGAGCAACAACCACCTTCTTCCTATAATATCCTAGTCTTTTAGGGGAAGGAGAAATCATCTTACCTTTTAAGCAAGAAGTATAAGCTCAGATTTTCTTAATCAATCATCTGAATGCAGAAGAGTAAATAATGAATAATGGACACCCATTTAACTTTGATTTAAGAAGGAGCAAGAGTCCAGTTCAGATGTTAGCCTTTCATGGATATGTGATTCATTAGTGTATGAATAAAATTAGAAAGAACCTCATGACTGCTGGCTTGTTTTACAATCCCAGTCAGTCATTAATATTCAAAATGGGTGACTTCTTTTGTCACAGTTGAATTGATGGGTTTTTCCTGCTGGTGTGGTGACAGGTCCCATCTGCCTTTGAGAGTGATAAGCACATTGACGTAATTTCTTTTTGAAAAGATTCAGACATCAGATGGAATCCCATACTTTTTTATTATCATTTACCCAATGTCATAAAGAGGAATTACTTGCTGTGCATATTTTGTGAACAGTGATATTTGTATGAAAATATTTTTCATATCTGGAAATACAGTTCAAGTACCTTGAAAAGAATTTCTGGGCAGAAGAGAAGAGGACAAACTATGCTGGGATTGATTTTAAACCGACTAGATGAAATTTGAGGGAAAATCTAAATTTTATGATATAAACACAATTAGTACTAATGCAGAAAATATTGACCTCAAAATATGGATTTTTGAAAATAGATTTCTAGTGCTCCTTTGAAAGTTTGGCTTATGAAACTATTAGAATTTCAATGAGTAATGTCAAGTTCAGAGGAAAGCGTAATTAAAGTTTCTAGACCTTGTAAACTACTTTTGTTTTTTAACAAATATTATGGTTCAGAGGAGTTATCTGTTTTAAAGAAAATATATTTGTTACAGGCAGTTAGAAAAGGATGTCATATTTACAGCAGGAAAGGAACACTGAGGCTCTTTGGACCATTTCCCTTATTTTACAGATGAGGAAACTGGTCAATAGACATCAGAGCTGAAATTTAAATACAGGTCTGACTCTAGAGTCAAGATTCTTTTCACTGCACTTTCTTTGCTTTGTTCTTCCAGTAACATTGGACATAGCCTTGGGAGGGCAGACAGGGAGCACAAATAGATGGATTTGATGCACTTGAATGATACTTCTTGGGCAATCAGTCTTGACATATGGACATAACTTATACCACAACAGTGACATTCCTTCTTAATTAATTCTAGAAACTACCACTAGCTGTCAAGAAGCTTTGATTATGTGCCCACAAGTGTTGGGAATATAAATACAAATATTAAAAAAAAATGCTACTTGCCCTCAAAGAGCTTACATTCTCGTAGGAGAATGCAATATGCTCAAAAATAAGTGAGGTCGAGACAATTCAAAAATAAGTATTGACATTGGAGGAAGTTATAAAAGTGAAGTAGTAGTGAGGGAAGATCTCTTAGGAGGAGGTGGTATGTGATATGAGCCTTGGAGGGAGTTCAGGATCCAAGAAGCAAGTCTATCAATTTACCACCACACTCTTCTTCCATCATGTCCCAGATCACTAGCTGGCCCAGAGACTCAAAGTGGTGAAGAAAGATTCAAAGTCTTTGGATTTTAGTCTTGATTGTCTAGGTTAAATCAAGCAAGCAACTTATAATTTAGCTAAAATAGCCATTGCTTCTCTTCCAGGGCTATTGTAATGTCATTTAAAAAAATAATCTTTGAGGTTGTGTTGAGATGATTTAAACACTGTCACTTCCTGTGAGAGATATGGTGTGAAGTAATTTTCAGTGCCCATAGATAAAAATCTCCTACATTAATAAAAAGAGGATTACTGTGGGCTTGAAATCAGTCTTTGAAATGTTCATTTACAAAGATTCAATCCTTATAAACTCTCAATGTAAGTAATCATGCCATTTAGCATTTAGGATGTCATCTTTGGTACGATAAAAAGGGGAAAAAAAGTAAAAGGAATCCATAAGGTTGAAGAACTAGAGGGCTATATAAAACAATAATTTCCCTCCAGGTAAGGTTAGTCACTTTTATCTTCCCCCTTCCCACCCCAGTATACATTACCTTAGCTTGCTCAGTCACCCCTTGTTCATCTCATCCATTTATAAGGCCAGGAATACAGCTTGGAAGCAAGAGGCAGTGACAACTGTAGTTACTACTTTATTCTGTTTTGCTGGATCACTTGGGAACTATTAATCAATGTATGACAAGAGGAATGGCATTTTCCTTGGCATCTGGTTCATAACAGTGTACTAAATTGGCTTCCTGGTTCAAATCCCTACTCCTGCATTTACTAGCATTTTTAACCCTAGGCAAGTGACTTCAACTCTCAACTTCAGCATTCTTACCTGTAAAAGGAGGGAGTTGAATTAAGTAGCCTTCAAACAGCCTCCCAGCCCTGTATCTGTTTTCATATGACTAGCATATGTACTACACAACAAGCATTTTAAGGGCTTCCCACATGATAGGCAATGTGTTATCAACAATGAGTATATAAGGACAAAAATAAATAGCCACTTCCCTCCACAAATTTCCATTAGATGAGGGAGGAAGAGAGGACAACATGTATAGTTAGCACTTTTACATCACGACTTTCCCCATTGTAGTTTTGACATGTCATGGATCAGCATAAAAAAGTAAATGACAATTTGGGGGGAGTTTATGGAAGCTGCAGACGGCATAAGAAGGCCAGCAGACAACACAGAAAAGGTTTAGAAATTCAGAAATGCATAAAATATATGAATAGTATTGTATAATATCAATATAGTTTATCTTTAATACCATAATAATTCAGACTTCATCAATGGTACAAAGACATAGCCAAAAATTTTTCAAGGATTTTCCAGATTGTGGGGGTGTGCCCCTAGCCCCTATGATATGGAAGGGACAGCTGTAAGGTAAGTAAATGGAAAATATACACTATGCAATTCAAAATAGAAAGTTCCAGGTTTCATATGAAGATAAATTTGTTAATAATAGAGCTCCAGAAGGCACAGTCGATGGATAGGTAAGAATTGAAAAGAGTAAAGGTCATGAAAGTATAGAGTTGACATGGATGGGTATGACAGAGAAGGAATTGTTGGTAAGTCAAAGAAGCTCCTTTCTAGGTAATTGTAGCTCAGAAGCACATATACTAAGTAGATCCATAGGACAATAGAAATCATGTTCTTCACGGTAGCAAAGGTAATGTTCATGTAATTATTAGTTACTGAGAAAGAAGTGTAGCGGGAATGGGACATGAGGGCATGCTACAGATTTGGAGACCAAGCAGAAGTCTTGTCTTTGGTGCTGTCTACTGGTTATAGCAGAGGTGAGGGAAGTCCTGAGGCCTGGCAATCAATCACTCTTCAGGAGATCTCACTCCAAAGGTATGAGCAGATTATCCCCCAAATTGGGGACACATTACATACCTCATACTAAAGGGATGTGTGTGTGTGTGTGTGTGTGTGTGTGTGTGTGTGTGTGTGTGTGGTGGGAGCAGCTGCTAGTAAGGAAAACATTTTATAAAACTTAAAGTATATTATAAATGTAATCTAGTTGTTGCTTTTTTATAATGGGACTCTCAAGGCAACTATGTTAGAGTATTTCTAGGGAAAAAAAAAAAAAACATTAAATATTACAATGTGCTATATAATTTAACCTGCTGTGATTATCTGAAATTTCTTCAGATTTCTAAAAATCTGGCAGCATTTCATGAATAGGCAGGTTAGAGGTGATGAAAGGAAGAACAGTAATTAGAGCTGCTTTGCTCAAAGGAGATTAGCATCACTGACCAGTGATGAAGAAGGTTCCTAAATTGTCATTCATTCTTTGGGAAAGCAAAAGAGAAACTTAAAAAACCAAGCAAACAAACATGTCTATATTCATTGAGTTTGGTCGATGACTTTTATCATGAATCTCAGAGGTTGCTACTGGCAATGAAAAATTAAGGTCACTTAGCAGATTCTTCCAAGTGAATGCACTCCTTATCTTTATCATGTCTACAGGGGGACCATCCTACCTAATGTCTTAAATCTCATCCTATACTTTAGAGAGAGGAGGACTTTTCAGTCCAGCCCTCTCTTTATACTTTATTAATGTGAAAATGGAAAATTATTTTCCATTGCAGGGATAGGCCTTACTATACAAAATTAGTTGGAGTTGTCCTGTTAACCTATTCCTCTCCTGGCTTTCCAATTACTCTGAGAAGTCTTCAACAGTTTTTTTTTTAATATTTATCTTTCCCCCAAAATTCATCCCCTTTACTTTTTCAAATTAAAATGGAATTGTTTGACTCTTTACAACCTAGAAAGTACTGAAACGGGGGGGCGGAGCTAAGATGGCGGAGAGTAAGCAGTAACCTGAACAAGTTCCCAAAGAATTTCATCCTTGGGAATTAAAAAGTCAATTTGAGCGGATTTAAAAGTGACGGAGCCTATTGTGAGACGGAGAGTGACAGACTCCCA
>CM053585.1:436167861-436214409 GCA_028646515.1 Pseudochirops corinnae
GGTAGGAGGGAAACATTTATTGACTTTTAAATGCCAGGCTTTGTGGTAAGCCCTTTGTAAATATTATCTCATTTGATCCTGACAACAGATCCAGGAGATAGGTGCTTTTATAATCTCCATTTTAAATTGAGGAAATTGAGGTAGACCAGAGGTTAAGTGACTTGCCCAGGATCACACACCTAGTAGGTGTCTGAGTCCAGATTTGAATTCTGGGCTTCCTAACTTTAGACCCAACATTCTTTCTGCTGCTCCACTTACCTGCCCCCCGAAAGTCTCCTAGTGCAAATACTTTAAACTTGCCCATGACCATTACATATACATTTAGAAATATATATGACACTGACATTAAGGTTGCAAATAAGTGATACATTATTTCTCCTTCATGATAACTAGAATGAAACAATTGTAGATTTGGGGTTTGATTCGCCTACCAAAATGTATGACTGCATAAATCTAACCCAATTTACCTTATTTATTAAACAAAAGTTTTCTGATTAGTTGCCATCATTTAGAGAATACATAGTAAATGCTGAGATTAAGAATGTTGATTGTTTCTGTGGCATTGGCAACATTAACATTTATTATTCTTGTCTTTGGCTCTCATCCCTACTTCTGCCTGTCCACCCCCTTCTCATCACAGCCTGAGCCAAGATGTCCTGAAAACTAGTATAATTTCTCAACCACATGCTACCTGCTCAAGTGGAAAATTCCTCTTATTCAAGCTTTTAAAATATAAGATTGATATGTCCAACTTAACCCCATGGTTCAGGCGTACCTGGAGTCAGTGCACTAATGGAAGATATGAGGTCATAATGTTGTTTGTTTGTTTTAATCTTCTAAGAAGTGGTATTATGGATATGTCCCACGTTCTTACCTGTCTATTCAAAATGAAAATATCTGGACGTCAGTGATGAGTGAACTAGTTTGGAAAGTAGAGGGCATTGGTTCAAAGTCCCTGTCTGTCATTTCTCATTTGACTTTGAGCACATTACTTTGCTTTTGGAGGCCTCAGTTTACTCATTCGTTTTAAATGATGGACTCTAAGTTTCTTTCCGAATCTGAATTTCTGATTCTGTTACCTAATTGCTATAAAAGGCATAAAATATTGCCTGGTGAGTATCAAGGGCTTAATGTGTCAAGAATTTTGAAATGTGTGCCCTATAATTGTTGGATTCAGTATCTTGGGTAGGAGAGGGTGGAGTAGGGTGATGATCATAAGATGCACATTTAGAAAATATGTACTTAACTAACATGGCTATAAATTATTAAAATTTTAAATTTAAAAGCCAATATCTAAAGAGCTGCATTGTAACAGGGTGGAAAGTCAAGCTAAGTAACAACAATATTTATATAACACCTACTATGTGCCAGTCACCATGCTAAGTGTTTTTTAAAATGTTATCTCATTTTATCCTGATAACAAACCTAAAAGATAGGGCCATTTTACAGAACAGAAAACTGAGGCAAATAGAGGTTAAGTGCCCACAGTCACATAATAATGTGAATGCTTCCTTTATTATTGAAAACCTCTAATGACAATTTCCTTACTAGTTCAAGACTTCTAGAATATCAATCTTTATATCAATGTTTAATCTAGTTTTTTATTACTGACCCTCAATTAAAAATAACAACACAGCAATTTGCCCCACCTGTGGAGAGCCTTAATTCTAAGTAATCATAACTCTAAGTGATAATAATAATGATATCTTATGTAGGTTTTAAGTTCTGCAAAGTACTTTATAATGATCATTCTTATTGGGCCTCTTAGCAACCCTATGGGGTAGAAAATACTGTCTCTTCTTTTAGAAATAATAAGAATTGTGAAGCTCAGAGTTTGACTTTCCCAATGTCAAAGAGTGTCAGAGGCAGGATTTGAACCTGTCTTTTGCCTAGCTTAAAATCCACCTCTCTTTTCAATATGCTTTAAAAATAGGCTCCAAATCATCACCATAACCTCATTCAGGATATATGAAAACTGTATTTGTAGCAACAAAACTATGTCAAAATAAAGTCAAATATATATGAAGAATAGAAGTATAGCTTAGTTTAAGGAAAAGCAATGTGCAAGAGTCTCAGGCCATAATATTTATAAATTAGGAGAAGGTGGTTGTTTTTACTAAGAATTTTTTACAAGTTCTTTTTAAACAAACCAAAAAATTGTCTTGATAAATAGGAATATGGTCTGGGGTTGAGATTTCATTGTTATAAGAAAATATGTGAGGAAAACATGTGAGGAAACATCGTCTATTGTCCAGGTTGGCACCTATTTTGTAACTTATATTCTTAAGGGAGTTGCCTAGAAATGTAAGAGTAACCTACAGCTAGTGTCAGAGATGGTACTTAAACCAGGTATCTTTGAGGCCAGCTTGCTCTCCTCCATTCATTACACCATGCTATATTTGATGTGTGTATACACATATACGTATATTTGTATATGTAATATAACATATTTCATAACAAGACATATATAGCATGGAAAAATGTGCATATTTATAGATATGTATTGACATTTGGTTATCAATATACATTGTTCCTCATGTTTCATGTGACTTGTTATGAAATTTCCAGTAATTTTATGAAGTTCTCATATTTTCTTCCCCCCATTGGCTTGTGGAACTCATAGTCTTGCCACTTTTGGAGAAGTCACTGGTAACATGCTAAGACTGTTATATGCCTTATATATCAGAATCCTTTTGGTCTAGCTTTTTGTGTTTCCAGTATGTGGTTGAAATTGAAAATAATGACTGTAACAGTAGTCAATTTAGCAGATACTTAGCCCTTGGTAACTTAGGGCTAAGTACCTCTTGAGAGAGACAGAAGGTATGCACTCTGTCTCCGGTGTGAACAGAGGGCATGAACTCTGTCTCCTGTTGCTGACATTGCAGGAGGGGGTTGGCTGAGTGTGTATATTTAAGAAGAACTCCAGGGGACAGACAAAGTCAAGAATCTTCCTCCTGGTGGCTCCTGGTGAAGGAAGCAGAGTTGTTCCAGAATCTGGGAACTGGGCTGCTGGACTGAAGAACTAAGTTGGAGTTTTCTTGAGAGAGAGAGAGAGAGAGAGAGAGAGAGAGAGAGAGAGAGAGAGAGAGAGAGAGTTTCTCTCCTAGCATCTGGAAGCTGACTGAGAATTGAGTTGGAGTTTTTCTTGAGACCAGAATCTGGTGAAGGCTGAAGTTGCTGCCTGGAAGGCTGAGATTCTTTCTGGGTCGTAGAGTTAGCCATACTGCTGGAGCATGACCTGAATAAGACTTTGTTTGTGGCTCGGTGGATCCTTGAGTTCCTGGGAACAGAAGTGGTAAAGGGTTTGAGATGTGCTGGACCATCTGAACTTCAGTGTGTAACAAGAACTGCCCGGAGGACTAGACGAGGACCTGGGAGCTGTCTGCTTCTGAATCCAGGCGACGGTTTGGTAGATTCAAGTAGGAGTTAGGACCTTGGAAGGGGATCCAGGGAATCTGAGAGACCACCCCAAGTCAAGATGAAGAAAAGGCCTCTCCTCAGATATAGAATGCCTGATGAAATTGAAGTTTGCTGGATACTGAAGGGTGGAGGGTTTGTGTGGTTTTCTAATTATTGTATTTAGTGATTTATTGCTAGATAAGTGACTGATTAAGTTAATCTATGGTTGCTCCTTGAGTGGAAGATCAATTACTGTATTACGAATTGATTGAATGATTAAGTAAAGGAGGGTTTCCCCTCTTAGGGAAACCAAATGATTATTCTTTTGTTCTTTGTTCTAAATATTGTGGCCACTGTAGTGAAAACTGTGTGGCTATTCTAATGTTAAGCTGTTGTGAACGCTATATTGTGATTTTCTATGATAAGATGTAATGTTATGAATATTATATTGTGATTTGTTGTGAATGTTTGCCTTGAATTGTAATGTAATAAATGGAGTGTTCACTATACTGTGTAATCTGAACTTTAAAAGCTGTTCACAATAGCATTCTTTTGGGAAGCTGCTTGTGCATGGTGTTACAATGACCTAGAAGTACAAACAAAGAAGAATTCAGATTTTCTATCCCCCATGAGACTGCAAATGTTTAATATTACTTCCTAAAAAGTTTTAAGATTTTATGATATGGTCAGATAAGTATAACAAAAATATTTGACTTTGTTTTGAGAAAAATGTTTATGTAGTATATCTTTCTACCTTATTAATTACCTTATTTCAGAAAAAAAAAGAAACCATTTGATATCATAAAAAATTTAGGTCCCACCAAGTAGAAGTACATCCAAATCATTATTTTTAATTAAGTTTTAACTTGCTGTGCACAAAGGGAGTTTAATGATATGCAAACAAATCAATTTACACTCAGGTTAGATACTGAAGTGGCAAGACCAGATGAAAATAAAGTTGTTTTAAAAAAAACAAAAATAGAAACAACTGGGATTGAATTAATGGTTTTAATAGTTATGGTACAGCAGCATTACTATCCCTGAACAATTTGAAAGGGTAATAATTCGATTCCAATTTCTAAATATTATGATTCTCTACACATTTAAAAATGATAGTTCAGAATCATTGTTGGATTATTAAAATAAAAATTCTCTCTCTCTCTCTTTCTCTCTCTCTCTTCTCTCTCTCTCTTATAATCTTTGATGAAGGAGATTATATTCACTGTGGACATCCCATGTGAACTTTTCTCCATGTCAAAGAATCCCCAGCATTAACTAGGTCATTGGTCCCAGATTTCGCTACTTGAAATGGAACCTCTAACCCTGGGAGCCTGACCTTTATAGAAAGAAATATACTTAAACAATATCAAAGCTGTTCGGAGCTGGCCAAACTATGAATGGTAGAGAAAAGTCTGATAAAAATCACATGACTAAAAAGGTGGGGCATAAAAATAGTCTAGGAAGCAAGGATGAAAGGTTGCCATAGGAAGCTTAGAGCTTAGGAGATTGGAAGAGGGCTCACTTTGGTAACAGAAAACTTGCAATGTTTCTTGCATTGTTGAAATGTGCCTCAAAGCATTTTGCCTCAAAATGACTAGCCATGGATAATGACATTAATACAAGCAGGAATTGCTAGGCAAAAACACTTTTAAAAATGTATACAACTCAGATTTTCAGTTTGTTCAAAAGAGAACTTCCTCAGAAGAGTCAGAGGCATTTTATCAAAGCATTATTAGTAATTCCTGGTTAATAATTACTCTTATTGAAGAAGCTGATGCAGTAGATCTCACATATTTCAAATGTCATTCTTTTAAAATATGCAATGGGTGAGTGTAAACAGTTGTTGAGTTAGCAGGGCAATATTTTAAACAAGATTTCTGTCTTAGAAAATTAGAATCAATTAAATTGGTGCCAGCTGTAAAAACTGAAATGGATAAATTTCAATACAGATAAAAATCTTTTCACTCTGTCTGATGGCACTAGGTATGAAAAAGACATTAAAGGTCATCTAATCTTCAGTCCTGCCATTTCATAGGAAATGAAACTGGGACCCAGAGAGGTTAGCAAATCACCATCCAATGAATAAAATTTAATCTCCTTTGTTCCTAGTTTGACAAGAGTGTAGATTGTGTGAAAGAAAATAGTGTAATATAAGAGTAAAAAGATAGGGTAGTACCAGAGAGACGGACAAGTAACACAGTGAATAGACTGATGGACCTAGAGCCAGGAGGACCTGAGTTCAAATGCAACCTTAGTAGCTATTCGACCCTGGGGCTCTTCTGTAAAATGGAAGTAATAGTAGCACCCACCACCCAGGTTTGTTGTAAAAATAAAACAAGATAATATGTGCAAAGCAGTTTGCACTTCAATACAACATTACAGTGTTATTGTTATTATTATTATTGAGAGGACTTTGAATGTGAACAAGAGATAAAATTGTACTCAGCAGGTAGCCATTGAAAAATTTTGAGCAGGTCCTATGTGAAAGAGAGAATGTAATGAAGAGAGAAAGGAATCAACACAATGATCTAGGGGAGAACCCACCTTAATGTTCTGGGAAAATCAAGAGTTAATAGAGTGTATGTGCAACAGAAAGAATGCTGAATTTGAAGTAGGAGGATCTGGGTTTGGACTGTGGCTGTTACTTATTGCTCCACCTTGGACACTTGACTTTACTCATCTATGCTCCAACTTCTCATCAGCAAAACAAGGCAATTGGACTAGGTTACTTTAGGCTATTCTTCCAGCCCTCAATCTAAGATCCTATGATCTGTGAACAAATCATTTTTAGGAACCTGCTCTATTCCAGGAAGGAATAAGTCAGAAACTGACAAAGAGAAAGAGTAATTTATGGGAGTAGGATAGATGAGATAGCAGTAGAATCAGGGAGTATGGAACCTCTGACATTCATGGAAGGAAGAGTATCCAGAAGGAGGAGATAGTAATTTGAATCAGATGACAATTGTTCAAAAAGCATAAGAACTTTAAAAAAAAGGTAATTGGTTTTGATGATTAGAAGGTCATGGACCTTTCAGATAACAGTTTCACTGGAATGATAAGAACAGAGATCAGATTGCAAAAGCTGAGAAGAGTTGGAATCAAAAATAAGGCATCATCAGGTATTTGATAACTTATTCTAGGAGCTTTCAGCTAGAGGGATAGAAATAGAGGATCATAGCTGGATATGATAAAAGGTCCAAGGGAAGTCATTATTATTTTTGTCATTTTTTTAAGATTGGGGAGATTTGAGAATGTCTGTAAATAAATGGAGCTAGTGGAAAAACTAGTAGGTAGGGAGAAATTTGAAAATGAATGTTAGGGAGATAGTAGAACCAAGATGTTAGAGTAACAGGAAGCTATCCAGTGAGCTAAGTATCTCCTCACCCAGACAAACCCAGAAAATGAAACAGACTATATCCTGATTGAGAAATCCAAGTGAAAAACATACTCATAGATGCAGAGCAAATCATTCCCTCAGCCTAGAACAGAGTCTAGACAGGCAGGCACCACATAAAGCACTGGGATTGTTAGAAGTGATAAACCAGTAAAAGAAGAGTTATCTGGTGTAGAGGACCTCTCATGAAATATTATATATTTCTTCAACAGTCATATCTAATATACATATATGTGTGTATATGTGCATATTACTGTGCATGTGTGTATATAATATATGCTTAGACATGACTAATGCAGAAATTAGTTTTGCTGGACTATACATGTTTGTAAAAGAAGTTCGATTTTTCTTTACCGTTTCAATGGGATAAGTGGGGAGTAGGAGAGGGAAGGGGAAAGGAGGATTTTTACTGATTGAAAAAATATATATATATTGGAGGGAATTGATTGGTTGTGATACCAAGGTTTAGAAGAGGCAAGAAAAGATAAAATCAAAAGTGTAAGTAGCAGAGCTAGGGTTAGCCAGTGATCAGAGAGAAGATGACAATGCCAAGAGGCAGATGAGGAGAGCTGAGGAAGTTCTACTTAAATGGCATCAATCCCAATAAAGCATCAGCCTGTCATCCAGAGTAGGGATATAATTTAGGGACAAAGGAGAGAAGAAAATGTGTGTAATACTTAGTGGATAATTTTAAAAATTAATCAGAATAAGCAGTGAACTTAAAGAAATGTTTTTAGATTTTATTTTTTAATCTGCTATTGCAAAATATTGCATGAATTTTCCTGGGATGATGTCCTTAGGTGTCTTTAAAAGCTCCCTCGTTAGCATTACCATTCCAACAAAGAATTCTTATCTCAATTTATGACCACAGAATAAAATTTCATATAAAAATTTCTATTTACTCCATTCTTGTAAGGTTTAAATGATTTAGAAATTAAGCTGGCAATCTGAATAGATAATGCTATTGATCACAACAAATTTCAATGTAAACAAGCATAATTTCATAGTTTACAAAACAAAAATGAACAAAAAACAAAAATAAAGAAATAAAACTTCTTCATAAGTATTTCCATTTAAAATTTGCTTAAAGATATTCCTTAGGTTATTTTTTAAGTTATAGCCTGTACTGAAAAACTATTCCAGCTACTGTCATAATCATGTTTCTACTTGTATTCTGACCAAGAACTAGGACTTTTACAAGTAGAAAATCTGCTTTGTAGGAACTACCACTAATATGCCTCTGCTAGATAAAAATGTAATTCTGATTGGGAATCCCCCAGTTCTCTATTACTTTCTATTCTATTCTCAACACCAGGACAGAATGAAAAAGGATACTGAATATTCTCTACCTATATAGAGAGATGAGAGCATTTGAGGTGAGCTCCTTTTCCCAATCTCTTCATCTTAGTAGCCCTTAATGTCCTTTTTCATTCTCTCTTCTCAGTCTCTGACAGAGAAGTGACCCTTTTCCTTGCCCAGACCATCCTCCTCTAAACATGCACTTAGATTCCATATCTCCTTGTCTTGCTCAGCAGATTGTGTCTTCAGTTATCCCCACCTCACTCTTGAATCATCAGCGTCTCCTTAGTAGCTTGCTCCCTTTCTGCTTCCTTCAAATGTGCCCAGGACTCTACCATCCTTAAAAGAAAAAAGAAAAAAAAACCTTTCCTCACTCCAATTATCCCAAGTTCTTTTCTTCTATTTCTCCTCTCTATGTCAAACTGTTTAATAAATCTGTCTATAATCACTATTTCTGATACATTTGTTTTCATTCACTCTTTAGACCTTGGCAAACTGACATTTGACTTTATCTTTCAGTTGGAAGAGCTCACACCATAGTTAGCAAAGTTTATACTCTTTTATCAGCCCTGATTCTTCTGATCTTATCAGTTGTATTTAATACTCCTAAAAATGCTCTCCTGCAAGATATTCTCTCCCCTCTAGGTTTTTGCATCTAGATTTACCTTCTACCTGGCTGAGGTCTCTCCTCAGTCTCCTTTTTCCTCCTCCTCATCTTCATGACACCCATAAACTTTTCCCCAAAGTTCTGTACTAATTGTTCTTCTCTGTCTATTCTCTGTCTCAGTAACCTACCTTATCTGCTTTCATGGATTTAATAATGACCTTTTTGCAGAGAAATTCCAGATCTGTACCTAAATATTAGTCTCACATCATTACCTTTTGGATATTTCAAGATGAATCTCCTTGAGACGTCTTAACCTCAACATGTCTAAAACTGAATTCATTATCTTTGCCCCTAAATCATTCTATCTTCCAAATTTCCCTATATTTCTCTAAGACACCAGTATCCTTCCAGTATCTCAGTTCCTAATTTTGACATTATCTCCAACTCTTCATTCTGCCTTACTTCACACATCTGATAAATTGTCAAATCTTGCTATTTCTACCTTTACAACATCTCTTGTATCCAACCCCTTCACTCTTCTCAGAAATCTACCATTTTAGGCCAGACTCTTATCATCTCTCCCTTAGGTTATTACTACAGCTTCTTAATTAATCTCATTGTCACACGTATCTCACCACTTAAGACAAACTTATGCACTGTTGCCAAAATAATTTTCCTTAAACTTGCATCTGATTGTGTGAATTCTCTAATCAGTCATTGACAGTGACTTCCTTTTACCTTCAGGATAAAATATGAACTCTTCTGTTTAGCTTTAATATCCTGTAAAATATGGTCGTGACATATCTTTTCAGCCTCATTTTATATTGTCCTTTACTCTGTGATCCAGTGAAACTACCCATGTCTCCAGTCCTCAATCACAGTTCTCATCTCTATGTACTTGCCTGAAACACATTTCTTCCTCACCGCTTCCTCATAGAGTCCCTGTCTTCCTTTAAGATATAGAATAGACATCATCTCCTTCATAAGCCTATCCATACCTGCCCAGTTGCTGGTATCCTCCTTTACCTTGTATTTCACTATTTCAATACACGTGTATAATGTATATAACATATTTAACGCATATGTATAATATACAAATGGAGTGTATAATGTATCTATGATGTTTATATATATATATGTACATATACACATACACACACATATATACACACACAGGTATGTGTATATATGTAATTAAATATCTCCCAAGGCCATGATAAGTATCAAATGACAAGACATCTGTAAATATCAGCCCTTGTCATGTATTAACCATTTAATAAATGCTTTCTTCCTGCCTCTCACCCTTCTTTCCTCCTTTCACTTGGTAATATACAAATACATACATTCATATGCATAATATCACAGGTTTTAATTAACTTTATATTAACATTGTATGTATTTTTATATCTACTTGACTTCACCATTAGAAAGTAAGCTCACCGCAAACAGGGATCGTTTCATTATGATTATTAGTACTTGTACTCCAGCACTTAGCTTAGGACCTGGCACATAGTTAGTACTTGTTATCGTTGGTCAGTTATTTCAATCATGTCTGACTCTTCATGACTCCATTTGGGGCTTTCTTGGCAAAGATACTGGAGTGGTTTACCATTTCCTGCTCCAGTTCATTTTATAGATGAGAAAAGTGAAGCAAACAGCATTAAGTGACTTGCCTCGGGTCATATAGTTAATGAGTGTCTGAGGCCAGATTTGAACTCAGGAAGATAAGTCTTCCGGACTCCAGACCTGACCTCTATCCACTGGCCACCTAGCTGCCCAATAGTAAGTACTTAGTAAATACTTACTGACTGAGTGATAAGGATTGGGACTTTATCTGTGGTTTTATTGGTTTAGAGAACTTCCAGTTGACCATTCACTGAGAATGTACATCAGTTTTTTTAGGATCATGCAGTCAGTATGCCTAACATAGAAAATGGAACCTAGACCTTCCAGACTGAGTTCAGCGTCTACCAGGCTATGCTCACTTCATTCCTGACTCCACTTCTCATTCCCTAGACTTACCTACTTCTTTGCCTTCATGCTTCCCCTATCTCATTTCCTTATCTCCTTTTTGTTTTCTTTCCCCATTCCAATGTATAATCTTTGAGGGCAGAGACTGACTTTTTCACTTGTGTGGGTACTCTTAGCACCTAGTATATAGTAAACACTTAATAATAAAAGCTTTATCTATCTCATCACCTTAAAATTTACATAGGTAGTAGATATCATGTATGGTTTTCTTGTTACTGCTCATAGAACAGAACAATATAGAGCTCATAGAGAGGCATTGTGCTGCTATGGAAAGACATGAAGCTGTGAAATCTGGATTTTCATCTTTGTTCCATCACTTACTAGCTGTGTGATGTTTAAGGCAAGCCGCTGGTGCTTTATGAGTCTTAGTTTTCCTAGTCCAGAGACCAATTTTATACAATGTGATCATCCATCTTAATCACTAGAATTTGTTCTGAATATTCAGAGAATCAAATAAAATTATTCCTATGAAGGTGTTCTACATGCTATAGAAACATCATTAATTTTAGTAGGTGCCCAATAGTTTTTAAGGAGATAGAGAGATTTAGCAAATTGCCAAATTTCAAATGCCAGTCAAGGATGGATTGCAGCTCTCTTATGCTGTGGCAGCAGCTTGTGTTTTGGGCATTATGCCACAATTTTTATAGCTCTTTTTTTCTTGTTATTGATTTAAAATCAGGCTATTACCAAAAAATTATATTTAATAAATGAGATTATGGCTTTGACTACCTCTTAATATTATTATAAAAATCATTTCATTGTCCCTCAACTTTCTATCCCCCTTTGCCTTATGATTTGTGCACATTTGGTTTTTTCCAGCATTAGTGCAACTGAAATTTTTGGTTTTGTGGCATAACTGGTTGCCATGAAAAACAAATCTTTCCTCCTAATTCCAGGAATTATTGCCATTTAGCTTGGAAGGATTTGTTTTACAGAGTTTGGCTCACTGGCAAATAGCTCATTATAACTCTCGTTCAGATTGTGACATCTGGCATGTCAGAAAGAAGATGGACATTTTTCCAAAAGAAGCTGAGAAATAAAGATATGTTTATGTTCCCTCTTTATGCCAGCACTGAGACATAATTTTTTTTATGTATTTTCTTGGCCTTTCCACCCCTCTTTGAGACAGTTAGTGGCAGAGTTGACTAACCACTGGGCCTAAAGTTTGGAAGACTTGAGTTCAAATCTTGTCTCAGGCACTTACTGGCTTTCTGACCCTGGGCAAGACACATAATTGCTGTCTTCCTCAGTGACATAAATTGATAAGTGGGCTTTTACAATAGCACCTACCTCCCAAGATTCTTGTGAGGGTCAAATGAAATAGTATTTGAAAAGTGCTTGGCACAGTGCCAGCTACATGTTAAGCATTTACTAAGTGCTTTCTTTTCCTTTCTTCCTTCCCTATCTTTTCTCTTTCTTTCCTCCTTCCTTTCCCTTGACAATAACATTAAAATTTATCAGTTACAAGTTGATGATTTCCTTATGTAATAGGCAAATACTAGTATTTAAAGCATTGAAGCAGCTTTATAGTATAAAATATTACTCCTGTCCATCTTAGCCCCTGTCTAGGTCTAGAGCCATATTCAAATCAACTCTGTCAATCTATTCCCATATGGCTCCCCTTACCATCCCATTTCCCATAGAGACCACTACTCCTGAGGTTATGTTGTTTTCTCTTGTTGGATTATAAGTTCCTTGAAGACAGGGACTGTTTCTTTTTGTGTATGTTTCTCTAATGCTTTAGCAAAGACGTTTTTCTTTCATTTTATTTATTAATAATGTTGTTGTATTTTTAAGCAGATATAACATATAACCCAAAAGGTACTTACAAATAAAAAGACCAATATTTTGTTATTATCTTTACTTCTAGGAGAGTCTCTTTCTTCTTTTCTCCACAAATATCCAACCCTTTTAATAAAAAAGAAAGAAAAGGGAAGAAAAAAGTTTATCAAAACTAACACATCTTGTGACTCTGATTGTATATATATTTCATGTGAACAGTCCCTCACCTCTCTATGCAAAGTAGAGAGGGAAGGAGGTACCTTTTCTCCCTCAGATCTAAGCTTATGATTACACAATGTTCAGTTTCTAACTTTTGATTTTGTATCTTCCATTTACTTTGATTTAGTCAATTCAATACTTCTACTATTACTAAACATATTTTGGCTGCAACTGTTTTAGAATTGTCTTCAGAGCCACTTTGAGTGACACAAGAAAATCTGCTTCATTACTTTGCACTTACATCTTGGGTGTTTTTGTTTTTGTTTGTTTTGTTGACCCAAAATGACACTGCTGAGATTGTTCACCCATCTTATTGACCAAATTGGGTTTTAAAGGGGTTTCATATATTTCTGAAAATTATATATACTCTTAGAGGACAATGATCTGCCATCAACATGAAAATCCAAACGAAGGTACGGAAACCTTTAAAGATAGTTTGTAGATTATTAAGGTGACATCTTTGAAGGTGACAACACTCATTAAGTATAGTATAAATTTTGGTAATGGTGTTTAGAAATTAGTTTTACTACTTATAAAATAGCTTGAATATACATGTGTGTGTGTGTTTATACATACACATATGTATATATGTATATGTATGTATGTATGTATATATGGAAAGAGAGAGAGAGAAAGATAATGTGAGTGAGTTTAATTTATGTAATTCCTCACAACAACCTCATTGGATAATGCAAATATGATCACTCCTGTTTTACTAATGGCGCAGTGAATAAAACATTGAGTTTGAAATTAGAAAAACTCATCTTCATGAGTTCAAATCTGATCTCAGACACTTATTAGCTGTGTGACCCTGGGCAAGTCACTTGACTCTGCCTCAGTGCCTCATATGTAAAATGACCTTTAGAATAAAATGGTAAACCATTCCAGTATCTTTGCCAAGAAAACCACCAATCAGGCCACCAAGAGTTATGTTGCAGTTGCATGATGTATTATGGTAGAACTGTCTCAAAGAATTCAGAGTCATATCACCTCTAATCTAAGTATAGGCATTGAGATTAACACCTTTCATGAAGCGGGCTAAATTCCAAGAGGAACCAGCAACTTTAGAGAAAGCAACATGGATTTTTGTAGGGTAAAGATGCAATTACATAACAGAAATTAGGAATATTAAAAAAAAAAACAGGAGTGGTTTGTTCAAGGATTAGATAATAGGGGAGGGGTCCCAGCCATAATGGAATTGCACATGCAATTACACACAGTGCCTACAGAGAAACCCATTGGGGGGGGTATGGATGTATGATAATGATATTATATTAAGCCTCTCTATACCATAAGTTCACTCTAGGTCAGTTCTTTACTATTACTGTACAAGTGCCTACTTAGGGAAAGTCTTTTCTATTGTTTTGGGGTCCACATCCTGCTCTGGCATCCTAGTGATGCTGCTTTCTGATTGGCTGAGTGCTGTGGTCCTCTCTGAGACTAGAGGGATGTGGTTGTGGTTGAGTGTATGGACACACCTGCTGTTTCTGTGGGAAATACAAGGAATGGGTCTGGGGGCAGTGGCTAGTTAGAAGTAGTGACTGGGATACCATCACATGGACATGCCTGCTACTCTGTGAGAAATATGAGTTCATGGACACACTTATTGCTCTAGTGATCAGTGAGGCATATATGAAGAGGTTAGGATATTGAGTTGGGGCAGGGGTGAGGGGTGACTAGGTAGGGACAGTGGGCTTGCTGTTCAGTGGAGCATTTAAGGAAGTTGGAGTATTGGGGCTAGGGGCAGCTTTATTAGGATTCCATCAGTCAGATGTGACCAAAATGACTGGACAACAATTTTACTGATGGAAACTGAGATTCAGGGGTTAAGCAATTTGCCCAAGTCTACAAAGTCATTAAATGTTAGAGATGAGACTTAGATCCTGCTTTTCTGGCAACAAGTCTGAATTTTTCTGTCAATTTTTGCTGGTGCCTAAGTGTGTTTCTGTTCATTGATGAGGGCCAGATATAGCCAAGCTAACACTCTTCTCTGCAATTATATGCTCCTCCCAATACCAGAGGGTGAATAGAGGTAATAATGAGTTTTCTATGGAGATCAGAGGCTAGCTGCCTCTATCTTAACTCCATTCTTTTTTGTAAGTGCATTGCTTCACTGAGTGCTGTTGAGGTGTGGTCTGAGAGGATTTATCAAATTTATCCCTTAGGTCAACACCTATTTTCCTTGGAAAAACTCCATCCTTTCCCCTGATGTTGATTTTTAATGAAGTAACTTCTCCCTCACCCTACCTCTTTGTCCCCTTCCCCTCCTCCTCCTTCTTTTTCTTCTCTCTCTCTCTCTCTCTCTCTCTCTCTCTCTCTCTCTCTGTCTCTCTGTCTCTCTGTCTCTCTTTCTCTCTCTCTCTTTTTCTCCTTCCCTCCTTCTTTCCTTCCTTCCCTTCTTCTTTCCTTTCCCATCCTCCTCTTCCCTCTATTCTTCTCCCCAACTCTGTGGCCAGGGCTAAGCTAACCTGAGGCAAACAAGGCAACTATTCATCAGCTACAGTATAATATTATAAATGTAGATCTAGAAGGAAGGTCAAAAAAAAAAAACCAATCTGCTCCAGTCTACTCATTTTATAGATGAGAAAATCGAGTCCCACAGAAATCAGGTGATTTTTCAACAATTCTCAGAGTAGGCAAAGACAGAATGCCTGCTACATAAAATATTTTTGGTGAGAAAAGAAGGAAATACACAATTTTTTTTCCAGGTGCTTTGGAATTCTTGCTTGTTGTTGTCAAAATGGCAGCTAGAGATTTGGCCTGAAAATCAAGAAGACCTAGGTTTCAGTCCTGTATTCAATACATACTGCCTGTTACCCTAGATAAGTTACTTAACCTCTCAGAGCTCTGGACACCTTGCTAAGACTCTGTGTCATTAAGAAGGTGTAGATTTGCATTAGTTGGTGGAGTTTCCCACTGAGTATTACTTTTAGAGACATTTAATTTTCTGAGGCTCAGATCACCTCCATTTTCCAATTTTTATTCTACGACCATATCTATAAGGTAGAAAGTAAAGTCTGATTCAAACATTCACTGAACTGATACATGGTCAAACTATTCGCTTTGACCAACTTAAGGATTAATTTGGGTCATTTTTCAGTTGTTCCAGCTACAGGACATTTTTACAGATTGACTGATGGATGGTCATAGCAAGCCTGTCACTTGTTATGCTGTGTTGCACTCTTGTTATTTGAGCTGTGTAGGCATAGTCTGTGTCATTTGTAATGAACCAGAGACTGGGAAATAAGAGCTTGACTTCCATAAAGAAATATTGCCAGCAGAGTTGAGACACCTTGCCCTGTTGGCATATTAAGAAGTCTCATGTACCAGGCAAGGTCACTGCAACAGATCACAAAGATGAAGAAAGAGGTGGGATATGAATCGCCTCCTGCCTTTGTAAACTCTTCAACCACCCTCTGGCTCGCCTTGTCTCTTCTATATTTTTTTTAAAATTTTACAGACTACACTTTAATTTTATTTCTTCTTCCTTTGCCCACCTATCTTATTTTTGCTATATGGATATGCCCTTTCTCTGAGTGTTCTGTAAGAAAGCGTCACCCCATGTGAGAACCATCTTTATCATTTTCATTTTGAAAAAGCTAACCTATAACTTTTGTTCACATAGTTGGAGCTGAGGTTGGAAATACTGATTTTTACAATCCAAGTATTGGATCACCGGATAGAAATTATGAAAGTATGACCACAAACCTCTGCTAATGCCCTGCACTAGTTCCTTGATTCATAGCTAGGGAAAAGGATCTGTGCCCTGGGTGAATGTACATGAAGAATGTTGCATTTAGTCAGGGAATAGAACTCCGGATTTGGGAACTTCCTCTTTGGCTGCAGTATGCCTTGGTGAGGGCTAGAGAGTTGCTTTGTGACACATAGATGTTAAATGATTCATCTAGGTTCCCACAGCTTATAAATTTTAGAGATGAAAATTAGAGCCCAGGCTTTTCAGACTCCAAGTGCACCATTCTCCTATATGCAAATTGTTTCCTGGTCAAGATTCAAAATTGCCATCCCTACCTATTAGGCTTTTACAAATTGTATTCTCTATATGTTATTGGCCACTGAAGGCTTTCACTAGCCTCTGTAATGTTTAGGAGGTTTGTCATTAAACAAATACCAGTTTATCATAGAAACTACAATTTTCTGGTGCTGTATAATGTGTAGCACATTTACGAAAAATAGTACTGAAGTGTCCCTTGTAGCATCCCAGGTGTCTGCCTTCCTTGCATAATCCTGGCTCTGCCATGAGTAACTTGTTTCAATAATACACTGAACTCCAGTATCTATTAATAAGTGGAATACTGTTAAAGATAATTCAGTTTGTTTTCTTTATGACTGTGTTGTCATAGAGTTGCCCTATAACATCTTTATTTTTTCCATTAGTAAGCCCAAAGCACAGTTCACCAAAACCTCCTTCAGGTCCCAAGCTTTCTGCACTTCACCTTGCTTACTGGAGTTTCCAAAGCCCATTTCCCCTTAGGAAAGAAAACTACAAGCAATGTGTGTGTCTGTTTTCCTCCAGTCCTCCCCCTTTCATTACTAGCACAATAAATTGGAGGTTCCTTGGATCAGAGGTTTAGAGGTGGACAACAGCTTGAAGACCAGAAAATCTAAACCCTTCATTTTATAGATAAAGAAAGGTTGAAGCCAAAGGAAATTAAATCATTTGTCTAAGTCCCCTGTTGTGAGTGATGGAGATAAAATGTGAACCCAGGTTCTTTGACTCCATTATCAATGCTACTTTATACAGTACCATGCTTATTTGAATAGGTTTTACAGTAAAGTATCATAGGGGGATACAAAGAGAAGCTAGACAGTCCCTAGCCTCAAGGATGTCTCCTCTATTGGGGAGTAAACATAGAAAAGAGAAACTGGAAATGGGGGAAGGGGAAGAAAAGTTGTGGTGAGGAGAGAGAGAAAGAAAGTAAGGAGAGAGGAAGAAAAGAAAGTGGAGAAATCATGGTCTGGGTATCTAATGAAATAGTTGGAAACTGAGGCCAGAAATCAAGGTGGAGATGTGGTTCTAGGCACACTACAATGAAAATTCGCTTACACGAGACCAAGATGGTTCTAGCTAAGTGCAAGGTATAAGTAAGCGGAAGATAAGGATGATCAGAATGGAGGTGGTATAGTTTGGAAATTATGGTCAAGAAGTTGATAAAGATTTTTATTATTATTTCTCATCTTCTACTAGATACATAACATCTGCTAGGTTGCCATGGACCATAATAGTCTTCTCTAGGATTTGATATTTGGCTCTGTTTCAAAATCCTGAAATTACGTGACCAAAGCTGTCCTTTGCTTGAAGTCTTTACTATGATATACCAGATTCTCATCTAAGCAGGCCTTCCCTTCTTTCCTCCTTTAGCTTGATTATCTTGGATCACTTCAACCTAAATCCACTGCTTAATGTCAAGAAAAAGTCCTTCTGGCTACCCAGAAAAACATTCAAAAAGTACTATTCTGTTTCTGGACACCGAACTATACCCCCAGATTTGGGATCTTTCTGTATCTTTAAAGATACCTTTGAAGTCAAGGTGCTCTGTCCCAATTAGAAGTTGGTCACCTCTGTCTTTTGTTTTGTTTTGGTGGGGGGAAGGCAGGGAAATTGTGTTTAAGTGACTTGCCCAAGGTCTCACATCTAGTAAGTGTTAAGTGTCGCAGGCTGGATTTGAACTCAGGTCCTACTGACTCCAGGGCTAGTGTTCCATTCACTGCTCCACCTAGCTGCCCCATCTGTCTTTTCTTTTGTTCTCACTTGTGACATGAATTAACAACATATTGTGCAGGCTAGTTTTGTGTTTCTTTGTTTTTACCTATTTGGCCTTTTATTTTAAAAAATATTACCTCTTCTATCTCACCCCAGGCAGACCTAAAACCTTCTTGCATAGGTTATCAGGTCCATGGTTGGTCTCTCCTTGCTCTATATTTACTCCAGAACTACTCTCACCATACTCTTTTATTCACTAGTCCTGAACCTATAGTCTCTGTTTGACTCCCATACTCTCTACTATTCTTTACTTGAACTGAGCTAAACTGAAACACATACCTGAGGTTACATGGAACTTGAACAACTTTCCTCAGTAAAGTAAACCAATGTAGTAAACCAATCCCTTTCATACCTCAGGATCCTGTGTTTATTGTATCCAATTGAGCCCTTTCCCTAGGGAATATTTTTCTTCTAGCCTTCCCATTTTACAGATGAGGTAAATGAGGGTGACCTTGGAAAAAAATAACTTGCCCAAGGTCATGCAGTGTAGCAGGAATAAGGTAACAATGCTGATTTCAAACTCAAATCCCCTAAATCCAAATGCAACATTCTAATATGCCACATTATCAACTTTATGCCCAGGTAACTTGTGTTCCCTCGGGGGAAGGTAAAATATAGTGCATAGGTGAGAATAATGCACACTACATGATATGAAAATAAAAATAATAAAAGTGGCATGCATATAAAGGATTATCAGCTTATTTTGACTGCCTCTATTGCTTGAGGAGGGAATTGCAAAACAATGATTCTGGAATGGCTTGTCTAATATCTGTCTCCCTACATATCTCCCTGTGCCTTAAGATATATCTTTCTGGTTCTGTTTTGTTTTAGATGCTATTAGAATTAATTTTCACTTCCTGAATACACACTAATGGACCATTGGAGGTGGCCCAAGATGACACTGCGTGCCATAGAAATGCCCTCCTGGGGCCAACAAATTGTCATGGATCATCCACAGATGGAACAGGGAGAAATTGCTTGTAGTGGTAGTGTTATTTTGACCAAGAACTTAAATTTGACAAAATTACCTACACATTTGTACACATCTACAAGTTAGATGATTTTTCCTCTCTAGCATCCTCTCAGAATACATACATATATATATATATGTACATATATATGTATATATATATCTATGTACATATATATGTACATATATATCTATGTACATATATATATGTATGTATGTATATGTATATATATATATTGTTTGATACACATATTCCCTCCATTATTTTTTTTAAATAAATCTTTTTCCATGACCTACTGAAATTTCAGATTTGTAACATAACACGATATATCGGTACGTGGTCACATACCAGCATTTTAGAGTAACTCAAGTTATGTGGGAAAAGTGGTAGAGAAAAATAGTCTCAATTCAGTAAAGAATAATTCAACAAAAAGAAAATCTAGTGTATCATGCCATAAGGATATCTGACCTTTGCACTTTGGTTTATTAAAAATGATTTTTGGAATTGATAAATATGGACTTGACTTTTGATAGTTTTATTTTATAGTCAGTAAAGTAGAATTAATAATATTTTGCAGAGAAGGCACTCAAGTGTGTAAGATGCTCTTGAAAGTTATCTTGAGCATGAATGGTACCACACAGATGTTTAAATAAGTGGTTACTATGATATTTTATTGCAACTGATATTTCATTTTTTTGCCCCTACTGGGGGAGGGAGCAGCTGTATTTTAGTTGAGAAATATATGTGAAATCAATTTCCTAGTTAAATTTCTCCTGTTAGTATGTTTTGTCTCTAATGTAATTTTCTGAGGGTGGAAAAGAGGAGATTGAAATGAGAAGCAAACAAGGAAGGAAGGAAAGGAGGGAGGCAGGAAGTAAGGAAGGAAAGAAAGAAGGAAGGCAGGAAGGAAGAAAGGAAGGCAGGAAGGAAGGGAGGGAGGAAAGGAAGGAAGGAAGTAAGGGAAGGAAAGGAATAAGGAAAGGAGGGAAGCAGGGAGGGACATATTCAGTGTTTACTATCTGCCAGACACTATACAAATATCATGTCATTTGAACCCCACAACTACTGTGGGAGATAGGCGATGTTATTATCCTGATTTTACCTTTGTAGAAACTGAGGCAAACAAAGGTTATATGCTTTTCCCAGGGTCTCACAACCAGTAAGTGTCTGAGGTTAGATTCAAATGCAAGTATTCCTAACAGCAGCTCCAGCTCTCTATCCATTGTTTTATCTAGCATCCTCATCTTAACCCAGGATTTATTTGTATAAAATGTTTTACGTAAAGTGATTAGTTCCTCCTTTGGGTAAAAGGAAATTAGAATTTCTTCTCTTCAAAAAGTTGATTTATTTTATCTGAAGGGATGTTTGTGATGTAGAACAACACAGTACAAATTTAAGCAGTTTGGTTCTCTATTACAGTTAGGAATTCAAATTTACTTTCTTTATTTCTGTGTTCTCCATTTTCCAGGTTATCTTGTCATGTTAACACAAGTTTTGTTCATTTAATGAATTCCAAGACAGATATTTATTAATCACCTATTGTGTGTAAGGTATTTGTGCTAAATGCTAGAGAAATATCACTTTATAAATTTCATATGCATGAAGAGAACTCATAGATCATTTAATTCCACCCATAACTGTGAATACTGAAGCTTGAAAAAACTGACATGTTCAACTTTGCACAATTAAAAAGTATCATAGAGAGGATTCAAACTAAATCTAAATTCCACTCTTTTCCCACTTTCATCCCAGTTTTTATTGAGTTTATCTTCCACTATGGAGAGGGTAAAATAGTGAACAGATAAATAGAATTAGAATAAAAAAGGTAGAGAGTTAGGAGAGAAAAAAAAAAGAACCTGATAAAGTGAAACCAGGAAAATTTGAAGAGATTGAATGCCTTGACGTCTGGAAAGAGCTACATTGGCTAGGAATCAAACCCAGGCTGCTGTATCAGGGCATTTTTTTTCCTTTAATTGAGCATAAATTTGTTCCTCTGCCAATATCAACCAATTCATGCTAATTCTGTCTTCTATAACCAAGCAGAATACATTTAATTCCTCTTTCAAATATTTTTATATAACTTTCATAGCCCCTCCCCACTCCTTACCCTCAGGTCTTCTCCTCTCCACTCCTAATTGCTTTAGCCAGTCCTCTTATCTCATGATCTTAAGGACCTTTACCATCTTAATTATCAGCAGACTTTCTTAAAAAGAATAGTCCAGAACTGAGTTTAATAATTCTGACATAATTGTACTATAGCAGAGTACAGTAGACCTTTCATTTCTTAGGCCACTATGGCTCTTGATGAAATCTAATAGGATATCTGTGAGTTTTGACTCTCATATCACAATGTTGACTCATATTAAATAAGTTGTCCATTAGGTAGCAAGATGGTACAGTGGGCAGAGATGTGGAACTGGAATCGGAAGACCTGTTCAAATGACACTAGTGATATTGATGAGGGGCCAGAAATATTGAGGGAGAAACCCACAAGGATAGAGGGATCCAAAGATCAGAGTTCCCAGGCAGGGCAAGATTGCCTGGAATGAATTCATGGACTCAAGCATTCTTTAAGTCAAGGTGGCAAAAAGTTTATTGTTAGCTTTTCAGTGAGTAAGAGGTCTTGGGCAACCAGTAACCTTAGAGGGTAAGTTAAGTTTATATAGGATAAACTATAGTAAAACATGTGCCAAATATGCTAACTAGGTGAGTCAGGGTGGGATTAGGGACTGGTTAAGGAGTGGTCAATTCTTAAAGGGACATGTACTTTTAATATTTACCCTGCAGATATTTTACCCAGAGTTCACTGGGAAATAGCCCACAGGGGAGAGGGGACAGAAAGGTGTGGTTTTAGGCCTGAAACATCACTAAGTCAACTAACGGTCAGGGCTGACTGAAAAATACCCAGGCTGCCCCAATCAATGTCTTGTTAGACAAGATAAACTTAAGGGAGTATATACATGACTAAGTCTAGGATACATATGATAGGTAAGTGACTAGTAAATATCTTTATAACCCAGTACACAACCCGTTCAGCCAGTACATAGCTGGTTCAAATTACAAAACTCTATAGGTGCAACTGGCTACTGTATCAGAAAGAAAGATAAGTATTTTGCTAGGACCCCTTGAGCTGGACAGAAACTGCCCAAGACAGTGTTTTGAGGCTAGGGAGATTTGAGGCAAGGGGAATATGTGATTTTGGAACTGGGGTTTAAGCACAGTCACCCAAGCATCATGGGCAAGTCACTTAACTTCTGTGTACCTAAGTTTCCTTATCTGAAAAAAGGGGATAATATTAGCTGCTATCTCACTTTATTGAAAATGAAATAATATTTGTAGAGCTCTTTGTAAAACTTGTAAATTCTAGCTGTACTAGTAGTAGTAGTAGTAGTAGTAGTAGTAGTAGTAGTAGTAGGAGTAGTTATGAAGATGATGAGAATTATTATTATTCCATTAAAATTCCTAGACTGTTTTCAGATTAATTTCTACCTACCAACACCTTCCCATCTTCTTTTTATTTGGAGGAAGAAGAAACATTGCAGTAATTATTTTAGTTTTCTCTGTTCATCTTAATATATAATTCTGTCCAATATTTAGCTTTTTGATCATTTTGAATCCAAACTTTTTCATCTACTATGCCAACTCTTCCTTAGAGCTTTGTGTCATCTTCAGTTACGATTATCACATTATCTATACTTTCATCCTAAGACTAAGAGAAATATGAGAGGCAATAGTACAGTCAAATAGATTTAGAGCTGGTAGATTGGTTGGCCCAAAGGGTAGCCACTAATGACTTAATTGCCCTTTAAACATAGTTCTCCACAGGAGTGCCTAAGAGACTGACAATTAGTTGAATTAGTCAACAAGCATTTATTTAGTGTCTACGATGTATCAAGCAAGAGGCATACAAAGAAAGGCAAAAATAGTCCCTGTTTTCAAGGAACTTAAGGTCTCATGGGGGGAAAACATGAAAACAATTACACATGGACAAGACCTATGTATGATTGATTAGAAATAATCAACAGGGGGAAGGATGTAAAAGAACAGAACTGATCATTTCCCTTAAAATTCTTAGATTCTTCTCCAGGACTACAGCATGTACTCAATCAGAACCCAAAGAGTCTGATCCACTGAATTCATCATTTTCTGTGTATTCCTACTTCATTGTTCTTGTTGACCCCCTTGGACTATTGAGAATAGCATGCTAGACAGTTTTGGCCAAAATGTTTGGTTGTGTATTTTTTTTTTGACAGGGTCATTAAATTCTTTAAAGAAGAAGTAAAGTCTGAAAAATAGCTTCTCTTTCTTACTTATGTACTCCATTGTTACATATTGTCAGAATGAGCTGGCATTTGTTTCCTGTAAAATGCTGATGTGAAATAATTATATTTACATAAATTTTGATGTATTATAAAGTTGTAATACTAATAGCCAACATCCATGTAGTGCTCGAAAATGTCTGAAGTACTTAGTATGCATTATTAATTTGTTTGAACATCCTAACAGTCCCATCAGGGAGGTGCTATAGTTTCCTTTTCTTAAAATTGTGAGCTGCCTATAATATTTCATTCAAAAAGATAAGTTATATGAAAAAGTCAGGTTCAGAAATCATCAACTTCTAAGTGCTCCAAAATTATTGAATCAGGGAAAAGGTGGCATTAAACTATAGCTAAGTGATGCAGTAGAGAGAGTGTGGGACCTGAAGTCAAGGAGACTCAACTTCCTGAATTCAAATCCATCCTCAGGCACCTACTAGTTGTGTGCTCCTGGGCAAGTTAAGCATTCTGCCTTGCCTCAGTTTCATCATCTGAAAAATGAACAAGAGAAGAAATGACATGTGACTCCAGTATCTTTTGCCAAGAAAACACCAAATTTGGTCAGAAAGAATCAAACATGACTGAAAACAAGTCAACAAAAATTATAAACTCACTAAGGGTAGTAGCGCATTTTATGCATTAATGTATGTATGTGTCTTTAATACCTGTATAATTTAGTATATCTAATAAGCTCTCAAATGTTAAACTGCATGAAATTGCCAATATTAATCCATATGCTTGAGAAGAATCTTGTGTGTGCTTTTTTAGATTAGCAGCAACATTTTATTTAAGCTTTTAACTAAAGCTCCACTACCATCTCACCCTGGAACTTCCCTTCACCCTCCTAGCCTCTCCTTCTTCTATTGGTGCATTCATTCCAGGGTCTGCATTTTGAACAGTCAACTTTCATTTTCTTCCTAACTTTTCCAACTTTGACTCCAGTCCTGAAGCAGGTACCTCCTCGCCACCCCACCCCTTTTCAGTTCCCTTTTCTAGACTATGTTCTCCCTATGAAATATACGGTGCCTTTTTCCTTTTGTATATCACAGTTCTTAGCACTGTACCAGGCACAAATTAGTCATTTATTAACTTTTTATTTTTAGATTAATTGATTTTTGTTTAAACCCCAACCCTTAGCACAGGGCTTGACACATAGCAAGTACTTAATAAATGCTTGTTCCTTTCATTTTTAAGGACTAACTTTTAAAAAAAGATGTAAAATGACTCCTCCATACTATTTCAGCATGGTAAAACTCCACTGGATGATGGAAACCACATAAGCCAACTGTGAGAATTAGTTTTCTTCACCTCTGAGACAAGGGGAATGCTTTAGAACATCTCAATGACATTATTTAGACAAACATTATATAGCTACTGGACCATTGGAAAGCAGAAAGATTTCATTAGATACACTTGGCAAATTTGATGTATGAGTCGCATCATTCATTTTTTTGCAAGCCCAGAGACATTAATTTGAATCTGTGATTTTCCTTCGATTTTCTTCTCTATTGGCCTAAATCTGCTTTTAAAAATTATGATTACATCACTGATGTAATTTTTATTAAGTTTACTAACTGTAATATTTTCTAGAAATTAGACTCCTCACCTCCCGCCCCCACCCCCCACCCCATGTTGTCTTCATTGCTAAGAAAAGGGAATTGATCTTAACTTCCTAGCTTAGATTAAGGGAAGACATAAATACCCTTATACTTTGAAGAAAGGTTTCAAGAAACATAGCTTTCTTGCATGCATCTTTATGAATGCTAATCATCCCTCTTCTTTCATCCTCAACACCAAAAAAATAAAGCATGAATTATTATGATCTTTTGCCATATTAACAGTCATTCTGTGGATATAAAGTATTCCAAGTCAAACTAAGGAATTTGAAGATTCCAGTTCCCAGAACTATCATCTTCTGGCCCAAGTGAAACCACTATCACCCAAAGCACCATTAACTTATGTATGCTCTATATCAGCATCTGGCATTTTAATGTTTAGCATCTTCAGGTTCTCAGAAAAACCCTCTAAAAATATTTAACTACCATATTTTTCTCTCTTTCTTCAGTTTTCTTTCAGTTTTCAGTATTGATAAAAAAAAAAAAAACTTTAGGTAGTTTGTATTAGTCCTTGTAATAAAGTTAATAATGTCAAAGTCAAAAGGATAACTCTACATTGAAGTTAATAAAATTATATGATGATAGTGTTATTAAAATACAGCTTCCTATATTGAAGTGTCTAAGGTTGTGGTCACTATTATCTCTATTTCAGAGTCAATAACTACCAAATGCTGAATCTATTTTGTGTTCACCATTGAGGGAAGAGGGAGTGGAGAGAGACAAAAGGCCCTTGACTTTCTGGAACTTGTGGGACAATATGCAGATATGCACCTAAATATATTACAGGCGACTGTAATACACACTAATTCACCATAACTATATTAAAAGACATGAAAAGTAAAATTTTACATAGCAGTTGAAGAGCATGGTCATTGCTAAGACTGGAGATCAGGGCAAGGCTTCATAGACAGAGTAATATTTAAGTTGGACTTTACTGTAGAGAGAGGAACTCACCAGGTAGAATAGAAGGAGGAGAGTGTTTCAGACAAAGAAGTTAATTTAGAGTCTTCTTGTCGTAATTAATTTTGATTAAATCACATTACTAGACTTTTACATGCTCTTCTACCATTATTAAATATTCAAAAATATAATAACTTATTGATCTCAACAACAATTTTAGCATGATTTGTAGTAAGTGCAATGATTATTTTCTTTACATATAGGGAAACTGAGACTGAGAGTGATTTGCCTAAGGTTGCAAAGCTACTGAAAGGCAGGGTTATAATGAGACCCCTTTTCAGTTTCCTTTCTACTACCCTACTTTTTTTTGTCCCTTCAGACCTCTTACTTGCTTTAGTACCAAATCATATGGAATATCCATAATTGTGATATATCAAAATGGTACTGTTTATTAATTTTTTGAAGAACAAATTTGCTTAGTTTAATTTTAATCATTAACAACAAGAATAATTTATAGACAGATTGATATCTGCAGAGATAAGGGCAGTTCCTTCACTCTTTGAGTTATTGACTATGTTTTTTTTTTAATTGAATGTGTTTTGTTTTGTTTTTATTAGCCCTGTAATTTCATTAGTATAAAGGGCTTCAAGTGAAAAACTACTTTTACCAATGCAGATCTCCACCTCCTCTGCAGCTTATAATCTTAGAGATGTCTAGGGAGACTGAGAGGCTATATGACATGGTGATGTTTACACAGCCATTGTATGTCATAGGCAGAACGTGAACTTGGATTTTCTTGACTTTAAAGTCAACTATCTATTATACCTGCCTTGATTGGTGTACACACATATGATCTGAACCATTATGAATAACTACGAGGAAATGCCAGTTAGGCATGTGTTTTGGTTTGAGACTCCTGTCATTACATCTTTAAAAAAAAAAATCACTAAACTATATATGCCCTTCCTTTCAGCAATAACACTATTAGGCACTTACCCCAAAGATAGACAAAGATGGAGAAAAAGGATATATGAGTATATGTAACATACACAAATGTGTGTGTGTGTGTGTGTGTGTGTGTGTACACTCACAAATATTTATGGAGAGAAGATTTTTATAGATGGAACTCTTTTACTGACTTCTGAAATCTCCTTTTACTCTCTTCTTGATGCTCTTTATGAGTTATCTTAATGTTGCCTGTGTAATTTTTCCCCTTCTATGTGAGATTGAAATGTGTGAATTCTGTGCCTCATTTCTCATAAGCAGCAAGGAATGACTGACTCTTTTACAAAGAATGCAGTAAAATGAATGCTTACCATTGGGATCACTGAATCTGATTGTCTTGGTGTGCACCCTGCTGAGACAAGCGTTGAACAATTTAAAGTTAATTGATCTAAACTGATCTCATACGTTACTTTTCTCAAGCTGTCAAACTCATCTGGTACAAGGCTTGGACTGCTGTTGAAGCATGTATTAATTTGTCCTCTTTAGAACCAAAATTTACATAGCCCTTAAAGGTTTACGCAGCACTTTGCATATATGTATTCTCATTTGATCCTCACAAGGAACTTGAGAGCAATGATAGATCCTGTTATCCCCATTGTATAGAGGAGAAAAGTAAACCCAAGAGAGGTTAAGTGTCTTACATAGGGTCACACAACTAGTAGTTTCTCAGGTGGAATTTAAATTCCACTCTTCTTATCTCTGAGTTCTAACATCTTTATGATTTACTGAGCCATTCATTTTTAATCCAGATGTAGTTATCATGAGCTGACATGGCAAAATAGTTTACCACCTTGTGTCTAACCTCCTAGTTATGAACATCTCTCTATATTTTTCTGGGCTGCGCTTTAAAGAGGTGACAGTGTATTGCCAAGACTGTTCTAAGCCTTTCTAAGCTTAGCAGAAATATCCACATTTTTTGTAGTTGATTGTTGTAGCTTTGGAGAATTCAAGGTCCCATCCATGCTCCCCTGAGGCACCAGAGTTGGACCGCCAATACAACACACACCTGTGTTGGCATCTTTTAGACTCAGGTGAACATTGCTCCAGAAATGAAAGCCTCACAAGTTGGCAGGCTGATAACCAAGAATGTTTAGGTGCCTTAAAACACAACAGCAATCCTCTTCCTTTTTAATGGCAGGATTAAATCCCACCCAAGTTATTTGGGTATAATTCTGGAAGGAAAACTATTTTATTTATTTATTTTTTGGTAAAGCCTGAATTTTATTTTTTAGCATAAAGTATTGCCCATACCATTCATTTTTAGAGGGAAATGGGGATTTAAGAAAGAATACAAATAACCCTAATAAAGGTGTCTGAAAGAAAATGAAAAAGTAAATATTATTTTAATATCACCACAGACTTCTCCTTGCTTTTATATTTCCTATAAAGTTTCTAAAACCCATATACAGACATAGTATGCTAGGGCAGGTAATGTTATTTAAATGAACTTTCTTATTGCTGCTATATAGAAGGAATTGTTTCATTGACTTCACTTTATTCCTCCCTTTTCCTTGTGTAAGGAGAAAATGGAAAACTAGTAATATGTTAAAGTCCTTTTGAAATATATACTTCTAATCCAGAATTCTTTTCTTTAAAATAATTTATCCATATGCTTCTTAAAAATATGACACTTCACTAAATGTGAACTTTCCATAATATATTTTTTTGGTTTGCCAAGAACTCATAGTCTAATTGCTCTCATTGTGAAGGACAGACTTTTTAAAAGCACAATTTCCTTATTCTTTTCAAAAGGCTCATAGATTTAGAACAAGGAGGATCCTCACTGGTCAACACCCTTACTCTACTGATAAGGAAATTAAGAGGAGTATTAAATTGCCCAAGACCATATAGGCAGTAAGTGGAAAAATCAAAGATTTGAACCCAGGTTCTCTGGCTCCCCCTCCTGGGCCAGTTCTGCCTGCTGTTTCTATTACCTATATATATATGCACCCTGAGAAAGGTAGTCATTTAGGTAGTCCTGTCAGGTAATTGTTATTGTGTAGATTTGTACCCTCTCCTCACCAAAAAATACAAATTAAAAATTAAAAACCCAACCCTAATAAAGTAACTATTTCACTTTTTGAATTTTTTGGTTTGATGCTTTTCTCTAGCACCTCGTGGATCGGAAAATTACCATAATTTTATATTAACAATGATGTGATAATGATAACAGATGGCATCTGAACATAAGACATCATTATCTTTGAATATCTCAGCTCCTACTTGCAGTGTTATCATAAAGGTAAACAGGAGTGTACGTGTTTTCTTTTGAAAGCCTTCTATCACATTCCTGTACTCACTGTGTTTAATACATCAAGCAACCTATAATAATGCTTGATTTACAAAAGAGTGATCTTATTAAGTACAAGCCTACCAAATTACAGTGTGGAATGCACTATTCTACATTTTTCAAACCACATGTAACACACTGGATGAATTTTTTCAGAATCCTGTTATATAATCATAATCACTAACTAGCATTTATAAAGTTGACACAGTGCTTTATATATGCTCTTGCCTTTGATCCTCACAATGACCCTGTGAGGTAACTGTTATTATCCCCATTGTACAGATAAGGAAACTGAGGCACAGATGCCCAACGTCACATCTGCAAAGTTAGAGGAAGTACACATTATCATAATATTTGCAGAGTCTTTAACCAAAGTCATTTATACTGCCTGGGTAGAAGCTAACCAGGCATCATCAGACTTTGGACTCATTATTATCAAAGTATCACAGTTGGAAAGCTTATTGACTTATATAAACTGATGCAAAGTGAAGTGAGCAGAATTAGGAGAACACTGTATACAGTAACAGCAATATTATATGATGATCCATTGTGAATGGCTTAGCTATTTTCAGCAATACAATGATCCTCCAAGACAATTCTGAAGGACTTATAATGAAAAATGCTATCCTTCTCCTGAGAAAGAACTGATAGAATCTGAATGCAAATCAAGACATAGTCTTTCACTTTTTTTTTTCTTCTTGGAATTTTTCTTGGGGGGGGGGTTGTTCTGTGGTTTCTTTCACAACATGACTAATATGGAGATTTTATGCATGACTGCAGTTGTATAACCTATTTCAAATTGTTTACCATGTCAAGGAGGGAGGACAGGGAGGGAGAGAGAGAATTCGGAACTCAAAATTAAAAAAAAAAAAAAGAAGGTTAATTGTTTTTACACGTAACTGGGAAAAAATAATAAAATGTTACGATAAAAAAAAACTTATAGTTCAATTCCCTCATTTTATAGGTAAGGAAACAGAGTTACAGAAAAGTCAAGTAGCATCATTTTAATCTTTCTTTTGAGCTCAGTAGTCATAGAAACATTGGGCTTAAAGAGGCCTTTTATTATTTGGCCAGAAAAAAAAATAGAGCTTTCAATTCATAAAGCCTCCCAGACAGGGAGATTCTACCTAATGAAGGAAGGCTAAAGGAAGTATATGTGAGTGACCATATATTGTCTTATTAAACTTAAAATGAATCCTCAATTCTCAATAAGCATGTTGGCTCTTTCCTGTTAGGAGAGGTATAGAAAAGTACAAACAAGGTTTATTTTGATGTGTGAAATAAATATCAATTGCAGGGTATTTTTGACTTCACTTTTGGAATGAGAATAAAAGTAAATAAGAAAGCATGTATTATATGCTTAAAATGTACAAAGCATTCTGGAGACTCAAATACAAAAGTGAACCAGTCTCTGTCTTCAGGGGGCTTACCTTCTAATGGAGGAGGAAGCAAAATCCGGGAAGTGGTAACTAAAGAGAAGGGTGTTTTGAACTAGGAAGTCAAGGATGGCCACTGAAAAACAAGAGTGATCCAGTGGCATACTCTTTGCTGAGACACTGGTATAGTAGTTTGATTACAATTTTCAAAAAAAGAGGTGGAAAACTGGGAGTGAGTTATGACTGTCAGCCCCAGAGAAAATGGCCAGAGTGAAGATGAAGGAAGATGCATGTTCTCTGGGAGTTTAAAGCTGAGTGATTTAGCCCCTCCAAGAAATAGTCTTTGAAGGTTTTGTTTTGAGGGTAGAGCAGAAGAGTAGAAAGCAGAAAATTCCCTAAGGTTTTAGTTTTAAAGTTATTTCATTCTTAAAAAAAAAAAAAGGGAATATTTCTGTTGAGGTGATGGTGAGGTTAAAGGGACTGTTCATAGTCACCTTAAAATCTTCATTCATTGTCTTCTAGAAGAGAGGGCAGTAATCTCTCTGATTTCTTGAATGTTCACAGAAATTAAAGAGCACCTGCCAGTTCAAATTTATCATCCTTAGCCCAGAGAATCCCATTTCATGGAGGGCCTGGGTACAGTACATGGATAAATTGTCTCACTTCTTTTGTGTCATATATGTCTACCCAGGAAACCAGGGAAAAACCTCTTGATGCATCAGCCAGTATTTTTAACTGAATCTCCTCCACTCACAAGTACGCCATTCACAATATAGCAGAACGGAGTTTTATTGAGAAAAAAACATAGAAATAAAACAGAAACAGCTGGAGTTTTGTCTTCATCGACTGCCTGCTGCTTTCAGCAGGTAGCATGTGGCTAGGGTGGTGGCTTTCTCTGCAGTTCTCTGCTTTCAGCAGGTGGTTCCTGGTGTTACTGTCTCTTCTCCCCAGCTGGAAAGCTTTGCAACAGCACAAATGACTTTCAGCAAGGGGAAGAAAAACCTAAGGGCTCTTGTTCAGTGTAGTGTTGGCTAACAAGGCAAGGGACAAAAATTTGCCTGAGGTCTTGTGGGAGTCAGAGTTGTTCCTGCAGTGTGTCATAACTCAAATAACAATAATTCCCATTTTATATGACACTTTAAGATCTATGGGGTCTTTGTCTTACAAAAACCCAGAGTTTGTACCACCATTTTAAAGTTGAGAAAATCTGAGGCTCGGAGAGGTGGTGATTTATCCATGATCAGGATGCTAAGGTAGTGCCTAGATCAGGATTACAGCCCAGATATCCTAACTCCCAGGTCTATAATACATCTTCTCCACTATACTGCACTCGCTATTATCTGTCACATAATGTTGAGTCAGATCAAAAATATCTACTTATGGAAACCATTGCTTTTGCCACTCCTCAGATCAGTTTTTGTTTACATATCAGTTGAGCAGTTGAGTCTGAGTTTTTCTAGTATGTATTTTCATGAAAGTCTCTGTCATTGAGATAACTAATGTTACTGGTAGTAGTAGTAGTAGTAATAATAATAGTGTTAGTATCACCAATGCCAAGTTCAACTGTAAGGAGACCAAATCCCAATATCCTTATATCCTTTCTCCTGTCTGACACCCAGATTGTATATGTATCCTCCATCCAGGGGAATGATCTCTTCTTGTGGCTCACGAATTGGTATTGAATCTTAGTTTACTCTTCGGTTTTTAGTTGAGATTATTCATAAATTCAAATATATCAACAGACTTTCTTACCTACTAGTACCATCCCAGGTGTGAGTGCCTCACTAGAAGTTCCTAATATATCTTTAGTCTTATATTATTCTAACAGCTCCAGGAAAGAGAGAATGAATGAATCAATATGTGAACATTATTCAAAGCACATTGCTAATCTGTGGGGATTGAATAAGAAATCAAGACAACTCTTGCTCTCAAGAAGCTCAAATTTAATGATCGAAACAATTCATATAGAAGGGCTCAGCCATAAGGCAAATGTTGAGAGCCATCAGTCTTTGGAGCACAGTGACACAGCAGATGGTAATCTTCTTTGTTGACATTTTCATTGATGAAATTATATCTATTTCTGTTGTGGAACCACTTGATAGTCTGCCAGTGATGTTGGTGATAAGAATTTTTCCGATGCACTGTGCTTGCTGAGGGAGGTAGGGGCTGTTGCACCTGTACAAGCAGTTGATGTTGCATCTCCCCAAGTGTGGCTTCGATAAGTGATGATTGTGGGAGTCAGACTGATAAGAGGGTTGGTTGAGGGGCACTGGCCTTTACTTGGATCTTGAGTTTTCATGCCCAAGACAGGGAAAGGAGGGGGAATATTCCCAAATCCAACATACTTAAAAACATTTTTTTTTCTGTATCAGCCTCAGTCTTTCACTATGGAGGCCTTTGAGCTATTGCCCTGGGAAACCCAAGTGAAACTTTTTTCTTAGCTATGCCCTTGATAGTTCATTGCTTTCTACAGTTGTTGTTGAGTCGTTTCAGTTGTGTCTGATGCTGCATGATCCCCTTTGGGATTTTCTTGGCAAAGATACTGAAGTGATTTGTTGTTTCCTTCTCCAGCTTATTTTACAAATGAGGAACTGAAGCAGAAAGTGTTAAACGATTTGCCCAGGGTCACACAACTATAACATGTAGGGGGCTAGATTTGAACCCTTGTCGTCCAGACCCAGCACTCTATTCTTTGTACCACAAACTGGCCCCACTTTCTACCATAATGCCATTCTGCCATCAAGTTCCCTCCCACCTCCAAAAAATGCAACCACAAAACACAAATTATTTGTGAGTGACTCCTGTAGAGTGAAAGGAAAGTCAGTCTGGCTTATTGCTTTGAAAAATAAATGAGACCCCGATGTCCATAAAATCAGTCTGCGAGTTCCCAACACCACTAAGGCCAAAGCAGTGGTATTGCTCTTTTCTTTGACTATACAAAATGTATTGACTTTTTAAACACCTTATCTTTTATTTCTTCTTATGCCATTTATGTCCATTGCAATGGGTTCTTCTTTATAAATATGTCTTATTCCTGGTTTATAACATAGGGATATGGTTAGGTCTCCCTCTGCCCCTAAGACTATAACAGAAGCCTCCAAAGCATTCTCCTTCCAATGGATACCTCCTTCCTCCTCTCAATGGATACCCGACTGCCTTTTCTAAATCCTCTTTCCTGCTACATATACCCACAGTGATGCTGACATGTACCATAGAAGACAATCCAAGATTTCTACGATGGCAGTTCCAAGAACTCCTGAAAAGCTGAACAAATCAGCCAGTTGGCTTAACAGCTTAAGACCTTGGCTCTATATTTGTTCTTATTTATGAGATTTTTTCTCTGCCTTTCATCTGCTAAAGTATTATAAATGACTACTACAAGCTTAAAGAGCAAAACAAGTGCTTCATGTTGTAGATAGAGTAACTATGATGGTGACTAAAAACTATTTAGCAGGTGGTGAAAATATATTTGTGTAGAAAGTATAGTTCAACCAAAGGTATAGTGTCCCTATGAAGGGAAGATATGCTCATATAAAGAAATGAAACAAACCAAACAAGTTAAGAGAGATAACGTAGTGCAGAAGATTGAATATTGAATTTGGTGTCAGAAGATATGGACTCAAGTCCTTGATTTGACACTTAGTAACATTACCCACTTGGACAAATTGAAATCTCTTTAGTGTTGTTTCCTCTCAAATGGGATAGGGATAGGAATGGGGACTAGACTTGATTTAATCAGTATATGAAATTCCCAGTTGAAGAAAATGTCTCTAGTAATGCAGAATGATACCTTTGCTGAGACTGCATTCTTAGAGAGTTACCTAGAGCCTCAAGATTAAATGACCTACCCAGACTCACCCAACCTCAGCAGAAATAGGGCTTGAACCTAGATCTCTCTGCTTCTGAGGTCAGCTCTCCATCCACAATGTCATGCTGTCTCTAACAAAAGAGGATGATAATACCTTTACAAATGATATCTTTTAAAACTTTTTATCTGCGTCTTATAAGACTGCTTTTGTAGATGACATGAGAGAACATAAAGCAAAGATGCTCTGTAACCCTCAAGTTCTACAAAAGTAAACTACTGGAAGATGTCTCTCAATTAATGATTACATCCAGGAGAGGTGGTGTGTTCCTGTAATCGATGCTACCAGGGAAGCTGGCAGAGCCCTTAAAGTTCAGGAATTCTAAGCTATAGTAGAGTACAGTAGAGTTTGGCTATAATATGGTGAACCGTCATGAATGAGGGGCCACCAGGGTTGCTTAAGAAGGGACAGAACAGAACAGGACAGGAACTGAGCAGATAACATCCTCCAAGCTGATCAGAGTTGGGCTAGCTTGTGAATAGCCCCTACATTTCTAACCTGTCTGAGATGCGGGATAGGGGGCCCACATTCAAAAAATTAATTAATTGATTAATTGATTAATTAAAATAAAACAAAAACAAACCAAGCCATCAGTTGCATTTTGATTAGCAAGTAATTTAGAACTAAATTTTAGACTGAAGGAATAATTCTCATTTTACTCTTTAGCTTTGGCTTCGACCGTGCTTGCTTCTTTCCTCCAAATTACTGAAAGAATTAGAATAATTCTCTTAAAACTTACAAAATTTTATTCTAATTTTACATGCCGACCTACACATTTTATGTATAAATGAGGTGTTGAACAATTTGTAAAACTGTAAGTAAATAATTTGATCAGAAAATAATTTTTTCTCCAGTTATTTACTTTTTAGATTCATCAGCCTCACTAATCAGCCTGCTGTAACCTACTCCCTTTAAAAAAAAAGCCCCACACACGTAATAGAATCCAGTGGAAGAGGTTGATGGTAAGCTCTTAACCTTTGGAACAAGAAGACCTAAAGCTCAATAGTCTTTTGAATTGAACCGCAGGCTGTTGGAGTGAAGGGCTTCCTCTTTCATCCAAATTGCCTGCATTCATTTTCTGAGTTGAAAAATGGTCAAGTGGTTCATACAATGTGGACTTGGGGGCTAATTTATGCAATTGCTGCCTTCCAAGCTGCAGAAAAATTCTACTTATTGGCATGAGGTTTTTTATGGAAAACAGGCAGTTTTGTGAGTAAATGGTTCAAGCTTCCTCTGTTCCTTTCTTGAAGAAAATTTAGAAAGGACAATTGTGGAAAAGCCAATCAAGTTTAACGTATCTTCTGTTACCTAAAGATTCAGGTTGAAAAGCTTTAATTTTGCAACTTTTGTTTAAAAAATAAAGGGATTTAGGAAACAATGACAAGTATATGATGAAAACAGGTAGGAGAGAGAAGAATTTGTCTTTGCTTTATCCAGTGTATTTTTTTTCGTTTGTCTTTGCTTTAAGAACTTCATGTTCAGCAAAGAAAACCAGTATTGTGCAAGATACCAATAACCCTATATTTTTATTAAGATCTGGATTTTTTTCCCTGAAGTATATACATTTAAAGGTTTATGTTTAATATCTTAACGTTGGACTTATTCAGTAGGAACAATCTTGCTTTTGTATAACTCATTTAAGAAATGAGTTATATGGAGTGAATTGTGTTAGTATAGATTATACTTATATTACACACATGAATCTCTCAAATGAACAGTTGTTACAAGGTCCTTTGTTCCTTATAAGGTGCTATTCCTTTTCGCTGTAGGATTGTATGTACATGCCTTTTTATTGAAATTCTAAATCATAGGGACAACTATATGTTATAAAGGAAGAAAGCCAAAGAACCATAGAATATAGTTTGAATGTCCTGGCCCATGCAGTATGCACTTCTAGCTAGACCTTTTCAAATCTAAGAATCCTTCCATCCTTAACATCCTGTGATACCTTTGTCCATCTCAATACTAATGAGAATGCAGTTAGGGAGGACAAATAAGAGGGCATAGTCAATGTTATTTCTTTGGAAATTTTTTATTAACTTAGTGTCTTACAGATCAAAGGGAATTTTTGTTGACTGAATAAATGAGCAAATCACTGGTCTTTTAACTCACTTGCAGTTGGTAGGGAGTGTAGTATTATACTCACTTGACCTATATTACAATCTATGTTCAATATATAGGGAGACTGAATTTCAGAGAGGTTGTGGTTTGCTACTTGTTGCCTGAGTGAGCTCAGGAACTTCCTTAACCTTTTTGGTTCTGAATTTCCTTGTTGTAAAATGGGAGGTTGAACTAGATTAGCTAGAGAGTCTTGTGAAGCTCAAATAGGATAAGATTTTAGGAAGTATCTGTATCTAAATGACCTTGCTTTACATGAAGTAGTGATATATAAGGAAATCACCCCCCCTTACTTCCTTGTACATACATATTACTCTATTCAACCTTTGAATAGTATTTAGCACTTTCTTTGCTAATAACTACAAATACAAATTAACATTCAGACTGTCTCTGCTGTCAAAGAGCTCCCTAATTGGGGAAGGTAATACATATACAAGAGTTCTGCTATCTAAGAAATGGAAAGGCTTGCTAGCTCTTCCTATTAGGAAACAGGAGAAATCAGAGCACTCTCTGGTCAGGTCACATTCATGACAGGGCAGTCCAGGATATTAAGGGGTCCCGCAGTGGTCCAATGGAGTGCAAGAGCCTTTTTCTGACTCTTTAATTTACTCCTACTTTGGTGTTCTTTACCACTCAACTCTTCCCTTTCCTGCTCACTCTCATTTGTTTAATTGTATCATTCCATCCAGTGTTTTAAAAATTTTATTAGAACATAATAATCAAAGACTTAGAGCTGGAAGAGACTTTATCATCTAATACAATAATTTCTTTTTACAGATATGGAAGCATGAAGTTTAGAAGGGCAGTGACTGAAAGTGACTTGCTTAAGGTCACACAAATATGTTAAATAACAAAGCATGTACGGAACCATAGTCTTGAGTCTCCGTGCAACGTCCTTTACATTGGACCATATTGCCTCAAGTGCTAGTGTTCCTTTAATTGGCAAATTGTTTCTCCACATCACAGTGTAGACTCTGATCTCTCACATAATTCTCTACATCACTAATGTACTCACACTTAAAACCTCCCATGATGTCTTCTTAAAACTACTAACCAGAATAGCATTAAAACATGATTACTAGTGGCAGTAGAAGTTTTAGACTTAGACTATACTATAAGCTTATACTACAGTAATTCAGCATTCTACTTTATATGTGACTTTTTTAAAACTTCTTCATACTTGTTACAGCACAGAGCTATTCCATCGTGATCACATATTCTGTATGTAGAACACTGTTATCTCTGGCCTTCTACAGATGCCTTCTGCTCCTTGGGACTTCAGGTCATACTGAATTTGGAGTGTTCACAGAGACAGAAGCTTGCTGATGGAATCACAAAAGGTTAGGGCTAGAAAGGACTTGGAGATCATTTGGTACAGACTCTTAATCTTATAGATGAAGAAGTAGAGGTGCAGAGATTTTTCATGCCTTTTTATAGAGCTGAAATTGGAGTGTGGGTTTCCAGATTGCAAATGGTCCTTCTATTCTATACAATGTGTCAAACTATTCATTTTCACATCTTTGCAAATAAATATAGATAGGCAACATAAAAAAGTGAAATAGGCATGCCATCAGGAATTAGGAAATCTGGGTTCTAGAGTTCTGAGTATTGAGTATGTTGGCATAAAATTACTTAAATATGATGTACTTTGTTTGTCATTTAAAGCCCTTTATAATCTAATCACTTCCTTTATTTCCAGTCTTCTTGTGCTTTACAACCCAATATACATTCTTCCATTCAGTGAGACTGGCCTCCTGTATGTTTCATGAACAGGACTTTCCATCTCTCAGCTCTCTGATGTTCCCTATGCTGGAAATTGACCTCTCTGTCTTCCTTTAAATCCTGATTATAATCCCACTTTCTACAGGAAGCTTTCCCTACTCCCTCTTAATTACATTACTTTCCTTCTATTAATTAATTATTTCTTTTTTATCCTGCATATATCCTGTATATAGCTTTCTTTGTATGTGTTTGTTTGCATGTTGTCTCCTCCATTAGATTGTAAGCTCCTTGAGGTCATTTTTTTCTTCTTTTTGTATCCCCAGCACTAAGCACAGTGCCTGGCCCTTAACAAATGGTTCTGGATTGATTCATTTTGATGTTGGACAAGTCACTAACCTCAGTTTCCTCAATTATAAAAATGAATGGATTGGACTAACAATTCTTCACAGAAAATAAGTTGGACATGCTGGTCTACTTTGTGTGCATTTCTAGAGTTGGACTCCATAATTGTTAAGGTTCTTTCCATCTTAGACATTTTACGAGTCCCTTGTCCATTCTCATATTCATTAGAATGGTAGTAACTGAGGGTGAACAATAGGGCACAATGTTATTTCTCTGGAACTCACTGTTAGAGTACACCAATATTAAATCAATTAGTCAATCAGTCAATCTTATCTGCATGAAGAAATTAGGGTCCTTATTACTTCCATAGATTTTTCTTTCCAATTACAGAGTTAATAAAGATCCATTAAAGTTGTTGAGAATCAATTAATTTCTAATTAATTTAGTCCAGGTTAAAGGAGAAAATGAAGACAAATCCATTCAGCTTTAGGTTGTTCTGGTTTTCCAGTTAACAGCATTTCAATTTTTTTTTTTTCCAAACTGGAGACTGACTTCCTAATTGCTTGCTTTCCTAGGTTTTTCATTAATATGTAAATCTCCTGTTCCCCATAGCTTAGTGGAGTAAAATACACCTGCAGGGGATGAGGAAGGGGATGGTGGAGAATTGCTTTGGGCAGTTTGTTGATGCAAATGCAGCCTCTTCTATTACTTTATATTCAGGTCTCAGGGGAAGCAGCTTGTATGAGATTTCAGGCAATCATATTTTTGCTGTCCTACAGTAGTAGATTGGTTTGTTACACTTAAATAGAATCAATCAACTGGACTCCAATCATCTAGGCCAAAATTATGCATGGCCTGCCCCTAAACCATGATACCAAAGAGCTATTTGGGAAGCCATCCTATATGGCATCCATATAATTCGACACTCGCTGGTGGCCAGTTCTGATTTATATCTCATCAGACACAAAAGAATGATGATGTTATTTAATGTCTTTCTCACCTAGGGGAGAGGAGTGTAATGGAAGTAAAAAAAAAAAGTCATGGGGAGACAAGTAAATTTTTGAAAAAGAAATGTTTTATCCTTTATGAATAAAATGGATACTACTTGTTTTTGTGCTGGGTGTGCATTTGAGTTATTTTCTGTAGATTTCCCATTATGCTCTAAGGGGCCAAGAAAATTCATTTCTGAAACAAGGAGCTTCTGGCAAAGAGTATTGTATATGTCCCTTATCTTGGGTAGAGGTTGCTTATGAAGATGATCTAAAAAATGTATTACTGGTGTCATTATCTAACTAGTTGAGCTACCTAAGCACAGATTACAATCCTTTCAAATCAACTCAAAAAAAAGTTTTCCTAAGTGCTTATTAATAACAAGGCACTGTGCCAGGTTGGGTGTTGTTCAGAATTCAGAAACTGCCTGGATGTTGGGGGCTAGAGCCAGTGAAAAAGGAAATCAAATCCAAATTCTAGAATAGAATATATCTGGAATAACTGTTCAGTTTATTTCTACCAACATTTAATGGACCTGTAGGATAATTTTAAAACTCAAAGTTGGCTCGGGTCATTTACTAAGTGTCTACTACGATCAAAAGGGGTAGGTAGGTGGTACAGAGCATGGGGAATTGGATGTGGAGTCAGGAAGGCTCATCTTTTACTAGCTATGTGACATTTACTAGCTATGTGACCCTGAACAAGTTACTTAACCAAGTTTGCCCCCGGTTTCCTCATTTGTAAAAGGAGCTGGAGAAGGAAATGGCAAAGTACTCCAGTATCTTTGTCAAGAAAATCCCAAATGGAGTCATTAAGAGTTGTACATGACTGAAAATAAGTGAACAACAGCAACGACACCAACTATGATCAAGGCACTCCTGTAAGTCCTAAAGACTGGGAGACTAGAAAAGTCTTTGGAATTGTGGAAAGAAGTTCCTTGAGTGATTTGAATCATTCACATACTTTGATTTTTAACTGATTACTGCAAGAGTGAATGATAAGACAAACTGAAGATAAAGGGAAGATAATCATGTCCTAAAAGCTAGAGGGAGAGAGGGGAGATAAAGGAGAGGACAACCATGTTAAATGTTATTGAAAAGTAAAGAAAAATGAAGAGTGAGAAATGAAGATGTAACTAGACATTCTTTCATCCATGAAGTGGCATTTGTAGTTGCATAGAGGATAGAGGGATGAGGAAGGGAAATGACAATGCAGAAGAAAACCCTAAGTGAAGGGTGTAGTGTGGTTGCATCAGAAAAGGGGACAGCCTGACCCTTAGAATTAATCACTTACCCTACCCCCAAGATCGAGGGGTGGAGACCCAGGAAAAGGTGATGCTGTGGTGACAGAACAGGATCCAGCAGTGTAGTACAGACCGGTAGAGCCCCAGAAAGTACTGCGATGGCAGGCTCTAGACTACAGTTAGGTGGACACATACCTGCTGTATATTGGTGTATTGTGACAAAGTTTCAATGGCCTTGCCCTAGTTAGTGGATTTATTGAAAGGGGAATTTAACAATTAAAAAGTCATTGGTGGGATGGCTAGGTGGCGCAGAGAATAGAGCACTGGCCCTGGAGTCAGGGGGACTTGAGTTCAAAATAGGCCTCAGACACTTAACACAAAAACTAGCCATGTGACCTTGGGCAAATCACTTAACTCCAATTGTCCTCCAAAAAAAAAGCAAAAAATAAAAATAAATTATAAAAAATTAAATAAAATAAATAAATAAAAGTCATTGGTGACTTTTGGGAAAGCATTTTCACAAGAGTGTTGGGATAGCAAGTGGATGGTGACAAAGTAGAGGCAGTGGATGGTAGGGTCAAAGGAAAAGTTAATGGGGAAAACATGCACCTATTTTTAAGCAGTGGGAAGGAGACAAGATGAGTGAAAAAGAAAAAAAATTGATGAAGAAAGAAGAAAAAGAAAAAAAGATAGGACAACAAGTACAGAGGGGAAAGATTAGGCTCTGGTACCTTCAGTTAGAGAAGAGCCATGTGGCACTGTGAGCATGAAACAAACAAGGAAAGTTTCTGAAGCATGAAGTGTAGGAAATAAGGGAACTGATGGCAAAGGCTCCCATTCACAGAAGGGTTTATTAGCATAGTAGAGAGAGAGCCAACCTTACAAGTCAGAAAGAGCTATATTCAAGTCCTGGTTATTAGATGTCCTTGTTCTATGCAAGTCATTTAAACTCTCATTGATCCCCAGAAAAAGGTATAAGACTCTGAGTTCAAAATACTTTCCAATCTGTATGAAGGCAAGAAGAACAGCTATTTATTAAGCATCTGCTATGTGCTAGGCTCTATGCTAAACATTTTACAAGTATTACATCATTGAATCCTCATGATTACCCTGGAGTAGAAGATATTATTCACCTTTTATTGTGGAGGAAACTAAGGCAGACAAGTTAAGTGGCATGCCCAGGTTCACGCAGCTTATAAGTGTCTGAGGTCAGATTTGAATTCAGGTCTTCTTGATTTGAGACCCAGTGCTTTGTCCACTATGCCACCTGTTTTCTTTGAAAGAAAACCTTGCCTATACCTATGCAGTAACAGTTCTGGGCTATAAAAATGATAATGAATGATAACCAACCATTTTTACATTATTCTACAGTTTACAGATCATTTTAATCAATTTACCCTGTAAGGTTACTCAACATTTTTGTTTTGTTTTAATCACCGTTTCACAGATGAGGAAATTGAAGCCCAGAGAGGTTAAGTCACTTCTTTGCATTCATTTTAGTGGTTGAATCTCAGAGTCAGAATTTGAACACAAGTTTTCTGTCTCTAAGTCCATTTGTTCCTCCCCTATATCATAGTATCAGGTCAATTTAACTTCCTTAATTAGGGGATGAAAAATAATGGTCCAAAGTTTAATTTAGAGTCAGGTTACTTTTTATTACCCGAACTGACCACCTCTTCGGCTCTAGTGTACATGGCTGATCAACTCAAAGCTTATCTTGGAAAAGGGAGTGTTCCCGACTCCAGTACGTAGTCATTACTCCTCAACAGCTACCTTACCTCTTGTTCAGTTCTTGTCTTTTTCCACAACTTGGACTCTGTTTCCCAGACTGTGAGGAAACAGCCGGCCAGCAAGTAAGCATTAAGTGCTCACTGTGTACCAGGGTTTGTCCTAAATACTAGAGATACAAAGAAAGGTTTAAAAAAAATACACTTCCTGCCCTCAACATAGTCACTTTCTGATGATGATGATGACAATAATAATATATTTTGTTGGGGTTTTTCTTGAAGGGGGAAAGGCAGGGCACTTGGAATTAAGTGACTTGCCCAATGTCACACAGTTAGTGTAACAAATGTCTGAGACTGGATTTAAACTCCAGTCCTCCTGACCCAAGGGCAGGTGCTCTATTCACCGCACCACCTGTCCCTATACAATGATAATATTAATAACAATTATAATAAGGACATCTACCTAGCACTTAAAAGGTTTACAAAATACTTCACATTTACTTGCACCTGATCCCCACAATAACCCTGTGAGGCAAGTACTATTATTATCCCCATTTTACCAGTGAAAAACCTGAAGATGACACAGGTTATGACACACGGCAAGAAAGGGTCTGAGGCAGAATTGAACTTAGTGGGATGCTGGGACCAGCTCATGATAGCTTAGATCTAATTATGAAATTATTGATCTGAGCATTTTACACTTCAGAAATAGGCAAACATTACAAATCAGGCCTTGATTTATTTTCTTGTTGATTATCTAAACTTAAGAAAGTAATAGAGGAAAATATTAATAATGTAGATTAAGTTTAAGAGTGCAATGTTCATACAGTTCATTCATTCATTTATTTAGGAGAGCTGATTGTTAAACTTTTACCAACATGCCACAGAACTATGGTCTTTCTGACTTCAGTCCCACAGTTTAGCAACAGTGCCTCCTAGCTGTCTGATACTAGAAGCATCACAGAGGGTATGAGGGAGACAACATGTTAAAAATTATATATGTGTGTGTATATATATATATGTATATAAGATATGTGGAGTTTGTATATAGAAGGATATAGAAGGAGACAGACTTTGCGTCATAAATCCACGTCACTGGCACCCAGATAAGAGTCTATGTCTGTAGAACACCTAGGAAAACTCTTTCTTTGCAGACCTGCCCTATGGATACCATGTAACTCTTACATGCACAAATAACAAAATAGATCCCATAATAGTTCACTTAGCACTTTCTCACCTCTTGACTATAAAGATCTTAGTAAACATTGCAGTACCTTGCCTTTCATATGTCCCAGGTATAAACTCGGTATTTGATTAGAGTGCCTAAGTACAACTCAAGTAAGAGCATTTTATTTCAAAACAGTAGCTACTCAGCCTTTAACAACCATGAAGCTATTTCATTATTGCACTGGGTTTAGAATGCCAAAAAATAAATCAAACAGCATGTGAAAAGTGTGGCATCTAAGGAAACAGTTAAAACTCTTGGCTGAAAAAAAAATGTTTCATGAAGTGGAGTTCTATTGAAGGGGCTCTCCCAATGGAATGGCAGAGCCAATTTATTTCTAGCTGGGGTCATATGTGTGTGTGCTTGTGCGTGTCTGCTACTGTGGTTGTAGAGAAAATGTCACCTTAAAACATAAAGTCAGAATGTTAAGCTGGTTATAGTCATGTAACATGAAACAACCAAACAGAGCTTTTTAACTGTCTCAAGTTCAGGTCAGATGGTAACTGTTTGATGGCATTGAACAGAAGTAATAAACATCTTTGTACCTTGATAAGATTGGGAATTATAATAAAAATACCAAGTCTTTCATGGAACTTTTCTTAATTTCATGTAGATTATAAAGAAGCTGCTTTAAAGACAGTTTTGTTTTATTTATTTTTTTTCCAGTGGGAGCTTTGGGACCTTCTATTCAAGGATCCTTAGAACCTGAAAATGCTTTTTGGGGGTGGGGCATATCAAACTGACAAAGATTGGGAGCATATTCTAGAAAGATATAGCAAAAAAAAAAGAGAATATGATTTATTTGTGGGAATAATTTATCACCAGAGGCAGATTATGTTAACATTCATTATGAAAAATTATTTGATTACAAAATTAAATTTACCTGGTGACTATTTACATTTAAATATATGAATTTTATTGCATGAAATATGAATTTAGACAACTCTACGGCTGTAAAATTACAGAGCAGGTTCTGATCTGCACTGGTAAAGGAAGTTCCTCACCAGCAACCTCCTGCACCAAAATCACAAATCCAGTCTGTTACTTAAGTATCCGAACTTTGCAGTTACTTTATGTCTCAGTCTATTTTTTTTTCTTTCCATTCTTAAAACAAAACAAAATGTGATTGGAATGTTCTCTGCTCATAAAGCCCTTATTTTTTCAATGTTCATCATTTCATAAAATTCCTTCCATAAATATATTCTTCATACTTGTCAGTCTGAATTACATTGTAGTAGAATGTAAAGCAATTAAGGGTGAACCTGGAATCAGGAAGAATTGAATTCCAATTTGTCCTGGACTTTGAATTTCTATGTGATTCTGGACAAGTCACTCAACCTTTCTGTCTCAGTTTCCTCATCTACAGAATGTGACTGAAAATAGTATCTACCTTGCAGAGTTGTTGTGAGGATAAAGCAAGACACTATTTGCAAAGAAAGCACATTGTGAACCTTAAAGTGCTATACAAGTGATAGTTATTAATGTTAGTATTAGTATTTCATTAAATTACCAAATCAACATTTAATTAACAATTTCCTTATTGCAGGAAATCAGGTTATTTCCAGTGGGATTGTTTTGTTTTCTTTTACAAAAATAAATAATGCTGCTATAAAAAAAAAAAAATCTTTGATCAAAAAGAAAGCTTTTTTTTTTTTTATTGTTGCTGGCTTTGATAAAATATTCAGAGTATATTCCCCGTAATGAAAGTATAGGGTTAAAGGACATGCTAATCTTATAACTTTTACTGTACAATGCTAGATGACTATCCAACAAAATTTTAGTCATGCAGTTTATAGTATCCATGAAGGAATGTACCTATTTTTCTACAAACCCACCAACACTGAGTTTGATTACTTTAATTTTGTTTTTTTTTAACATCATATTCATACCTAAATATACCAGCCCTATCCAGAAGTCTTTCTTTGCGATAAAAATTTTTTAAAAACCCCTTTGTAAAACCATTTCTGATAGCATGCAAACATTCCATGCCTAGGATATCCATGGTTGTTATCCTATTTTATCTCATTTTCTTGTTCATCTTCATTCTACATCAATTCATAATCCTTGCTATGCTTCTTTGCATTTTTTTATATTCATACTTTCACATAGTGACATTTTGTGACATTCATATACCACTATTTCTTTAGCTGTTTCTTAGTGGAGGGTTATCTATTTAGTTCCCAGTTCCTATCTACCACAAAAAAGTGCTGCTATGAATATGGGACATTTCTTTCTATCTTTGACTTTGTTGGAGTATATACCTAGTAGTGGAATCTCTAGGTCAAAGGATGAGTTTCATAGTTTTTATGTGGTAATTTCTTATCTTCT
>CM053585.1:436214909-436261557 GCA_028646515.1 Pseudochirops corinnae
ATAGATTACATTCCTGCTTTACGACCTAATACTAATGTGAAAGTATTTGCAGACCCTATAATTGATTGTGTGCTGCCATGGTGGGGGGGGGGGGGAGGAGGAGAAAAGAAGGAGGGGGATAAAATTTGAAAATCAAGGGATTGTGGAACTGAATCTTGTAAACTAAAAGTAAACAAACAAATTAATAAAGATAAAAAAAGAAAAGAAACAGTAGATTGCTATAGTCATTGACTGCTGTGCCTTGTGTATCTAACCTATTCTTTGCTCCCCCATTCTATTTTTTAGCCAGTACCAAGTGCTTTGATGATTGCTGCTTGATAATACAATTTAAGACCTGGTATGGGTAGGTCACCTTTCCTAACATTTCTTTTAATTAATTCTCTTGAAATTCTGGATCTTTTGTTCTTCTGGATGAATTTTGTTATTATTTTTTCTAGCTTTTAAAATAATTTTTGGCAATTTGACTGGTATAGCATTGAATAAGTAAATTAATTTAGGTAAAATTGTAATTTTAATTATATTAGCTCAGCCTACTCACAAGCCGTTGATGTTTTTCCAGTCATTTAGATCTGACTTTATTTGTGTAAAAACATTTTGTAATTGTGTGGCTATATAGTTCCTGGGTTTGTTTTGGGCTGTTGACTCCCAAATATTTTATAATGTCTATAGTAACTTTAAATGGAATGTCTATTTCTGTAGCTTGCTGTTGTGTCTTGTTAGTAATATGTAGAAATGTCAATTATTTATGTAGGTGTATTTTATATCCTACAACTTTGCTAAAGTTGTTTACTGTTTCAAGCAATTTTTTACATGATTCTTCAGGATTCTCTAAATATATCATCATATCATCTGCAGAGTGGTAACTTAGTTTCTTATTTGGCTATTTTAATTCCTTCAATTTCTTTTTCTTCTCTTATTGCTCAAGCCAGCAATTCTAGTACCATATTGAATAACAGTGGTGATAATGGACATATTTAAAATTGTTGTATCTATATCCGTTGGAGAAATTGGTCCATAATTTTCTTTCTCCTTGGGCTTTCCCAGTTTAGGTATCAGTACCATACCATAAAACGAGTTTGATAGGACTCCTTCTTCCCCTGTTTCCCAAATAGTCTATATAGTATTGGAATTAATTATTCTTTAAATGTTTGATGAACTCATTTGTAAATGTATTTGGTCCCTGGAGATCTTTTTCTAGGGAGTCCATTGATGGCTTAATGAATTTCTTTTTTTCTGATATGAGTTTATTTAAGTAATTTACTTCTTCTGTTAATCTGAGCAATTTATGTTTTTGTAAATATTCATCCATTTTACTTAGATTGTCAAATTGCATACAATTGGGAAAAAGAGCTATTGATTATTGTTTTAATTTCCTTTTCATTAGTGGTGGATTCACCCTTTTCATTTTTGATATTGGTAATTTGGATTTATTTTTTGTTTTTTTAATCAAATTAACCAAAGGTTTTTTTTTTCATAAAACCAGCTCTTAGTTTTATAAACTAGTGTAATAGTTTTATTAATTTCAATTTTTATTAATATCTCCTTTAGTTTTCAGTGTTTCTCATTTGTTATTTAATTGGGGATATTTAATTTGTTCTTTGTCTAGCTTTTTCAGTTTTATGCCCAGTTCATTGATCTCCTCTTTCTCTATTTTGTTCATGCAAGCATTTAGAGATATGAAACTTCCCCTAAGAACGACTTTTACCGCATCCCATGAGTTTTGATATGTTGTCTCATTATGGTTATTCTCTTGTATAAAGTTATTGATTGCTTGTATGATTTGTTGTTTGACCGTCTCACTCTTTAGGATAGATTATTTAATAATTTCCAATTAATTCTTAATCTGTCTTTCCATGACCCTTTATTACACGTAATTTTAATTTCATCATGATCTTAAAAGGATGTTTTTAATCTTTCTGTCTTTCTGCATTGGATTGTGAGGTTTTCATGCCCTAGTACACGTTCAGTTTTTGTGAAGTGCCATGTGCCACTGAAGAAAAGGTATATTCCTTTCTATCCCCATTGAGTTTTCTCCAGAGGTATACCATATTTAACTTTTCTGAAATTCTATAGATTTATCTAGTTTAGAGAGGAGGAGATTGAGGTTTCCCACTAATATAGTTTTGCTCTCTATTTCTTCCTTTAATTCCCTTAAAATCTCCTCTGAGAATTTGGATTCTATGCCACTTGGTGCATACATATTTAATAATGATATTACTTCATTGTCTAGGGTGCCTTTTAACAGGATGTAGTTTCCTTTCTTATCTATTTTAATTAGATCTGTTTTTGCTTACTTCAGCTGAAGCATAATATATCAACTCCAACCTTTCACCTTTACTCTGTGTATCCCTCCGTTCCAAATATATTTCTTGTAAACAATGTATTGTAGGATTGATGCTTAATCCATTCTGCACTTCTGTTTTATGGGAGAGTTCATCCCATTCATGTTTACAGCTATGATTAATATCTGTGTATTTACCTTCATCCTACCCCCTCCCATTTATGCTTTTCTTTCTCCCTTTCTCTCCTCACTAGTGTTTTGCCTCTGACCATCACCTCCCTCAGTCTGCTTTCTCTTTTGTCAGAAAAGGACAAGTTAAATTTTTATACTTGGGTGTGTTATTCTGTCCTTGAGCCAAATCTGATGAGAATAGGGTTCAAGCAATGCTCATCTCCTTCCCTTCTTTCCCTCTACTATAATATGCCTTTATACGTCTTTGTGTGATATAATTTACCATTTTCTGACGCCTCCTTTCCTCTGCTCCCATTACAATCTCTTTTCACCACTTAATGAGGTAACATCAAAGCCAACTTATACCCACACCCTCTGTTTATGTATATCCATTCTAAATAAAAATACAGTTCTTAAGAGTTACAAGTATAATACTCCCATGCAGGGATATAAACAGTTTGTCCTCATTGAATAACTTTTTTCTTCTTTCCTGTTAAGTTTTTTATGCCTCTCTTGAGTCTTGTATTTGAAGATCAGATTTTTTTTTGAGTTCTAGTCTTTTCATCAATAAAGTCTGAAAGTTCCCTATTTCATTGAATGTCCATCTCTTCAAATGAAATATTATGCTCATTTTTGCTGGGTAATTGATTCTTGGTTGTAATCCAAGCTCCTTTCCCTTACAGAATATTATATTCCAAATCCTCTGACCTTTAATGTGGACGTCCTGCATAATCCTGACTGTAGTTCCATGATATTTAGATTATTACTTTCTAGCTGCTTGCAGTATTTTCTCTTTCACGTGATAATTCTGGAATTCAGTTGCAGTATTCCTTGCTGTTTTCACTTTGGGGTCTCTTTCAGGAGGTAATCAGTGAATTCTTTTGATGACTATTTTACCCTACTTTTCTAGGACCTCCGGGTGGTTTTCTTTGATGATTTCTTGAAAGATACTGTCCAGGCTCTTTTATTTTAATCATGGATATCAGGTGGACCAATAATTCTTAAATCATCTCTTCTGGATCTCTTTTCCAGGCCAGTTGTTTTTCCAATGAGATATTTTATGATTTCTTCTATTTTTTCATTTTTTTTGTTTGACCAATTCTTGATGTCTCATAAAATTTTTAGCTTCCACATCCCCAATTCTAATTTTTAACTAATTGTTTTCTTCAATTAGCCTTTGTACCTTCTATTCCATTTGGCCAATTCTACTTTTAAAGGATTGCTTTCTTCAGTGTATTTTTTTTTTCCATTTTGTCAATTGTATTTTTTAAGGAATTGTATGATTTTTCTTCTTCCTCTCTTATTTGACTTTTAAAATCCTTCTTGAGCTCCTCCAAGAAGGCTTTTTGTACTTGAGACTAGTTCATATTCCCCTTTGAGGTTTTCGATGTGGGTATATTGACAATGTTGTCCTCTCCTGAAGTTGTGTTTTGATCTTCCCTGTTACCAAGATAATTCTCTGTGGTCTTTTTTTTCTTTTTTCTAGCTTTTAAAGTTGATATTTGCTTCTGAGGCCCAGAGGACACTGTCCCAGGCTTCTTGTGCTGGGGACCAGGGGCCTCGTCACTGGGTTTGTGTGCTGGGCCTTTAGGTATAGGTAGTTGGAGGTCGTAGGGATCTGAGCTGGTGCTGAGCTAGAGCTGGTAGTAGTGTCTGGTATGTGTTGAGGCAGGTGGGTTTAGTCTGTGTTTCCCTGGGGTTACATTGAATCTCCTGGGGTGAGGGTGGGGGTGGTCTGACTGCGGAGGGCATCTCTTCACCCGGGGCTACAATAGAGCATGGATAGATTCAGATACTGGTGGATGCCTGTCTTGATGATCATCTTTACAATATTGCTGTTAGTATGTACAATGTTCTCCTAATTCTTTTCACGTTACTTTGCTTCAGTTCATATAAGTCTTGTCAATTTTATTTTTCTGAAACCATCTTGCTCATCACACAGAGGGGAGCAGTTCTGGTGGCTGGGGCCCAGGCAGCCTCTCAAACCAACTAACCCAAGGTCTTGCCACTTGTTGTTTAAAAGGCTTGCTGCTGGTTGTTAATATGCTACCTAGGCTTGGAGGTGTTTACTCTTCACAGGGACAAAACCTAGTCCTGGCATTTTTCTTCTGATCTTCTCAAATTGTCCCAGAAGGACACAATTTATGCCCCTGTTCTTGGTTTTTTTCTATCCACACTTTGTTCACCCTAAGGTGCTATTTTAACTCTTTTGTGGAAGAAAATCTTGAGAGCTTGGAATTTTCTGACCTACTCTGCCATCATACCAGAATCCTAAAAATAGAGGACTTTCAAACATTCCATCTGAGACCTGATAGCTCCAGAAGCAGCTGCTGTGGCTACCAATCCATACACTCCCAGGGAATGTTCTTGGTTTGTTGAGACTGGGGTTGTGCTGGCATGGTCTATGCTAGACTGCATTCCTCTCTCAGCAAGGACTGATAGACTGCTCCTGTTGACCTTCTAAGTTGTCTGTGGTGTCTTTGGGCAGAGAAGTGTGCAAACCACTACAGCTGCCAGTGATTTAGTCCACCCAGGTCTGCTCTGGTGTTGCTGGGGCTGCATTGACATGTTGTGCACTGGTCTGTACTGCTCTCTCAACCTGGTGTGACAGACCTTTCCTGTCACCCTTCCAGGTTTTCTTGGCCTTGAAATTTTCTTCACTCTCTTTTTGTGGGTTCTGCCACTCTAGAGTTTGTTAAGTCATTTTAAAGGTATTTTAAAGGTATTTGGGGAAGAGGTCAGGTAAGTCTCTGCCTTTACTCTGCCATCTTGATCCCACCCCCAGTTGGTCTCTATCTCTTAGGTACCTTGTATATTAAAAATGTTGTGATTCTATGAACTTTCTACATATTATACAATTACATGATGTCTGCAAAACATCGTTTCTCTGCCAAATAGAACATCTTTAATTAGATTTCTTTTCATGGGCTCTCTCCTTTCTGAAATAGGATAATGTAGTACATTTGTAAATTTCCCAATAGCGCATTTGTACCATCATTAAACATTAAAAACAAGTATTGTATTTACAAGCAAACTTAAGATCCTCAGTACATTATCAAATTGTATTTTTTTCTTCTCTGCACCAAATTATAATGCTTATAGCCCAAGTGAGATTTTTCAAATACTGTAACATTGTAGGAGTCCTAAGCTAGTTGAGCTATAATACTGTATTTTTCTCTTCCTTAAGCAGTAGTTTAGATAAAAATTTTGGCTTTTCTTTTTTCAAATAAGAAAAGAAGCAAAAACAGAAAAACCTCAGAAAAATCACCTAGTCCTCATCAAGAATGCATAATTTGGATCACCCTTAAAACCTTTTCAATGTCATCATTTTTACTATTATACATTTACTATTATACATACATCTTTACTATTATACATACATTTTACTATTGTACATTATACATTATACACCTTTCATGAGAATATTTGCTAGTATCCATATAGGTTCTATCAACCCTCGATCAGTCAACAAGCATTTATATTTGACTAAAACAAGGCATAGAATTTGTCTAATGTCATACCACATAATGCCTCATGACATCGAAGAAATCTTTTCTCCTTCATGATCTATTTTTTTATCCTTGTATAATATAGTCCATTTGTTGTTCTTTTTTTATGAGAAAATAATAGTTAATAGTAATAGAAGGCCAAGGATTTGAAAGCCAGGTCAAATGTCAATGTCAAAGCTAGAAATCTTTCTATTATACTAGAAGATGACTAGGATTCCATTTTGGGATGGGGTCGCAGATGATGGTAAATAGATTATGATGATTAATGTAAAAATAAATAGGTGAATAAAATTTTCTAGTCCTCTTTATCCATCCATCTCAGTGACCTTTTCTAATATTCATTAAAATAAAGGTTGATTTTTTTATCTGATATTCCATTGTTGAAGTTACTTCCTTCATCATTCCAGTTTGTGCCTCTTTGCCACTCTTTTCTTCTTTGATGCTTCTAAAATATATTTATTGATTTTTTTGCTTTTACATCATCTATATTTTAGTCTGTGTCCCTTCTCTTTCCCTTCAGATAGCCATCCATTAAGACAATTTTTTTTAAAGTTTCTCTTTATTCATATCCATTTTATGTTTTTAAAAAATCTCTTAGTCTCTTCCTATGGAGCTATAGATCTTTGTCTCATTTTATTTATTTTATCATATTTTGATGGCATCAGGACACCATATGCTTTATCAGTTGTTTGTCATTCCTACAATGGAACAACAGTTAAAGTTCTGCTTTAATACATATCATAAAATGAAGGTAACTCTTAGTTCTCAAAAGCAATGCCAGCCAGATAAAAGTTCCACAAAGCTAGAAAAATTTTAAGAATCATCATGGCAGAGAAGAAGGATTTGGTTTACTACAATATATATTTTTAACATAGTTAATGCAATAAATTTGTTTTACTTAATTGGCATATTTTGATAAGAATTTTTTTTCCTTCTTTTTCTTCAGCAAAAGGTGGAAGGGAGGGAAAATAAGTGCTTGTTCAATGAAAAAAAATGTCGGGTGAACATTGACCTGCCTCACTGATTTTCTTAATTTTTAAAATAAATTTTATTTGTTTTCAACCAATGAAAATCTGCCACTTCCCTACTACCAGTGAGAAATAAAGACCAAGAAAACTTATAAGCCAATATAGTCAAGTAGAACAAATTCCCGCATGTACTGTATCTTTAAAAAAAAAACTATGCATCTCATTCTGTATTTTGAGACCATCACCTCTCACTCTATGTCATTTCATGCAGGTCTTCCCAGGTTTCTCTGAAATGATGCCCTTCGTCATTTCTTAGAGAACAGTAATATTACATCATATTCATATACCCTGTCTTCTTCAGCCATTTCCCAATCTAGGGACGTCCTCTCAATTTCTACTTCTTGCCACTACAAAAAGAGTTACTATAAATACATTTGTGTGCTTGTCATTTTTGTCTGTCTTTTAACTCTCATTAAAGAATAAACCTAATAGTGGTATCATTAGGCCACAGGGTATTCACAGTTTGATTAAATTTGGTGGCACAGTTCAAAATTGGTTTCCAGAAGAGCTTGACCAGATTTCACCTTCATCAACAGTATATTAATCTACTTGTTTTCCATTTCTGAGTTACCACCTCAAACACAGGAAACTGGCTAACATGACAGAAAAAGAAAAGGACAAATGTTGGAGGTGATATGGAAAAACACATACATTAATTCTCTGTTGAAGTTATGAACTGCTCCAACATCTGAGAACTATTAAGAACTTATACCCTAAACGCTATAACACTGTGCATACCCTCTGATGCAGCAACATCACTATTAGGTATTTATTCCCAAGAGATAAAAGAAAAAGGGAAAGGATTTATAGGTACAACAAATATGTATAGCATCTCTTTTGGTGTTGGCCAAACACATTGGAAATAGAGGGAATGTCCACTAATTGGCAAATAGCTGTACAAGTTGTTGTATGTGATTATGATGGAACTATTGTTCTATAAAAAATAACGAGAAGGATAGTTTAAGAAATACCTAGAAAGACTTATATGACACAAAGTGAAGTGAACAGAATCAGAACTTTCTGTACAGTGCAGCAATATAACAATGATCAACCCTGAAAGACTTAGCTACTCTAATCAATGCAATAATCCAAGACAATTTCAATGCACTCATGATGAAAAATGTTGTCCAACTCCAGAGAACTGATCAAATGCACAGTGAAGCATCCTTTTTTCATTTTCCTTATTTTTTTATTTTAATATTTTTTGTAAAATAGCAAATATGGAAAAATATTATGACTTCTGATATATAATTGATATCACATTATTTGCTTCTCAATAGGAGTGGGAGGGGTTAGACTAAGATAATTTGTAACTCAAAATGAAAATATGTTAAAATAAGTATTTTTAAAATATGTGGTTGCTTTCCCACAGGCCCTTTAGCTTTTATCATTTTCAATTTTTTGTTATTTTTCTTATGACTGTGAAGCTTGAATTTCTTTCTCTAAAACCTGCTGATTCCTATCCTTTGACCATTTATCAATTTGAATCATTTCCCTGACTCCTGGATAATGATTCTTTAAACACAGTTACCAATGAAACAAATTTTGAAACACAATACAGATTATTTTTAATAGGCATTGGAAGAAAGATGTTGAGCCATTCATTTATCACATTTTTCCCAATACATTAAATGGCATCCTAGTGACATGAGAAGACTTAATTTACCACCATCATTTATCTTATTCATCTGTTAAGATCTAACTCATTTATTTAATCTCCCCCCTTTATTATAGGGTCTTTTCTTTTTAAGGAGATATGTAGAAGTTGTTGTTGATTTGTATTACCAAATTTGAAGTTTTCTACTAAAGTTAGGACATGACTTTTAAAAGCCATCAACATCATCAAAAATAACAGTAATAGAGATTTCTTGCTGAATCATTTGTTAAAAGTGAACTTTCTCAAATATACTACCAAATCCTTTAAAAATGAATTTACTCTTCTAGTCTTCTAAAAAATTCAGCATTTCAGATATCTGTTGTTATATATCCTTAGTCTTTTCAAGACAACAGTATCTTGAATCCTTTAAAGAATCTCTCATTAGACAAAGGAGTGACTTAAGGGGTACATGTTTCAACAGTCTGAACTTCCCTTGTATACTCTGCACCAAGTCTGCACCATTCATTTCTGAAAAAAAGGTAATGGAACTGAAAAATTTCAGGCAATGGAACTAATTAATTTTGCGAGAGTCCTGGAGAAATGAAAGGGTTCTTCAGACAATTAATTGCTCACTGCTCCTACTGTTTCCATATCTGAAGTTTTAGGCAATGAATTCTGAAAACTGAGAAATTCATTGCTCATTATATGCCAGGCAACTTGTTGACTCTATCAAGTGACTGCAATCCAACTGTTCATGATTTCTTTGGAGACTGTTATTTTTTAGTTCTTATATTTTCAAGAAAAATGGAAGTGCAGGAGTAGTCTTTGGGCTAACTTGTCTATTTCAGTCATAGTTAGCAAAGCACTAAGGCACTTAGTAATTTCACTTTGCTTCTAGAGTTTATTTTGTCTTTAACAATTTCTTAATCTGGGATTCCCTTTTTAAACGTATATTTTGATAAATATGTTGTGATATAACTGGTTTACATCTGAAATCTTACATATACCATGCCTTTAAAATATTCTAAGAAGGGGTGCATATGCATCAGATTGCCAAAGGAATTTGCAACGCATGTAGAAAAGGTTAAGAACGCTGTAATAGTATCTGTCTGTCTTCCTTGCCCTTCCATCTCTTCCTTCCACTTTTTTTCCTTTCCCTCTCTCCTCCTTGCCTTTTTCTTTCTCCTTTTCTAAGTTTCTCTTTCCTACTCTGTCTCTCCCTCTCCTCTTGCTCTTATTTTCTATTTCTTGATCCCTTTCATCTCTGTCTCTCTCTCCCTCTTTCTCCTCTCTAGTTTTTTTTTTCCCCTCCCTCCTTCCCCTTAGACCAGTGAGTGGTTTCATTGGTTTCATTTATATAAGAAATGTTCTACCAATAAACTGTCTTTACTAATGAAGATGAGCATTTGTTCTGTAATTAATGATATGTTAGTGACCTGAAGGCACTAAGAATGTGAGTTGTTTGGGATCATGCAGCAAATGTGTGTCAGAGTCAGGAGTTGGATCCAGGTCTTTTGGATTCCTAGGTCATCTCTTGTTCCCCCATTCCATATGGTCCCTTTGTGTTTCTCAGAAAGAATATAGACCTTTGACACTCTGAATAATCTGCCATAGGCGTAGGTAGCCAATTAAATGGTCACAGTGTAGTTCATAGTTTGAATGGTATCTTCATAGGCATTTCATCCTCACCTTTCTGTATTTACTTAAATAGAGCAAAGTCCTTTCCACAACATGTCCAGAAAAACTTTGTTCTTTTTTTTTTTAAGTAAAGAGATGACTGAGAAATTTAACTTTACGTATAGACCATGTTTTAGACTCCTGTTGTAGCAACTGAAGGAGGCAGGAACTGTGAGCATTCAGAAAAGAGATGAAGCTAGTGGACTAAATTGTTTTTGTCACTGTTGTTCATCCTTCATTTTTTAAGAGGACTGATGACATCAAGAGGCAATGTCTTGACTCATGAGTGAGTTGGATTTGAGTGAAGTAGAGTTGCACAAACTCAAAAGCCCCTCTCTCTCTTCCGGAGTCATCAAGTTCTAGTGGCAAGGCAAAAGTCAAGATGACTGGTGATGTCCAGAGGTATAATGAGTGCCCTTGGCATCTCTGATGTCTGACCAATTTCAAAGTGCTCCACAGCACCTGCTTCAGTCGCCTCTGTGGCCTTTGGAACATTATTCTCATTTGCTAATTCCACCGAGGGAAGTTTTCACATCCTTGGGGTAGACATCCCCCAAACACACCCACATGTTTGAGTCCTGTTGTTCACCTTCAACCTGGTTTAGCTCATCTGCCAAGACAGTTTAATAGGGCGTGTGGCTGCCACACATTCCACAGCTTCTTGGAACCACAAGTGAGAATCGAGTGGCAAATGGACACCAAACATGAATGAGCAGCCCTGAATAGGGCTTAGCAAGCCCTTACTTCATAAGTACTCATCCTCCTTGAACACCTCAAACACCAGCAAGTGGATCCTCCATTTTTGCTGAACAAAAGCATTCAGTTCAGTCTTCCTCTACATGTAACTTCTGAATTAACCTGTGTGAATTGTTTATTGTGAGTTTAAGTGATTTGTGATCTCATTGATGTGCATTATTTTTTCTAGTCTTTCCCTAGATCTCTCAGAGAGGATTTTCCAACTTGCTATAGGTCTTCCTCTGACTTAATATTTCTCTGCCATCTTTTACTCCTACTCTATGACTGGCTCACCTTTTAAACTCCCATATGCCCTTGATGTTTCTGTCTTCCCCTTCTTGTGCACATGTCACCACTTAAAATTTGTTGCAGCCTGCTTACACCCACCATACATCTTTTTGTACTAATGCTATTATGCTCCAAGCTATTTATATACCCAAAATAATTCTATTAGAAGATGTGAATATTTAGGTTCAGTTAAAGTCCTAGAGAAATGGAACTAGCTAACTTGCCTCAGTGATCACAAAATAGATAAGCTGTAGCAGATGAAGCTTTCTGCTCAGTCTAAGGATTATTTATATTTTAGATCCTATTTTCAATAAAAACCCTTAGCAACATGATTTGCCCTTAGGAACCAAGAACCAAATTCAAGAATCATTTTAAAATCCTTATAGATCTTTATAAGAATATATAGACATCAGTTAAAATAAAGCAATCTCTTAATTTGATGGTTAGTAACAGCAATATATCAATTTTATAAATCTCTTATAATAAATATCTGTATGAGGAAAACACATATATACATATATGGATATATATGCATAAATACATGCATCACGTATGTATATATCTGTATGTGTCTATATCTCTATATTGACAAACAATATGAAAATGTTCAATAATCTCTCAGAATCATCATTATAACCCTATGCTAATTCCTGGTAAAACTTAGCACTTCAATCAGTGATATTCAAACTCCATGAATAACAAATTTAGTGGTTAAACATTTTACATTCTAGTGATTTCATTACCTTATCAATTGTATTTATTCAGTGTTATATGTGATTGAAAAGGGGGGATAGAATGCAATATCTCTGTAGCTTTCCTCTGAATTTGTTTGATTTGAATGCTTCAGGAAAAATAGTTGTACACTTCAGAACTGTTTGAGGTTGCCCCCTAGGAGAAATGGGCTTACACTCTATTACATATGACTCTATTGGACCATGCTACCCACTATGCCTCCTGAAGGGATATATTCCTAGTAAAAACCTTTTCTGAGATTCATATATCAATAAATTATTAGGACTAAACTCAGTAGTCACATGTTCCAATGAATCTCTGATTTTGTCAATGGGTATATGCTACCCAGAGATGTAGTTCACAGTCTAGGCATAGTCACCCATCCTCTGTGATCTTTGTCCATCTAATTCTTTTATTTCACCACAGTAGATACAACCAATGCACTGATATTTTCCTGTAGCTCTCTTTGCAGGATCTTTTCCAGAAAAATGTGCCAGAGGTCAAGTTCTAAAAGTTGTCCAATGGGCATAGTTATAACTTGGAAAATAGGCTTCTTTATCCACTTCATTGTGTGGATAATTAGATCAATTTTTTTAAAAAAAAATATGGTTTGCATTTAAGAGGTTCTTCAGTTTTCCAAGACTACATGCAGTCAGAACAGGTTCCATTCATAAATGGAAACATCTGAAGGACTTGGACTCTGCATTGATTGAATCTCCTTTATGAAAGTGCCAAATATCTTTGGAGAATATACATCTCTCTGTTGTATATATTATTTAAGAGTAAATATATTAAATTATTTGTTGTTATACATTTCAAAGTATCTTTTCTGTTGTGACAAATATGTGGGTGCACTTTCTTGGAGGAGAGAGCTTGTAAGAAGGTATCCCGTTTCAAATCTTTTGTTTCATTGTTGTCTTAGCAGTCAGTAAATAAACAATGGAATCAAATATTTTCTAAATATTTCATTCATTCACATGATTGTGAAGATGTAGTTTGCCATTTATATAGTTGTCTTAAGAATTCCACAGAGTTGAAGGGAAGATCTTCAAATTCCCATTACCATTACAGATGATTGGTCAGCTGAAGTAACTCAGGAGATCCTTCAGATTTTACATTTGGGGGTCTGTGCTTATTTGGAATTTTGCTTTAAACTCTGTTCAGTTACCAGATAAAATTGTTTTTAAAATTGATACTAAGGTACTTTATTCAAAGCTGTGTCTTGATTTTCTGTAAAATAATATTAATAAAGAATATGTACAGATGATATTATTTTATCACTTAATACTTCATATGAACTTGAATACCCGAGAAAACTTCTGCAGTCCTAAAAATATCAGGTATAATTGTAAAACAGTGACACTGATTCAGAAGTCAAATGCAAAAAAAATAATTATTTTTATACTTCCATTTCACCATTAGAAATAGAAGTTATTGATATTTGTGGACTTTCATAAAACCAAGGCAGGTGAAGTGAGAGTATTCATATCTATATTTTTGTATACAATGTATATACCTAAGTCCTTCCCAAATTTTAATATTCTCTGATTCAAATTGTGGTTTCTTGTCAGTCCAATGAGAAAAGAAGTATGTAATTTCAATCTTCCTTTATTACTTAGGTATACAGAATATCCTTAGAATCTCATTTTGTCTTTGCATAGTTGGGGAGAAACACTTGTTACTTTTGAGAAAGCCTCTGTCCTGGAGAGACTATAATTTTATCTGATTAATTTTAATTCCTATTTTTCCCAAAATAAGTGTTACCATACTTTTATTGTCATTTTTCATAGGATATGTTTAGTAACTGCTTTTTTATTCATTGATTCATTAAGGGGAAATTAAAGTTCAGAAAGTTGCCAGAGGCATTCAGAAATTAAATCATATACCCAAGGTCACACAGCCAGGATTAGGAGTGGAACTTGTGCCCAAGCCTTATTATCCAATTTATTTCTCCTGCCTCTTGTCCATGTGCCTGTTCCTGCCCTTTTATCCTATTATGAATTTCTGTTAGAATGTGCTTCTCTTGCTTTCTTCATTTATCCACATCTTTAAAAGCTGTCTGAATCTATAGGTTTCAGCCTTCCTTTATTATAACAGCACCTTCTAAACATTTCTTCTCAGAAATTCTGTAGAGCTCATCATCTCTGCCACATAATTTGACATTCACCTGAGTTTTAAAACAGATGTACATTCTTTCTCATTTCTTGCTATGTGCAATTACTTTATTTTTTACAAGGAACTTCTTGAGAATGGGAAGGCATGATTGAATGTAACATTTTCATAATAAAGCATATTTTGTAAAACACATTAGTGATTAAAAAGTGCTTTACCCCAAACCACCCCATGAGGTAAGCAGGGCTAATGATATTTTCCCATTTTATAGATAAGTCCAAGGAAATTAACTGATTTACCCAGGGCCATTGAACTAAGGAATATCAGAACAAAAATTTGAACAAGAAATCAAGACTTTAAACCCAGTGTTCTTTCCATTATACAATAGTCTTGTGTTTATAGTATTTTAGTGTTATTTTTAGATGGTGTAGCACCAAGGCAACATTCACAACACTGACAGCAACTATAAATATCCTGGCTTAGTTCTCAATCGTGACATGTAACAGACTCTTCATATAGAAGACAGAAGCAATATTTATTCAGACACTAGAAAACTGAATCCCAAAACCAGAAAGCCAAATCCATCATAGTAGCAAAGAAGTTAATACTGCCGTAACACCATCCTTTAGCCTTCCCACAAACCAATACTCACAAGCCCAGCCATCTGCTTGCCTTCCCTCTTCCCTCTCTCTCACACTCTTTAGCTGCTCTGACTCCCATCTTCCTATGGGCTCTGCTCCACCCTTCAGCAAACTTCTCCTACCACAGGTTCCATATGATTATATTCAGCCTATTAGGGGTCAGGAAAGATCTTTAAAGGAGAGAATATCTCCAAATTCCCTTAGGTCCATTAAGGTGAAGGGAAGATCTTCAAATTCCCATTACCATTACAGATGGTTGGTCACGTGAAGTGACTTAGGAGACCCTTCAGCTTTTAGGTGTGGGGGTCAGTGTTTATTTGGAATTTTGCTTTGAACTCTGTTCAGTTACCAGATAAAATTATTTTTAAAATTAATACTAAGATCCTTTATTCAAAGCTGGAAAGGACGTGGAGCACTCCTAGTCCAACCCTCTCAGTCAGAATTTTTCTGAAATTCTTGCCCTCACTTTTCTCCTCTTTCCTTTTTATATGTTTTTGTTATTTTTGTTCTCTTTTGCTCATCTGAAACTCCTCTTCCTGAAACATATGTGACCTTCCTTTCAGGTTAAAAATATTTGAGAAGGTGGGTTGTTTTAAAACCCTTTCTTTCTTAAATTCTTTGGGGAAAAAGGGACTATTTGAATCCAGTTTATAAAGAGGGGGACATTCATCTGTCTGGTAGGGGTTAGTTGGATTGATGATCTTTAAAAAGACCTGTCCATTCTGAGATTCTGTAAATCTAAATAAAATTATTTTGATGCAGGGCATTCTTCTTTGAACTTTGTATAGGTTCCTCCTTGGTCCATTCACTACTATAGCAAATGTGGGTGTTAAATGTAATGTACTAATTTGAGAATGTCTAGGTTGTAACTGGCTAACTAATCCATTGTTTCCAGGAATATCACATATAGTCTGTAGGCTGGTACTTCCATGATGCATATGGAAAGAGAGAGATATCATTATTTTCCTTAACCAACAAAATTTTGACTGGTTTGCAGTGTGCTTCTGTCTTGCTATTCTAATACTTCTGTCTTAGCTCCATTTTCATCAAGGTAATAGGCTGATACTTTATTTTTCCTTCAAATGTCATCCCTGAGTTAAATAAAATACAATAGTGATATTAGAAGAAAAAAACCTCACTAATCTTGCATGCATATTTTAAACTATAGGTACAAAATTTTAAAGAGTCATTTCAAAGATTAATTAGTTCATGCCAATAAGGGGCTTAAGTAAACGTAAGAGGTGCCATGTGAATGTTAAGTAACAATGCTATGATTTCAGCACTTAATGGAGTTTAACTTACAGAAGTACATTTTGATCTGTAATGTAAAACTGATCACAGTTCATATCACAACTGAAGTCTCATATGAGTACATCTTTCTTTATGCTAAGCCATAGTGTTCATCCACATGCCATTTTTTTAAATGACAAATGCTTGTGGTTTTTCCATTAACTAGAATTTCCTCAAAGCTACACTTTTCAGGTATAGCTGACAACTGTGCATATTTTTAATAGTCTTATGTAAATTGTTGGTCACACATAAAATGGTCGTTTTCTTTCACTTTCAAATTTACGTGTAACCATAAGCATCCCTGCCGTAAATGCAGCTGACAGATGTGGCACTAGCTGCAATTCAACATTCCTTTTTTCCTGATGATTTGTTTCATTACTGATATGCCTCAATTTAAATTTACCTAATCCATGACTGAGTCTACAAACAGGAAATTGGTTTGGTGAGCAGGAATTGGTATGACAAAAGAACTGCTCACTTAGAGGATACTTTTAATACTGTGTTTGTTGAAAAAAACAGGAAATCTCCAGATTTTTCTGACTTAAATGCTCTGGTATTTCAGTTTGAATTTAACTGTGAAAGAAAGACCTTGCAAAGTCATATAATTCATTGATCTTATATATGCTGGAGCTTGAGTTTCATGGTACATCAAAGTGATCTTTTTTTTTTTTCCAAGTCTTTGATTTTTTTTTTCCCTTCCCATTATTATTCCAGTCCTAGACGTTGCATTAAATACAGTTTTCCTGGTCTTCTCCTCTTAACTACTGATTTAACTATGAAGATAAAATGATTCCTAAAATTGAGATATACTATATTCTATTATAAAAGACACTTGACTTAGAATGTAGAGACCTGAATTCAAATCTTTAGTCCAGCACTTATTAGTTTACAAACTATAACTTAATCTCACTGATCCTCAGTTTTGTCATCTATAAAAGAATAATAATCATATTTTTTCCTGCCTTTCTCACAGTTATGTTGTGGGGAAAACACCTTGTGAACTGCAAAACCTTATAGGAATGTGAGTTAGCACTATACTTTTGATAGATATGTATGAAATGGATAATAATTGTTGAAATGGCTTAAATGATTGAAAGATTTTCCCCCAACATTGACACACCTATATGAATTCCTATAATAAATTTGATGAAATACTTGATATACATCAAATTTGAAAGAGAACTAGTCATTCACTCCAATATGGAAGAGTAAATACTGAATACCTACTGAAAATGTTTCAGATTGAAAGAATGAATAAACAAGTTGATTTATGAATCAAATTGTTCAGAGAAAATATGAACAGCAGCTAAAACACATATCCTGGTTTGTGCTACTGAGGAATTTAAAAAAAAACCAATGCAATAAGCCAAACACTGAGAATTAAGGGATCATAGATACAGAGCTAAAAGATTCCTAATGTCCAAATGCCTCACTTTACAAATGAGGAAACTAGCTGAGAGAGGTTAAGTGACTTGCCTAGGGTCACATAGCAAGTAAGTTACTCAGGCAGTATTCAAATAAAGTTGTTCTTGACTACAAACCCAACAATCTATCCATTATATACTTTATAATTTAAGTCTAATAATTTAGGATTGAATCAAATCAACACAATGGCATAACCACTCTTTCAGTCATAATGAAACTATAGTGATAGAGGCAGTGGGATATTGTTAAATGTATAACAACTGACTTTCCTAGGAGGAAAGACATACGTTTAAGTTTAATCTGAATTATTAATATTTTCTCCAACACTTTCTTAAGTCTAGACAATCAAGAAAATAATAAATCAATCCCTGATTTGTAGCATTTGCTAATTTCTTAAGTGTAAATAATCACTCTGAAAATTTAGCTATTGACTATCTTTAAGTGGTTCAGGCTGACTCTGCATACCCTTGAGTATACAAATGAAACAGTGAGATGGTGTAGTAGATGGAACCTTGGATTTTGAGTCAGGAAGATCTGAATTAAAATCTTGCCACACTTCTCTCTGTGATCTTGGGAAAGTCAATTAGTCTCTTTCAGCCTCAGTTTCCTTACCTGTAAAATGGGGATAATAATATAGAACCTCTACAGTGGGGTTATTGTAAGGATCAAATGAAGTAAGGCATGCAAAGCATTTTGTAAATCTTAAAGTGCTTAATATAAATGTTAGCTATTATTAATACTATTTGTAAAGCCATACGTGAGCAGCTTTCTGGAGGACTGCTGCTGTGAATAGCTTTCAAGGTTCTGATTACACAGTATACCAAACTTTCTATTTATTCAATAACAAATCAGAGCAAAACATTCATAGAAAATCAAAATGCAGCATTCACAATGTTACAGCATATCACAGAAAATCAAAATACAGCATTCACAGTGTCGCAGCTGATCACAGAAAATCAAAATACAGCATTCACCATGTTGTAACTCCACAATTTATCACTAAAATGGCCACATTGTTTTCACCAAAGTGGTCACATAGTTTTCAACAAAACATATTCATTTAGTCAACCACAAAATTCTTAATTCAATCACAAAGTACAAAAGTCAAAGTTCTCCACCCCTAGGTCACAATAAATCATAATCTTCTCAGTCAGTACACAGTATCCAAGTAAAGTCTTCTTTCAGCTTGACTCGAGACTGGCTCTCAGCTTCCATGATTCCTCTTCCATGGTCCCAGCTGCAGCTGTCACCTGGGTTCAAAGGCAGGCAGCTCCCAGTTCTCTGTACAGCTGCTTGTCCAGTTCTTCATCCAGTTCCCATTCCATATTGAAGTTCATAGTGTCTCAAGTCCTTCACAGTTCCTGTTTCTGGGAGGACAAACTTGACAGAGCCACAATAATATTCATACACATGGCTGTCACCGTCATCAACTCACTATCTTCCTATGAAATTAACTCAGAACCACCAACAAGGTCTGAGAACTCAACACAAATCATCAACATAGAAATCAACACAGACCCATTAACAAGGTCCAAGAGGTCAGCACAAATTGTCAGTGAAGTCCCAGGACCTCCAAAACCCTCCTCCAGGAATTCTGTAAACATACAACCAGAAAATCCTCTTTCAGGGCTTTCAGTAGGGCTCCCATACAAAGTATCACAAACAAACATCAACACAGACAGAACAGACAAACAGAGTACTGGGATACCACAAGTTTCTTCCTTCTTGACTCTGCCTCTATAAGTCCTCTTTTCAATTCTGCTGTCTCTAGCCCTGGGCCTCTCCATATATATATAGAGAGAGAGTCATTAGCCCCTACCCTTCCTGTTGCAGGAGTTCATGAGTTCTAGGGTTCACAAGTTGTGGAGTTCACACATTCTGTTTCTTAACAGACTTGATATAAGGCTCAAAAGAAACTTCAACTGAACCAAGGTGTTAATTCAATAGCTGAAACAAGGTGTGAACCACTTCTGTGCTTGCCATTACATGTTACATAAATACCTAGTCTATAACATCCTTCAATAAAATTGTCTAAGTTGATATTAGCATCTTTTCACTTCTGTCTCATTCTTGTTAAAAAAAAATATTGCTAGCCTTTTAAATTTTTATCATGATGACCCTTCTTGTATTCCCCCAACCAAATATAACCCTTCCTTGTAACAAAGAGGTAGCTGAGGTCTCTCTGATAAGACATGGTTCCCCTTTGAGTAATCTCAAATAAGAGTTGGTTAATGAATTGTTCAGAGTTCCAACATCTTTCATGTTGTTTTCATTATTGATATCATAGTGCAAATTATTTTTTTGTTCTGCTTACTTTGCTCTGCTTCAGTCCTTACAATGTCCCACAATTTCTTTGGATTCTTATTTTATTTCTCAGGTATTTCTCACTTGCTTGCATTGTAGATGTGAACAAAACTAAGTTATTCCTCTTTTTATTAGTAAGAATCTGAAGGTAGTAATACTTCACTCTAATTAAGGAAACATGAATCGTAGTAAATTAAAGTATAAATTTAGCACAGTGTAGGTACATATATGTAAATTAAAATAGTTTAATAGTATTTCCTACTTTCAAACAGGAATAGAAATAAAATAAATCCATCTTTTCTTAGACACTTGCAGCCAAAAATTGTGCTTTGTTTTGTTGTTGTTTTAATCTAAGCAAATAACATTTGGAAAGAAATGGAAAATACCATCAAGTGATTCTGAGAAAATCTTTCTTAACAGTGGTCATTTCTGCCTCTTATATTGGTATTAATTATTATTCAAATTCAGCTGACACATACCCCTGAAATGGAATAAGAGGATGTGAATTTCATGTAAGTTTATTGGGATCTTCATGTTAGTTATGTGGTTCTGAACAGCATATGAAATGGGTGGAAAAGTTTCCTCTTGCTTTAAAAAATTCCTTGTAGTTTTATTGTGATTCAAATCATAACCATAATTAAGTAGCCTTGGAGTGGAGGTGGGGGAAGTAGAGTATTATGGAAGGCTCACTAAAAATTACTTATTTTATTGTTTTATTTTATTCATTTATTTTAACCTGGAATTAGTCAATAAGCATTTATTAAGCACCTGTTATGTGCCAGATACCTTACTAAGTGCTGGGGGTACAAATACAAAAGAGAAAAGACAAACATTCCATTAACTCCTTAAGTTGAGTTGAGGTTTTGGAGTTTATGGATTGATCCTCCATAACATGGCCATAATGTGGTCAAGGTTGATGGGATCTTGCAAAATAAATAGATTTTCCCAACAATCACAATTGTGATTTCATTTCTATAAGGAAAATCTTATAGGAATAATCCTTGTACCAATGCAGATCAATATCTGTTCTTGTAAAGCCAAGCAAAGCAGCTTTCCAGAGGACTGCTGCTGTGAATAGCTTTAAGATTCTGATCACATAGTATAGTGAACTCTCTATTTATTCAGCCATAAACTAAAGCAAGACATTCACAGAAACCAAAGTTCAACATTCACAATGATATGCCATAACAACTTAGTACTAAAACGGCCACATAGTTTTAAACAAAAAAAAAAATTTATCATTCAGTAAATTCTTAACTCAGTCATCCTTAAGGAGCAATCATCCTTAAGGGATACAAAGTACAAAGTTCTCCTACCTCTAGGTCACAGTAAATCAGGATCTTGTCAGTCAGCACTAAGTACCCAAGGAAAGGTCCATTCATCTTGACTTGAGGCTGACTCCCAAACTCCATGGCTCCTCTTCCATGCTTCCAGCTCTTGCCTTAATTCACCCAACTGTCACCTGGATTCACAGGTAGGGAGCTTTCAGACCCTGGTCCAGCTCTGGATCCAGCTCTTAGTCTAGCTCCTTATTCAGTTCCTCATCCAGTTCCTGTTCCATACTGAAGCTCACAGTGACCAGTCCACCTCAAGCCCTTTTGTAGTTTCTGTTTCTGGGAAGACAAAGCTTAACAGAGCCACAACAACTTTCATACATGTTGCTGGCACCATCCGTTCACTTTCTGTCTGTGAAATCAACACAGACCCACAAACAGGGTCTGAGAAATCAATACAAATCATCAGTAAAGTCTCAGGACCTCTGAAAGAATCAGTAAAACCCTCCTCCAGGACTTCTGTAAATAGACGACAAGAAAGTCCTCTTTCAGGGCTTTTGAACCAACAGTAAGGTTCCAGGGCTTCTGTAACAGCCACAACATCTTCTATCAGCAGACTCAAAGTGACATCAACACAGGCAGACAAAGTGCTGGCCCCACAGCCATGCTTCCTCCCAGTTCTGCTCAGTCCCAGCTCTGCTGAAGTTTTTATATATCATCAGCTCCTCTCTTTTCTGCCCCCCTCTTATGTCCTTCCTGTTCCTGTCTTTGGCAAGTCCCTCCCACTGTGGGCTTCACAGATTCTGTGTCTAACAAAGTGATATCAAGTGATATAATCATGGGTAAGGCTCAAGGACACCTGAACTGAAACGAGAGGCTAAATACTTGAATAACTGAAACAAGCAGCTAAATACTCCTTTACTTGCCATTACAGGTCTGAAACTTATGGTTTTAGAGTTATCTGGGGGACTGAGAGGTTAAGTGATTTGCCTATAATATAGAGACAATATGTATCTGAGCCAGGACTTGAATCCAAATATTTTTTTTTTTTAACTCTAAGGTAGTTTTTCTACCTATTATTTATTTCATATTGTTATATTATTGTTTATTTATAATCTCTGTTGCTTCTTCCTTTGAATATAAAAAAGCAAAATGTTTTCAGATTTCTAAACTGTGCTAAACATTGGTTATAATGTGTTTTCTTTTATCAAAATATTAGCCCCAATTTTCACAGCAAGTAAACGACTCACTTTTTTGAAAGAGAATTAACTCTGTGGAAATCTAAGAATAGCAGTGTAGAATAGAAAACCCAACTCTTGTAGTTTAGAATTAATGCCATATTCCTTTCATCTGATCAACCAACTCCCACTTGAGTCTTCTTCAAAGTCTTACCACAAAAAAAAAGGATAAGCAGTACACAGCAGGCACAAAGGAGGGTGTATTGATGAATAACAGAGGAAATGCATTACATCTATTAGAAAGATCATTGAAAAGTGGCTCCACTATTCATTCAGAGTAGGAATATGAGTGATAGATATTTAGGTGCTTGGAATTGTTCAGATGCATTTTGGGAGGTCCCAAAACAGCTGTATTAAGTGCTGAAGCTGTGGTGGAGATGAGGAAGCTTGCCTTTCATATCACAAAATATAATTTTGTTTCCCTTTATTTTTACCTTGTTTTGGTATCCCTCTCAGTTACTGTATTAGTTGATTTGGGACTTTAAGAACTGAAGTTTCTATCTTTCTGTGAAGCTTAATGTGTGTGTATTTGTGTATATGTACACATATATACAAAATATTAGAAAGTAGACACCTATGAGCCAATTTATACCCGAAGGAAAAAAAAAGAATGAGGTGAAAAAGCCTGTATTGAATTCAATTTAGTTCAGTTCAGCGAATATGTATGGTTAAGAATTCTCATTATCGCCAGATTGAGTACAACCACTGAGTTCTGTTGTCCAGGGAGAACAATGATGACATAGGGAACATTAAGTCAAATAACCAGTTCTTTGGTAGTTTGGTATCAATCTTTGGTGATTATAATAGAGATGATGATTGAGACAGGACCTGTGATTTCATTGGTTTAAAGAACTCCCTTGGGGCGGCTGGGTGGCTCAGTGAATAGAGCACTGGCCCTGGAGTCAGGAGGACCTGAGTTCAAATGCGGCCTCAGACACTGAACACTTACTAGCCATGTGATCTTGGGCAAATCACTTAACCCCAACTGCCCCTGCCTCCCCCAAAAAAGCAAAAAAAAAAAAAAAAGAACTCCCTGGTGAGGAAACTCCCTCAAACAGTGTAGGTGGGCAATTTGTCTGTAACATTCAGTCTTACAGAGTTAACCCAGATTGAGAAGGGGTTAAACAACTTCCCAGGATCACGTACTCTTTATGTGTCAGAAGCATATCTTGGACCCAAGTCTGAATTCAAGGTCAACTCTCTCTGTCTTTTATGCCAGTGCAACTTATCATGACAGTCTTTAAGTCAAACTAAAAATAGACTGGCCCACATTGGTAGATCTACCTTTTGATGTAGTCATGAAGATTTTACTCGTTTCTACTCAAGAATCCTACTCAATATAGGATTCTTGAATAGCATCATATAACCTACTTTTAACAGCAAGTAGCGAAAATAAAAATAAGAATAAAATAATGAATAAATAATAAATAAATAAAATAAAAAATAAATAATAAAATTCTTTTAAAAATAATTTTTAATCAAATGACAAAACAGAAGCCCCAGTAATGAAATCCTAGAAGACATCAAGTCTTATGTATCATTTCAACTGAATTCTCTTCAGGAGTCCATATAGAAATCATAATTCCGAAGGTGTTTTATGAAGAATTGAACTGCTTGTCTGTCTCCTTCTTGAAGGATGTTTAGGTTCTGCCCTAAACTCAGTGATTCTCAAAGGTCCAGATGGTCCATGAGGACAAAACTATTTTTTTAAACAATTTTAAGAAATTGTAATTTCTGCTACGGTAACTTTGGTGTTTATTGCCTACATAAACAAAAGCTTTAGGGAGGGGAATTCAATATTTTTAAGAGTAGAAAGGGGTCCTGAGACAAAAAGTTTGAGAACCACTAATCTAAATCATATTCTGTGCTTGCATTTAGTAAGGGGGAAAAACTCACAAAGTTTCTTTTTGCTAATGTGTAAAACCTTTATTAGGCTTATTTTGCTGAGTGTCAAGTAATAAGGAAAACCTTAGGAAGGTAAAATATTTTAAGAGAACAACAAAACAGCAAAAACCCAAAACTTGGTCTCAAAAACCCTGAGTTAGGGTCTTAGTTCTACTACTTACTGGCTACAAAACCTTGAGTAAGTCCCCTTTATAAAAGAGCAGAAAAGGTACTTAAACTACTTACCCTATAGTAGTGTTGTGAGAATCCAATGAGATAATATATTTAAAGTGTCTTATAAACATAAACTATCACAGAAATATAGTTATTCTTTTCCTAGACATTTACATAGTGCAAATTACTTAAAAATAATGTTACATTAAGAACTATCCCATTTGTTGAGAACTTAAAGCTTATAAAAATAAAATCCTAGGGATGAATTAGAAACATTTCCCCTATGCTCAGTGAAATGTTATCCTTTAGTCTGTGTATGTTTTTTAAACTGTGTAGTTCAGTCTTTTAAAATAGATGTTATAGGTTAGATCTCCATAGTAGTTGGCCTCATTTTATTGAAGGAATGAATGAAAAAGCATTTACTTAGTCCTTTGCTTTGTATAACACACCATGATAAGCACCATTCAAATCAAAGTATTGAAAAAACACCATAGACTCACTTCTCACATTAATTCAACATATATTACTCTTAATGGAAATGTTGGTCACCTAGTTGACACTGATAAACCCAGTTTTGTTTGTTTCTATTTCCTTGTTTTATTTATAGTTCATTTTTTAATAAAACTAAGATCTAGTGAAGACTTTTTTGTTGTTAGGCCAATTCTTCGTGACCCCATTTGGGGTTTTTCTTGGCAAAGATACTGGTAGGATTTGCATTCTTCTTCTCCAGCTCATTTTATAGTTGTGGAAGCTGAGACAAACAGGGTTAAGTGATTTGCCGTGGGTAACACTTGCCAGTAAGTGTCTGAGACTGGAATTGAATGCACGAAGAGGAGTTTTCCTGATTTCAGACCCAGCAGTCTGTCTATCCAGTTCACTACCTAGCTGCCCAGAACTGCCCTAGATAACATCTAGTACTCAGGTCACAGGGGAAAGCAAAAGGGAAGGAATATTGAGGAAAGACAAACAGTCATGAAATACCTACTATATATGCCAGGCACTGCACCAATTGCTTTACAAATGTGGTCTCTTTTGGTACTCTCAACAACTTTGGGCGATTGGAGTTATTGTTATCTCCATGTTAAAGTCAAAGAAATTGAAGCAGATAGACATTAGATGACTTCAACAGGCTCACATAGTAAGTGTTTGAAGTTTGATTTGCACTCACATCATCTGCCTCCTCTTGAAGCTTATATCGCAGTGTCATAATATTGATGCTTTTGTTCCTCTCTAAATAAAGTGCATTTCTTTCCACCCAGCAGGAATGAAATTGAATCTATACAATGCCTTGAGAATGAAGAAACAGAAATGTCAGTGTGGTCTGATCAGCTAAAGGAATTTTGTTGTTTTATCTAGTTGTTGGCAAAAGAGGCAGAAGGCCCTAGAGAATATAGAACAGTCTTGGAGCCAATAAGACATGAGTCCGAATGTGTCCTCATACACATCCTGTGTCACCATCACTTAACCTCACAGTGGCCCCAGACAACTCTGTAAAGATTATTTGTTCATCTGTATGGGTGGAGGAAGTTACCTTATCAGCAAGCTCCTTACATCAAGAAAATCATAGGTCTGCACCAAAAATCAATGGTGTAAAGGTCAAAGGGCCTTTTATTCAAACTGAGCTACTGGTAAGCACCTAGAGATGTTTTTCTTTATCTGCCTGTTGTAAAGAAAATTTAAAAAACCACTTTTCATTGTTATGTCTTCAATCTCCAGTCCTGGTATTTGTGCAAGTAATTTAGTTGCTTACATGCAAAACTGTGTGGCCTTTAATCAGGACCACTGCTTGACAGCTCTTGACCTAGGTTTTCAATTTACCCCAAATTCTAAAGAATGAGGTTGATTAGAGAGTGAGATGTTGTTATCACTTGTACACTATAATCATGCTTTATACTCTTGCTATAATTGAATCATGCATGCATTGAGAGGGCAACCTTAGTTTAAGAGCATTTACTGTGATGGGCCACTGGATGGTGATCAAGATCTCTTCAGAGGGCAAAATGTTGATTTTTGAGAACAGTAGTTTTTTAAGCAGTGGGAGTGCTAGACCCCTTTCAGTTCAATTGTTCAACTGTGATACTAATTGCTTACATAAATACAATACATTGTTGTCATTTACAAAGCATTTTCCTTGTTCCTGGACTACTGCAAGAATCTGCTGGTTGGTCTCCTGACTTTACATCTCTTCCCACTCCAATCCTTCCTTCGTTCAGCTATCGAATTTATCTTCCTAAAATGTAGGTCTGATCATATAGAATCTGCCTCCCTCCCCCATTCAATAAATTTTAGCAGCTTTCTCTTTCCTCCAAGATCAAGTATTATATCTATATGTAACATAAAAGATAATTTATGTAAAATATAAAAAATATCAAATCCTTTCTTCAACTTTCAAATCCCTTCATAAGCTTAGCTTCCTTCCACCTTCCTAGTCTTCTTATGTCTTACTCCTCTTAACTTATTCTGTGATCAGATGATACTGACCTCCTTGCTCTTCTTCTGACCTTGCACTCAACCCCTTTGAGCATTATGCTCCCTCTTCATCTCTGCCTCCTTGGTCTTGTGGCTAAGGTCAAGCCTCAGCTAACGTTTTACCTTCCTTCGGAGAGCAGAATTTCATATTTTTTTTTGGCTTTCTTTGTATTCACAGCGCTTAGCATAGTGCCATGTAAATAGTACAGTCTCAATAAGACTGATTGACATGAGGTGGGAGGTAGGAAGTGTTGGTAACATGCTCATTATTTAGGTAAGAACTGAGGCTGGCTAAATGCTACAACCCTGATTTTCTGAGTCCATCCCTGCCCAATTTTTTACACCATCCATAATGTCCAATCTAATGTGTAGGAAATTTGAAAAGACATGGAGGCTGCTAGTGGCTCAGTGGAAATAGCACTGGGCCTGGAGTCAGGAAGACCTGAGTTCATATCCAGCCTTAGACACTTCCTAGTTTTGTGATCACTGCTTAACCTCTGATTGCCTGACAAAAGGATCCTCCAGAACCTCTGGAGAAGGAAATGGCAAACCACTCCAGGATCTTTGCCAAAAAACCCCGTGGTCCATGGTGTCACAAAGAATTGAACATGATTGAACAAATGACCAACAGCAAAATGAAAGAACTCAGTGATACAGTACTTAGCTAAGTAAATTCCTCATCATTAATAGGTAGTTTCTTGTGAGAAATACAAATTAGTTAGCTTTTTAAAAAACCAACTGGCCCATTTAGAACAGTATTCGAGTCAAAACTCTGAAGGCTCAAGGTTGTCCTTAATTTCAGTTCAGTATGTTTTGATTCTGAAGTCTTTTCCAATCTTCCATTTAAAAAATGTAACTTTCACCTATTTGTAGTCTAGTCCTTAAACCTCATTGTCTGGCAGCCACACAGTTCCTTCCTGATTTTACTTTGGAGTGATTTAGGTTTGCAGGACACCAAGTTCAAATTATTCACTAAAGCTACCCTCCAGATTAGATAGCTCTTATATAATTTGGTCATGTGCTGCTGATCAATCCTTCAGAGTCTCTCCACTCTGCAATCCAATTAAGATAAACAAACTGAAAAAAAATCCAGGCCAATTCGATTGTGCTGTGTAGTGCAATGGATAGAGGTCTTGGCCTGGACTCAAAAAGACCCCAGTTCGCATTTGAAATCAGCCATTTATTGGCAACATATCCTGCGCAAGTCACTCAACTGTTTTTGCCTCAGTTTCCTCAGCTATAAAATGGGCATCAAAACAACTCCTATCTCCCAAGACTGTTGAGGTATCAAATGTGATATTTGTGAAGCACCTAGCACAGTGCCTGGTAAATAGAAGTGCTTAATAAATGCTTGTTCCTTTTCCTTCCTTTCTAGTGTCCATCTCCCTTGCTAATTCACCCAGGTTTAGATTTGCCCTGGCTTTTCTTAGGCAAAGCCTCTGCTACTTCCATACTATCGTTACTCAGAGCACAAATACATAATACATTGATTGGCAGCTCAGTCCTCTCAGGCTGACAAGAAAACTAGTGAGCTAGAACACTGTGATTTCTTATAAGTTACACATAGATCATAACACATTTTCAATAGTATTAAGACAATCTTCTCATGTGTTGGCCCAAAATTTAGTGAAAATATGTTCATACAAAATTCATTCATATAACTGTATTTTTTCATATGTGAGACAAAAGCTAGTAAAGATTGTTTAATAATATTCTTGTTTTTGGAGGATGCTAGCAATATAATCCGTAAATCACTGCAGATTATTGAAACTAAGGGAATCAGCCTCAAATTTTGCAAATGACAGAAGAATTTTGTAACATCTCTGTTATATGCCAATCAGTCAAATTGGATGTTAAATACCTACCATGTCTGAGGTACTGAGCTAGGCCCCGGACATATAAATGCAAAAAGGAGAAAGTTTTTGCCCACAGGGAGCATATATCCTACTAAACCAAGTACTCGCTGAATGAATCCATTTTTGAAACTAAAATCTTTGCATTTCCCATGATCTCATTGAAAGTGAAATATCAATTTGATTCTTATTTTAGGTGGTATTCTTTTTTATTTTTGTGATATATTTAATATGAAGTTTCAAAATTATTACCCTTTGCTTAACAATCACAACTAGACATCTTTGGGGATCAACCATGAGTTTATTGCCATGTAGGTCCCTCAGTGGATGAAGTGCTAGACTTAGAATCAGGGAGGCCTGGGTTCAAATGTGGTGTTAGTCACTTACAAGTTTTGTTACAACTCATTTAACCTGCATCTGCCTCAGTTTCCTCAGTGGTCAAACAATGAAAATAGCACCTGCATTACAGGGTTTTTTGTGAGGATCACATGAGATAACATTTGCAGTGTTTTGCAAACTTCTAAGCACTTTATAAATGCTATTATTAATATTATTGCTTCCATAATATGCCTTTTCCTGCCTTTGGAAAACTGAAAAAACAGCTGTTTATTGCCGATCTTCTGGTGTCTCTCTGAGTCAAAAGTAACTGACAGTCTGAGATAACAACTACAGGTTTCCCCAGGTCTCTGAGAAGTAATAGAGTGGTACAGTCCTGGGTTTCATAGTTTTCCTGGCCCAAAGCTATTCATTCCTAAATCAATTTTCATGCTGCAGTACTCTAAAAAGAAGCACCACTAATCATTTTTTTGGCAGTGGGTAGAGGTAAAAGCTTGTTCCAGGGGAGAAACTAAACATTTTCTTAAGACCTGCCCTTAAATCTCAGACCATCTTGGAAATGTCATGGGAAGTTCTAAGAGGAGGTCAGGGGAAAGAAAATAAGGATAACAAGATGAAAAATTATTTTTCAGTAGTTAAAGCATGCATTTTAGAAAATAGAAAGGGAAGGAGAAATATGGTTATAGGAAGAAGTTGTGTGACCGTGATAACAGTTGAGTGTGAAAGTGACTCAGATCTACTTAAGGAATTTTTTGTTATCTCTTTCTCTTTTTGGCTCTAGGGACTAAATTATTTCTCAGGAATAAATAACAAAATGTGGCTGTTGAAATTAATAAATGTCCAAGAGGTAGAGAGAACTTGATGAAGTTGGATGTTTATGTCCCAGTGGAATGTCCTCAGATGATAATTCTAGCTGTGGGATATTCTCTGGGGTTCCCATTCTAGATGTCTCCCTTTGACACTGTCATTTCTCTTCTTCCCTTCATTTCCCCCTCTTCGTACCATTCCAGGTATCATTATTTACGCCACAAGGTTGTTGTGCGGAAGGCATTTTGCAAACTTTAAACTATGATGAGAAGCAGTGTGGCCTGATGGATAAGACACCTGGCCCAGGAAGACTGAGGCTCAAATACTGCTTCTAACACAAACAATCTGTGTGACTCTAGGGAAGTTACAGCCCCTTAGGGCTCTAGGCTGCTCTCTGAGACTGTAAGCTGGAGAGCACGTGTCTACCTACATTCTAGTAGAGGGAGTTTCCTGTCTCTGGATTTCCCTCTGCCAATGAAATCACTGGTCCAGTTGCTATCTTTAAAGCTAAAGCACTGCAGAAATGAATTGTTGGTATCATCACCATCATTATCATCATCTTCACTGCTCTTAGCACTTTGCCTGTTATTTTGTACCAAGCAGATTTGTTTTTTGTTTATTATTTGGAGGGGGGAGGAAAGGCATTTGGGGTCAAGTGACTTGCCCAAGGTCACACAGCTAGTAAGTATCAAGTATGTGAGGTCGAATATGAACTCAGGTCCTCCTGACTCCAGGGCTGGTGCTGTATTCACAGTGTCACCTAGCCGTCTCTCAGACATGAGTTTTGAAACAACTATTATTATTCCATTGCTGAATCTAGTCACTCCAAGCACATATCAGAACATAAACACCTTTGAGAACCTCAGTGCTACAACATTGCTAGCTAGTTGGGGCAATGGATAGGGAGCAGGGGTTGGAGACAGGAAGACTCATCTTTGGGAATTCAAATCCTGCCTCATTCATTTACAAGCTGTTTGACTCTGGGCAAGTCCCTTAACCCTTTTGCCTGTTTTCCTCATCTGTAAAATGAGCTGGAGAGGGAAATGGCAAGCCACTCTAGTGCCTCTGCCAAGTAAACCCCAAATGGGGTTACCAGGATCAGACACTACTGAAAAATGACTGAAGGACATCTTATAACAAATATTTCCTGTTAGAATCACCTATGTAATACAATTGCTTCACAAGAAATATGTATGTATTTTTTAGAATCTGTTTCAGTGTGTAAAATCTAACTCTGCCGTGCCTTCTCAGCAGCAGAGCATAAATAACACACCATTTCTAACACTCTTTTTCAATCTATTTTGCCTTTAACTTCTACAAACCTACAGGGAAACTGACTTCATTGAGTTGATGTCTTTTTTATTTGTCACTTTAAAAAGTAAGGAAATCTATTTTTCCATTATCAAATAATATTTCTTCGACTGTTTTATTGCATTTGCTTGTTTCACCATGATATCCTGATTTAAAATGTTTCATAGTTTTTTAAGTAAGAAAAATTTTTCTTAATAAATTTTGAAATTGCAAAGATAACTTCAGATAAATCTAAACCTCTTCATTGGATTAACTACCAAGAAGAACACTTGTCTTAAAGCATCATTCTAGACATTAAAGTCTGCTTCGCAGCTCCTTGTAATAGTCTCTTCCCACACTGGCCTAGAGCCTGAAGCTAACTTTCCTCTTCCTTTTCAATTGGTTATTTTGATAAGAGGGTGAGCCTGGCCTTGTCTGGTATAGTTTATCGACTGTTACTAAAGCATGGTACTCAATTAGCCCACAAGAAATTAATCATAGAGAGATGTTTAAAGTTAAATTACATTAAAAGTATTATTGATATCTCTTAGCAGTATGATAATTGTCTGTAGGCCTTGTGGCTTCTCCTTGATTCAGATTTTTACCTTTGATAAATTGGGGTTAGGATTTCCCAAACCTCATTTGTAAATGGATTCTTCCAATGTTAAGTGTAATGTAATGTACTGTACAAAGCTTTCATACTATCTTAATCTTACCTTGCAGCAGACTCTCCTAGTTTGAGCTGGCACTAGGAAGAATCTGCTGGTCAAACATCCCCTAATAATTTTGGCAGTAATTTCACTTGAACGTATAAAATCTTGATTCTCCATAGATGAGGCATCAGATACTTACTTTAAGAAAGTTTCACTACAAGGGGTAGTCATGGGATGATAACTTGAGGCATGTTCCAGTATCATTATTATTATGGTAGAGAGAATAATTCATTTTAATTGGGATATGGATAACTCATCATGCAGCCTTCCATACAGCAACATTCACAACAATATCCTCTAAAAATAGATGCTAGGCATAAAACAAGAAATAGTCCTCCTCTGTGTACAGCAAAAAGAGATTTTTAAATCATGTATGAAATCTCTTTAGTATCTCTTTGTTTAGTATTTTGGTAGATTCCTGATTTCTTTCCTGTGCATTCCCTCAGTGAGGATCACAACTTTTCTGTGCCTTCTCATTGTGCATATCCCCTGACTCTGACTCTGGAAGCCTTTCTCTGCTTCTTTGGATAGTGTATCAACTGGACTATTCCTTTATTATTTCTCATTCCCTTTAAAAACTAGTCCACTTACTTTTGCCATGATACATATGATACATATACATAGATAATATCTGTTATAATATGGTTCCATGATTCACAACTATATGGCGTCAGCAGTAGATTAATGATACTTGAAGATAGGATTTTGTGGCAGCTACTCCTTTGGAATCATTAAAAGAACTTTCCTCAAATTTTCCAATTAAAAAAACTGCCCTGTATGATGATTATAACCCAGTATCTGCCTTGTACTCACTGAGCTCTTTTTTTTTTTTTTTGCTTGCTTCACTATATCTAACAATATGCTTGCAAATTGATGAAGAATATGATGGGCTTCCTCCCTAACTCCATATTACATTCTTTGTAATATGAACAATCCAGTATATCTTTATCTAGGATTAGACAATATTCTTACTCTTTGCTGTAAACATTATTAGGGAGACTTGGTCATGTTCACTTGGAGGCAGCATGGTATTATGACTGATTAATCAGAAGTCAAATCTCTTATTACTACACTTTATTCTTCGTTGATGCACTTACCATAGTCAGTTTTCTATAATGATCACCTTTGTGCAAGCCTTACCTCATTATACTAGTGTACGAGTCAGAGGCAGGTAAATGGTGACGTGAATAGAGCACTGGGCAAAAGGCTACAAGACCTTGGTACAAGGGAGGCCTCAGACACACTTAACTTGTCTACCTCAGTTTCTTCCACTATAAAAGGATATTAATAACACCAATATCAAAAGAGATATTTATGTAGCATGTAGCACAGTGCCTAGAATATAGTAGTGCTGAATAAATACTTGTTTCCTTCCTTCCTCCCTCCCTCTTTTCCTTCCTTTCTTCTTTCCTCCCTCCCTCCCTCCCTTCCTCCCTTCCTTCTTCCTCCCTTCCTCTCTTCCTTCCTCTGTTCCCTCTTCTCTCCCTCCCTTCCTCCCTTCCTCCCTCCTTCCTCCCTTCCATCCTCCCTCCCTTCTTTTCTTCCTTCCTCCCTTCTTTCTTTCTATCCTCCCTACCTTCCTTCCTCCCTCACTCCCTCCCTTCCTCCCTTCCTTCCTTTCTCCCAACCTTCCTTCCTTCCTTCCTTCCTTCTTCCTTCCTTCCTTCTAAAGATAGTGAATAGGAGGTTATATTTGGGTTAGTGGACAATGAATGGTTAATATGAAGACAGCATCTTTGGAAACTGGCAGTTTAATAGATTATCTGCTGTAGAAAATATATGGTTGATGTGATTAAGTGTTTCCAATTAAAAGAAGTAACATCATTCTATGTTTTCCCCTTCCATATCACTCTATAAAGCCTTACCCCAAAGTTTGTTAGCAATTAAAATCATGTACTAAGAGTTTTATACTGTCTCCCAGTAACAACCTAGAAAAATTATTTAAAAAAATAAAATTATTCACTTTCCATTTCTGGTTGCAAATTTAGCATCCCCAAAACGAATTCATTTTTAAACAAGCCACCCTGAAACTGAACAAAATTAAAGCATTCCATTTAGATAGATGTTTTTCTCCTTTCAGGGTATTTTACTTAATATTATTTTGTCATGATTTAAGAAAATTAAATAAATAGTATCCTAGAAAATTATGCTAAAACGCTCTAGTGTAGATTAATAGTTTTATTTACATTATTTTCATGGTGGCCTAGTTTTGGTTGTTTTATGTATGTGTAGATGGACTTCTCAACTTTTAAAAAATTGTGTTTAACTCTACAGAGAGAATTCTTGTTTATCTTAACTCTCCAAACATAAATGGCTAAAGCCCAGTAGCATAATTTATAAAGTTATTCCATGTTTTTAATTGATTGAGAAAGAATGCAGAATGATGCATATTAAAAGCATTACACTTTTTTTTCTCCCATAATTCACAAAACCTGACCCTTTGTAACTACCTTAATGCTCTGAAGTTTGCAAAGTGCTTTAAAAACATTATCTCATTTGGTCTTCATAACAATCCTGGGAGGTAGATGCTGCTATTATCCCCATTTTATAAATGAAGAAGCTGAAGCAGACAGACGATCAATGACTTGTCCAGGGTTATACTGTTACTAAGTGTCTGAGACCAGATTTGAATGCTGGAACCTTCCTGACCCGGTATCCAGCCTTTGTCCATTGAGCTACTCAACTACCCCACCATCCGTGTGTGAACATGTGTGTGTGTGTGTGTGTGTGTGTGTGTGTTACTTTAAGATATACAAGCTATTTTAAAGAAACGGTGACAGGATACAGTAGGTTATTGGAGATGGGTGTTGGTGTTCCTATGCCCACTTGAAGGAAAGTATTAACATCTGTACTGGCCATTTTCTTAGAAATAGGCCACATTTTCTGCACTAGAATTTGGGAATATGGAAGTATCTATTTTTCCCCATGGTTACTTAAATTATATGTGATTTCACTGGAGTAATTACTCTGCTGCTTGGTAATGAGCACAGGTGCCCCCTTGGTACAGGGTTTTCTCTAGAAGAGGGAGAGAATAAAGCACTGTAATGTTTGACTCCAACATATATCCAGTGCTGTGAAAGGGGAGTTCCACACTATGAGGCCAGCAATTGGCACCTTGTGGATTCACCCATTGTAATTCAATTAAACTTTATTGAATTTCAGTGGAGAAAATCCATAGGGTGCAAAGCTCAGTCTTCTGATATGTAGAACTTCCCTCCAAAAACACTGGAAACCAATTAAAAAACTTACTGTTTCCAAAATAGCATTGTAAATGAATAGGCCATCCAGGGATTGCTATAATTATGTTCCTTCACATAACATGTAGACACATACACACAGAATGACAGATTTCAGCCATCTCCAAGACAAATTAACACCCTTCAAGCCACTCACCATTTTAAGTTCCTCAAGGCTCCCTAAGAAATATTTCCTTTTGCTGTTAACAGCTATTTTAGAGTAACTTTCAAAGAGTTTCTGACTTCTTATAGGAGACGATCCATAAAGATGTGAATAGATAAATAACAAGCGAAGACAAAAATCTATTTGGTAAATAAAATATGTGACCATTCAATACATTGTAATATCTATGTATTGAGAGATGGCATTATTTCAGAATGGGGCAAGAAGCTGCTGGATTTAGGGTTCAGTATACCTCGGACTTTGGATGAGAGTTCATGATTAGCACAATAGGCACTTAATGAAATGGGGGGATCAAAGATGTTAGGGCTATGTTAAAGCAGCACACCATGCAGTTTATGCTAGGCAAGAAATCAAAGGTAACTGGATTTAATGAAGAGGCTAAGAAAATCAAGAATCTTAATTTAAAGGTACTTTAGGCACTGCATAGTTCAACTCCTTTCTGCAAAATAATTGAGAGGTCAAGAAAATGGAGTTTTTGTACAGTGGATGACTGCTTCAAGAGGGAAGGAAGAGATAAGAGGTAAGAAGGCTGTGTGAAATCTCAGAGTGCATCTAGTCTGACCCTTTCATTTTATATATGAAGAAATTGGGGGCTAAAGAATTTAAATGAATTTCCCAGCATGACACAGGTATTAAGTAATAAAGCCAAGTTTTAAACAAAGTACCCTTAGCTAAAATCAAGTACCTGGAATTTTAGTCACCTTTTGCACCTGGCCCTTAATTGATATTTGTCATTGTTGTTGCTGATTGGTGCATCAGGATACTTTTGCAGAGAGAAAAAAAAATAGTCTTCTCCCTAGCTTAAATGTCTTGTTTCTTTAGCCCACAATGATTGCCATTATATTCCAAACAGGGTTTGAGAATGCAAAATTATGGTTCACTTGGAAACATTCACCTATGATAAAAGCAGATCTTTTAAAGTTAACTAGTTTTTGCCTCAAATTGGGTTAACATTGCCTACTTGGGTTCATTGCAGCACCAGACAAGTAGCTTGGTGGAAAGCAACAAATAATGAGCAATTTTGTGTTGTTGTTCAGTCATTTTTCAGTCATGTTCAACTTTCTGTGACCCATTTAGGATTTTCTTGGCAAAGATACTGAAGGGGTTTGCCAGTTCCTTCTCCAGCTCATCTAACAGAGGAGGAAACCGAGGCAAACATGGCTAAGTGATTTGTTGAGGGTCATAGAAGTAGTCAGTGTCTGAGGTCAGACTTGTACTCAGAGAGATGAGTCTTCCTGACTCCAGACCTGGCACTCTACCCACTGTGCCACATAATTGCCCATAATAAGCAATAGAAGTAACTATATATATGAGGGATGGCTGGTTACATATAGAAATATTTGCACACACACACACACACACATATATACATATATATGTATGTGTGTATATTCAGTGTGTATATATGCACACACATATATGCATATATACGTGCATATAAATATTTATGTATATAAGTTGGAAGTGTGCTTAGGGATTGAGCTGGGAAGAGTTCTGAAAAATACAAAACAATGAATAAATGAGTTGGGTAGGCTAGGGGAAGATATGTCAAAATTCACTTTTATTCACAGAAATTATATATATATATATAGTCAACTTATACTCTGTGAAATATGGTAAGTTATTAATTGCATTTGTTCACTTATAAGAAAGAAACTAGCTTCCAACAAAAGTTTTTTAATGGCAGCTCTGCTTACAAAGAATAAAGGAAACATATTTAGCTATAACCAGGGGAAGAGCAATAATTATAAGTAGACAGAACATTTTTGATAAATGTCTGAAAATGCAGTAAGTATTTTACTCTCAGATATTTTGGTAAAAGAAAGCAGTATAGTTTTTTTTGAATAGAGAGACCTAAGCAGACATAAATTTGAATACAAGTAAATAGATCAGAATTTATGGAATAGAAATAACAACTAACTGGAAAAAATCTTTCCAGCACATTTCCCTAATAAATATCTTATTTCTTAGCTATATAAGAAACTGATTCAAACTGATTAGAATAAGAGCTATTCCCACAATGATAAATTGTCAAAGGAAATAAATTGATGTTATCCAGTGGAAGAAATCTAAGTTCTCTATATCTATTTGAAAATATGCTCCAACATCACTACTAATCAGAAAAATGGGAATAAGAGCAACTCTGAGGTTCTATCTGAAATCTATTAAATTATCAAATTTGACCAAAAAAGTGATGCATGTTGGATAGACTATTAAAAAAAGACATTGATCCATTATTGTTAGAGCTATGAACTAGTCTGTCCATTTGTAAAATCAATTTGGAAGTATTTTCCAAAATTTTAAGCTATGCTTTTCCTTTGACTGAGAGATGCCACTACCCGAAAAAGATGAAAGAAAGAAGCAAAGATTCTGTTTGTAAAAAAATATTTATAGAAGCTTTTTTTGTAGTTGCAAAGAACTTATGGGTGCCAAGGTATTGCCTATGAAATGGGGAATGGTTGAAGAAACTGTAGAATATGAATCATTGTGCTGTAAGAATGTTGTTATGCCATTAGAAATGATAAAAGAAGTGGTTTCCAATAATTGAACTGAACCCAAGTGAAATTAGGAGAATAATTTTTACTAAACAAATTTGTAATTTGTAAAAAAATAAATGTTTCAAAAAACCAATAATTCTAATCAATACGGTTATCAATCATGACTTCAAAGGATCTCATTTCCTGACACAAAGGTGGTATACTAATATGCAGAATGAGACACATTTTAAAACATGATTAATATGGCAATTTTTTTTTTCTTGACTGTGGTGCAAGAGTATTTTGGGATGGAGAGAATAGAGGTGGGAGGAAGAAAAATAAATGCTCCATTATTGGAAAACAAAATAATGTTTAATTCTAGGATATTTCTGAATACTCTTCTGGGCCATGCCTGATTCAAGTCAGCGCCCTGGTAGTTAGGTTCAATATTAGAATGAAATGAGATGGTTAGGGGTCATTTTAACAGATAACAAATGGAGATTTACTTAGTCATAGAAGAAGGTCACCTAGACTTGTTTCTTCTGATAGTAACTTCCCTAAGTGAGTTCCATAACATTATTGTCCAGTCAAGCATCCAAGCATCCTTGATATTTCTTATGACTGTTTTCTATTAAGGTGATGAAGAAGTTACATTAGCAGTCCAAATCTTTTCTCTCTTGAGCCAACCTATCCTCAAGGAATGTAAATCATTGCATTTTAAAGAAATCATTTAAATAACCATTGCCTTTTAAAGAAAAAACTAGCCTAACTTGCTTGAGGGGAAGGGTTAGGATTTTGTTCCTACCATAATACCATTTGTTTCCAAAATATTATACTAAGTGAATCCATCATACAGATGCCACCTCTTGTCATGTTGTTCCTCTGCTCAGTGGCTCCCAAAGGCTCCACAGATAAATTTACACATTTTTTGCCTTTCTAACTTTCTCCCATATTCTAATATCAGTTCACTTTAAGCTGTTATTCTCTGCCTCCTGAATACCCCCTATGTTTCTCATCATCATGTGATATTGCTCATATTTTCTCCAGTGCTTGGAACTACTCGTGCTCTTTGTAGAATTAAAAATGATCATTTACAGACCAGTTCATATGCTTGTTTCTTCACATTGTTTTTTTCTGGTCTGTGTTAAGAAATGATTTCACAGCTTTTCACATCACTTATATAATATGATGCATTATACTAATCTATATTTATATCATAGCTACTGATTAGAGCCACATATGAACTAGGACTGACTCTTATCTAAATTTTATGTCTTGCCCAGCCAAGTAGCCAACATGATGTAGGCATTAAGTAAATTCTTGTTGAATGAATATGTCCCATGAAATGAATAAAACCATTTTAAATTCAAATTAACAAAGTTCCTCAATTTAAACTCATGACAGGGTGTATGAATAGCATGTTTGCAAGTATCTCTTTTTATTCACCTTCTTCTCCATCCTGGCCAATAGCTAGTGAGTACTGTCATTTTCAAAAGACCTTAATAATATCCATTACAGGCTCTCTCTGTGTTCCCAACTGTCTCCTTTTACCCACACCAGAGGCTCTGCACCCAGCTATTCCACATGGCTACTATCTCTATTGAAAGTCTACACTGCCCGCTTCATGAAATACTCATGTCCAGGCATAAGTTAGCCTAGGTGCCTCATGTCCCAGAGCATTCTCCATTGCACGGCAGCTTCTCCTGTGTTGGTATGTGGGCTAAGTGAAGCTGTGATGGAAAGCATTATTAAGGACAGAGTCAATATCCACCCTCTATTACCCAAAGAAGAATAGCAGAAGGGAGAATCAGCAATTCACGGGAGATAATATCCAAGAAAAAAGGCAACAGTAGAACCTATTATTTCAGCTGTGCATACCCAAATGCAGGATGATATGGGGCTAATAACAAGGTGAACTAAAAGTCTTAGTGAAAGGATGAAAATTTAACCCTTAGGTGTCTTTGGGAGTTGGGATGGATGTCATGATTAGAATATATATGTATGCAGATGGGAATAACTAATTCAAAAGGATGAATCTAGATGTTTTAGAAGTGGTAAAGTAGCACTGTGAAAAACATATAATTTGATGACAAAATTAGTTAACCAGAAAAGGAAAGCGTGGTATAAAATCTGAGTGAAACTTGGTTAAAGAAGAAACAGAAGTTACATAGTCATAAGAAACCACACAGTCAAGAGGAAAATTATATGAATTCAAAGAACAGAATGCTGAGTTGGCATGATGGGAGGGATTTTTATACTCCAGATATTTGGTGTGCTCACACGCTTCCACAATTAAACTGATAAACTCTTGTCTCACCTCTATGGAAAAGTAGTGAGGGAGAATGTTAATGTTTGTATGGTTCTGATCAGTAAAGAATATAGGAATTAGAACACAGATTATATTATTAGAATACAGATTATAGGAATGTGAGTAGGAAGTGACCTATCTTAGATTTCATGATAAAAGAGGTAAAGCTGGGTCATAGTTTGGCACGTAACCTAGATTTTAGCAAAGAAGATTTCAAAATGTTGTTAAAGGGGATAGGTAGAATTTTGTGTCTTAAAGTTCTTTAGCTGAAGTTTGGTAGAAAAAGATTGGATACTCTAAAGAATGAAAATCAGAAGACACAAATAATCTAACTGTGTAAGAACAGGGGGAGGATGAATGGGGAATTCACCAACCAATTCAGATTTTAAAAAGACGTGTAGAAGATGAATGCAAACATAGTCATGATTCTGTAAAAAGTGTCAGAACTATAAGAGCTCAAAATGAGCCAATGATGCTTATGGATGCTGTTTAAAGTCAACAAGAATGGGCCTTAACAAAGGAAAAAAAAGCAACTATGTATGGGTACTAGAGGAAGATGAAAAACAATTGATTTTATTTGTCCTTAATGATCCAGACCAATTATAGCAAAAGAAGAACTCTTCAACTCATAATTTGTTTCTGTTTTCTCTACCAGGAAGAAAAAAATTTGGACTGAGAGGAACAGAACCAAAAAACATATTAAAGGGAGATCACAAAAATAAGTAAGGAGATAGTAAGGGAATATTTAATACACTCAATGAGCTTAAGTCATTAGGCCCAGATAAACTTCATCGCAGATTGCTAGAAAAAAAAATGTCACAATCAATTAACAAAGTAATTTCAGTTGCAAATTCATAGCTACAAGCTTCAAGAGTAAAAGGTGTATGTAACTCGGAAATATAGTCAGTGGTTTATAGCAATAATTTACATATATTAGTGGATGTTAATACATACACATATGCAGTGCAGGGCAGGGTATTGAACTTTAATTTAAATTTCTGGGAAAATTCCAAAGCATATAATTAAATGCAGTCTTTGTCAAGATTTAGACACTTAAACCTTTGTAACAGTTGGAGCTATCCACAACAGAGCAGACTGTTGAGAGGTATCCCTATCACTAATGATTTTCAAGCAGATACTACATGACTACTTGTCAAGGAATTCTGCACTGAGGAATTTGAGCCTAGATTCTTAACTTCTTCCATGGATTTTGGGGGAGATCAAGTTCGTGCCAACGGAGATCAGCGGAAATAACTGGGGGAAATGAGGATTGGACAGTTTAGTCTGAAGAAGAGAAGATTGGTGGGGAGGGGGAGACACATGATAGTTGTCAAATATTTGAAGGCCTGTTATGTTTAACATATGTAAGCCTTGCTTTGCTTGATTATGAAGGATGAAGGTAGGAACAAGGGATGGAAGTCACAGAGGCAAATTTATGTTTAATAGTACAGAGAAATGTATAATCCATGCTCCCCAAAACTGTGATAAGGTGCCTTGGGCACTAAAGAGTTTCCCTCTTCTTGAGTTTTTAAGGTAAATGTTGTATGGCTACTTGTGAGTTATCAATATATCAATATATTCAATAATATATATCAATATATTCAAGTATCGTGTGTGTGCACACATATGCACACATTTTTATGTTCATAAGTGCATTGAACTAGATTGTTTCAGAAACCTCTTCCCACTCTGAATGTCTAGATTCTGGGGAAAGGCTAGATTTTCAGTCATTGGATTGGTTCAAATACAAGGATGGAAAAAGAAATGATTGGGTATATAGGGGAAAAGGTGCATTTGGTCTCCAATGAAGAATAGTGAGCTATATGATTGGTATTTCTTATGTTCTATGACATTTTGAGACTGTAGTAAATTTAGAAATTTACAACACTTCCCTAAAATGTAATAACATTCAGTGGTTCTTTCCAAGGAATGAACTTGGCTTCACAGTGAGTTCCATTATTTTCATAATTAAGCAATATTGCTCAACCCATTTGTTGGCATGAGCTTGAAATAATATAGATGCTCAAAGAATTATATGTAAAGCACCCTCAAGAGCTTATTCTAGTACATCTCCCTGCTGGCAAGGATTCTGTTAAAGATTGCCTTATCCTTAATGCTTTCAAAAAACCAATCCCTCTTTGTCCTAGGCAGCTAAGTGGTGCAGTAGATAGAGCACTGGACCTGGAGTCAGGAAAATCTGTTTTCAAATCCAGCATCAGATACTTATTTACTGTGAGTTCAGGTAAATAACTTCATTCTTGTCTCAGTTTCTTCATCTCTAAATCTGTAATAATAGTAGTATCTACCTCTCAGATTTATTGTGAGGATGAAATGAGATAACATTGGTAAAGGACTTTGTGAAGCTTAAAGCACTACATAAATGCTAACTACTGTTGTTCTTCTTTCTCTTCCACTCCCCTCCTCCTCCTCCTTCTTCTTATTTCTTCTTCTGTCATTTTCGGTCATGTCTGACTCTTCATGACCCTGTTTAGGGTTTTCTTGGCAGAGGTACTGGAATGGTCTGCCATTTCCTTCTCTAGTTCATTTTACAGATGAGGAAACTGAGGCAAACAGGATTAAGTAACTTGCTCAGAGTCACACAGCTTGTAAGTACCTGAAGCCAGATTTGAACTGGGGAAGATGAGTCTCCCTAACTCCAGGTCCTGCGTTCTCTCCAAGGCACCACCTAGCTACCTGTTATTATTATTATTAGTGTCCAGCAAATTGATAACTAGGTGATGCTTCAGAAGAAGTCTCTTCTGGTAATTCAAGTGAGTAGATGTGTTTATTTTTGACAATAGAAATCATTAAAAAATGTTTTCTTACCATTTTTTTCTTCCCAATATAAGTAGGTTATGTTATATGTGTTTACATATATATACACACATACATAGCCATACAAATATATAGTTGGATATATCAGTATGTTTTCATGTATATGATGTCCTTTTCAAGATGTAACTATATCTTATTGTTTTATGAATAAAATTACAGATTCTTTTTTATTATTTCACAAAAGCCATACTTTACTGCATCGTCATGTCCTGGAGTTAACCCTGACTTCTTGTTGACTAAGTACAAGCTTGGACAGGTTTTAGCAAACCATAAAGGCTATGTGTATATAGGTTCATCGTACCTGTATGGTTGTCGTTTGAGGAAGCACCTAGCTAAACTCTAGAGCATCACAACATGAGCCAAAGGGGTGATGAAATTTTAAAATAAGGCAACTGTCCAATACCTTCTTCTAAGATGAAGAGCTATGTGGACTATAGATTGGTGGAGAGAGAATGCGCTCACTGACAAAAATCTATATCCTCTAAGGCTTTCAGATGTTCCTTATTATCGTTATTTAAAGTGAAATAACTCTTTAGTTCATGTCTTTTTTGTCCGCTGTGACAGAGAGAATGTTTTAAGCAGACTTCTCATTTCTCTCCTTTCTTGAGTGTGTGGGAAGAAATTCTTAAACATCTATATGGTCAATAATTTAAGCATCTGGAGGAAATTTCCTCCATGTGTCAGACTCTTCACAATTAACCCTCTGCTGCATCTTATTTGTATATCTTACAATTTAAAAGAAATGAAAATACAAGGTAAAATGTCTCTGCAATCAGAAGTCATTCTTAAAACAATCGCTTTGAATATCATTTGTGTGACTGTCTATACAAATGAAAACCCAGCTTCTTCTTGTTCAAACTGCCATGTAAATTATGCATGCAATTACCCAGACTGCCTGTCAATCACCCTGGTTTTATTTCAAAGGAGTTACAGTAGTTATGGGACTTAAAGAAGGTGAGAAATGAGAGACAGAGGATTGTCAGGTCATTGTCGTCTTCCTTTCTGATCAGTTTTCTTCAGCAGTACTCTGTTGTAACAAATACTGGTGTTGTTGCCTGCTGGCTTGCTGAATTCAGCAGGAAGACAGAAAAATCTTCACTTGATGCAAATCCCACCTAAATCATAGGGGGCCTTACAGTATTGAAACCAAAAGAACCACCCAGTGTGTCAAAGAAAATGAAGAGTCAAGATTTGGAGCTAGGAGCTATTTTGGAAAGAGTTTATTGAAAATTGGTATAGTCTAGCACAGTTATATTTGGAGACTTAAAGAGCCTCCAAATTAACAGTCTGAGTGACTGACAGAAAAGGAAATAGAGGCTTGGCGAGAGTATGATTACAAGGCACAGCATTCATAGTTATTTTTACTGACTTTAAGTTTCTCCCTCTCTCCCTCACTTCTTTTTCTTCTTATCTTTCTTCTCCTTCTCCTCTCCATTCCTCTTCTCCTTCCCTCTTCTCCCTCCCTTTTTTCCCCTCTTCTCCCTCCCTTTTCTCCCTCCTCTCTCTCTTCTCCCTCCCTCTTCTCCTTCTCTTCCTCCTCCTCCCTCTTTTACCCCTTCTCCCCCTTCTCCCCCTACACGTATCCATCTGTACAATTTTAAAATCAATATAGATATCCATCAATATTGATGGAGTTTTGGTTTGATGGAATATTGATGGAGTATAGAACCTTCTATACATCTTTGTTTCTCAGTTCTATCCCAGGGAAGTACCATGGCCTTAGGATCATAGGTTTAAGTATGAAAGTCCTTAGAGGTCTTCTAACCTATACCCTACTTTTCTGGAGGGGAAGACTGAGGCCTGGTGAGGTTTGATGATTTGGCCAAGATCATATAGGCAATAGGGATCAGAAGAAGAATTTGAACTCAGGTCCTTTGACTCCAGAGTCAGTGTACTTTCCACTCTACCATGTTAAAACAGGAAACATCCAAGGTTAGCTAGTCTAATCTCTTCTTTTTCACAGAAAAGGATTCTGATTGATTTTTACAAGGTCACCTAGTTAGCTAGTGGTGGCAGAACTGGAAATAGAAACTAGATTCTCATCCTTTCCACAACAGTTCATGACCCTTTTTCTGTAGCCAGGTTTATAACTTTATATAAATAATCTTGGCTGGATATTTTATTGCCATCTGTTAGTTACCTCAATTTAATTTTCTTTCAAATTTTGTGTCAGCATGTTATGGTAGAGAGCAGGTCTCAGAATGAGAAGACCAAGGCTCAAATCTGGTCTCACTGTTCTTAGGAAAGATTCTGTGGCCTCTCTGAACCTTAGCTTCCATTGGGAAAATATGTATACTGCCTATGATACAAATTTGTTGTCAGGATCAAGTAAGAGATGGAGAAGTGCTTGTAAATTGTATAGTAAGACATAAATATGAGATATTATAATGAGCTATTAATGTGAGGCAAGAAAGAACAAATATGATAAAAACAGAGATGTGTAGAAAGGTTCCCATGATCTAAGCAGAGCCAAGCAAACAATATACATGATGACTACAACACCAATGGAAAGAGCAACCACAAAATAATCAAAAGCAAGTGTTGTAAGATTATCAAGGAAAAACATGGTCTAAGAGAAGAGATTTTCCTGAGACATTTTCCTGAGGCATCTTCCAGCTTCTCTGACTTCCTCCTTCCCATGTCACCTGATTGGCCCCAGGCTCCTAATGTAGACTTGGTGCCTCTCAGATTTAGGGGATGCTGGAAATCCCAAGAGTCACCATCTCTTGATCTACTGACCATATGTCTTTTCAGTTTGGTGACAAATGGGCACTTACAGAGAAACTGAATCCTACTGTCTTGATGCTGTACATCCCATGTTTGGGTAAAGTAGACATCCTTTATTCAGTGACTCGAAGAATACCTTATTTTTGTCCCAATGTGAAATTTGAACTAAGAGGAAACAGAAATTAGAAGCACACAGTTTGGGGGGTGGAGCCAAGATGGTGGCATAGGAGCAGCAAGGTACCGCAGCTTCCACATAGCCACCTCAAATACATATAAAATATGACTCTAAACAAAATTTAGGGCTCTAAAACTCACACAAATACACCTCCCACTGAAGGCAGCTCAGCAAGAAGAGATCATCTCAGTGCTGGGAGCCGAAACCAGCCCAGCCTGAAACCGCAGTGTGGCCCCGGGGGTGGACAGGATGAGCCGAGCTGCAGCTGGAGCTTCAGTAGAGTGGATCAGCAGCAGCTGTGGCAGTTTCCAGAATTATCAAGCCATAAGAAACAAGGACTAAGTGAAAGATTGGTGGATCTCAGCAAAATTTGGGGGACAAAAGCAGGTCCAGCCAAACTGCCTACAGGGCAAGGAAGCGGCAGAAGCAGTGGCCCTTCAGCAGCCTCCTCATATCTGCTTTGGAGCTACCAGCCTGCAGATTGCAGGGGGGCCGAGCAGAGGTTGAGAGGCCAAGTGCTCTTGCATTGAGCAGTCTGGATCCGGATCATGGTCTTAGGTGGTGGTCCTGGGGTGCATTTTCAGTGAGCCAAAGCTGCTGGGAGCTGCCAAAAAAAAAAAAAACAACAGCCCCCTAATAGCTCCGGCAGCTGGGAAAACCCCAGTGTTTTGGGACAGAGCTTTCTTCTCTGGAAGCAGAGTTCCACAGGGCTAAAAAATCATTGACTGGCCAACATGAACAGGCAAAGGAAGCAAAGTAAGAACAGCAACCAAACTCTAGATTCCTTCTTTGGGGACAAGAAGGATGAAAGCATGGAAGGGGGAGGAAGACAACACAGTCAGAACTCCCGCACCAAAAGCTTCCAAGAAACATGAAGA
>CM053585.1:436262057-436279677 GCA_028646515.1 Pseudochirops corinnae
TAAAACTTTTCTCAGTATGAGGATAGGTGAAGGGAATACAGATATATATATATATATATATGTACAAACACATATCTGAGTGTGTATATATGAATATATAGAGGGCACAAGATCAGTTGAATAGGAAGGGACAATACTCTAAAAGGTGAAATTCTGAGGTGAGAGAGGATCAGAATGAGAGGAGACAGGGGGAGACAGAATGGGATTAATCATCTCATAGAAGAGGCAAAGGATAATTGTTACAATGGAGGGGAAGAACAGGAAGGCAAAAGGCAAAGGGTCAATTTTACTTTCATTAAACTTGGCTTAGGGAAGGAATGACATACACTCTACACTGGGTATCTTGTCATACAGGAGAGTAGGGGGGATGGGAATGAAAGGTGGGATGACAGAGGGGAGGACAGTGGGGGGGGAGGCTTGATGGAAGTACACACTTCTGTAAAGGGACAGGGACAGGGTAGAGAATTGAATGGGGGGGGGGGCGGGCCAGATAGGAAGGAGGGACATATAATCAGTCTCTCACAATATGCCCACTGTGGAGAGGTTCTGTGTAATTAAACATGTACAGCCTGTATTTCTATAATCAAATGTTAAAAATATATATGTATATATATGTATATATAATTATTATTAATATTATTATTATTAACTACATCCAACTGGGAATCAATATACACAGGCACTGTGGTAGGGAGAGCCATCCTGCCCTACTGGAAAATCAGAGGGGTGAGGGGGAGGACGTAGGAGAGAGCAGTTTGGGGGAGGGGTTATACAGTGGGATAGCTGTTTTGAGGTGTTGGGTAGGGGAAAGATGGGGAGAAAATTTGTAACTCAAAATCTCGTGGAAATGAATGATGTAAACAAGAAAATAAATTAATTAATTTTTTTAAAAAAAGCACACTCTTCCATCCCACTTCTTTTGCAGTGGTGGGAAGTCCACAGATAAAATACATTGCATCCAGAATTTTCTTGATGTATTGAATGGTTTTGCGGATTTCTTCTTCTTTTTTCTTTTTTTGTCCTTTAAATTATTGTTTGTTATTTGCAATAGTTCTATGGAAAGTAGAAAGAAATACACCAGGAGAAATTTTGGTGATTTAGAAACAAAAGCAATCAATAAAATTACTTTTTTTAAAAAGACAATAAATGTGCTATTTAGATTTTGATGCGTTTGACAGAAATTCTTAGAAAAAGAGATTGTACCATAGAAATTTAGGAGATGTGATCAAGCATCAGGGTATCACATATGCACAGTCCTATAGACTGATAAATCCAAAGACCAAGGTCATATGTTGAAATTCATCAGAAAAAAATGAAATATAATCCAGTATGATAATCAGCTATTTCAAACCTAAAGTCAAAATTCTAAATTTGACAAACTCTGGGTAACATATACTTTCAAGATATACTAACAGAAGTTAAAAATTAATTGAAGACTTATTAAATATTGACAAATAGTACTGAGATAACAAAGTATCTCACTCCAAATCTAGTTAAATACCTGAGAGGGGGAAAGGATTGAAGTACCCATTCTTCACCAAGATTGGCACCTGCATGGTACTGTTTCAAGGCCTCCTTGCCCACTGTTGCTGTACTTAAGAGACACTTAATCAGTGTTTGTTGAATGAATCAACATATGGCTACAGAGAACAAGGACTTACTTGGTCATGCAAAAATCAGAAAAAGAACTGATTTTCATAAAAGGAGGACTGGAGGGAGAGATGGGAATTAGCTTTTATGTAACACCTACCATATGCCAGGCACTGTGGAAACACTTTACAAATCTCCTATGGTCCCTACAACAATCCTGCAATATAGGTGCCATCATTATCCCATTTTACAACTCAGGAAAATGAGACAAAAAGAGAGTGAGTGATTCTCCCAGTCACACAAGTAGAACTCAGTCTTCCTTACTCCAGTTACTATACTCTACCATTATACCACCTAGCTGCTTCTAAAGTTGTTTTGTTGTCCAGGAGACAGAGTTAGAAACAGTGACCATGTTCCACAAATACTGCCTATGTTTTCCAATCCCCTTGCCCTCAAATTCCCTCCTGTGAACTCTGAATTCTGTGCTTGTCATGTACTTTCACATTCTATTTTGTATCATATTTTTATTTATCTAATATTTACTCTCTTAAAATGTAAGCTTCATAGGAGCAGAGACTTTGATTTATTCATGTTTAGGTACACTTTTCACACACACACACACACACACACTGTAGGTGCTCAGTAAATGTTTAATCGAATATATAACCAAAGGAACAAATGTATATTCGTCATTTCATTCATATGTCCTTAATTAAGTTCAAATATTTTTAGGATAGGGTACGAAAAAAGAATTTAGCCTCATATCATCAACGTAAAGGCAAGCTATTGCAGAAATTCCCTCTGGCATCGTAACTCAGCAAGTGCTCTGCAATGTCCAGTCTTAGACATTTTCCCAGGGAACCACATAATTAAGTAACTTAACCAGGCCAGGGTCATATAACCAGTATGTGTCAGAGACAGAATTCAAACCCAGGTCTTTCTGAATGCACTACAGCATACTGCCTTCTAGGTCAGTAGTGCATATAATTATAAATATAAGTGCAGAATTTCCTTTAAAAACCTAATCAAGTCCACAAAATCTGGTATCCGTGATTATAATTGAAAATATTTTTTACTCTAAAATAATATTATTTATGTGATTCCGATGTATGAAAAATTCACTCACATAATGTATTATATGTGATAAGAGATACTATATATGCATAATATTGTGTTCCTTTTGAACTTCCATTTATTTACCTAGAACAACACACTGGGTACCCTACAGAATATTAATTCCCCTGAAAACCCACTACATGTGTGTGAGATATTTTTAAAAGAGAAAGGAATTTACAGCCCTTTGTATGTAGAGTAGAGGCTGCATGTTGCTTTTTAGAATGATTTCCTTACTTATTGCTAAAATTGACGTGCTAGCTTTTCAGAAATTGTATAATTTTAGAGTTGTTCCCTCTGCCAGGAAGCCATCATGTTCATCTCTGGAGGCCACACTCTACAGATTTAATAATAATGTAATATATGTAATTCATGTTAGCTAAATGCTAGTTTGGCAGTTTCTTAATTTGATCAATTTCACAGTGGTTCCATAAACTAGAATCCTTGAAACCAAAATATATATATATATATATATATATATATATATATATATATATATATATATATTTAATTAAAACAAACTAACCTGAAGAAGTAGATGAATTTCTCCTTCTCCCCAGAGGCTATAAATGAGAAGAAATGATCTAATGTGGTGGTATGGATAGAAATTTTTTTTTTTAATCATTAGTTTAGTTCTCCAACAGTAGAGATCACCTGGTTTCAATGCCTTCTCACATGATGTTTCTTCTCCATTTTTTTTTTTTTAACTGTTGTTTCATTGGTTTTAGCAATTCCTTCTACTAATGAAGACCAATACTTGCTCGGTAACTTAAGGCAGGTAATTTTCATAGTGGATAGAGTGCCTGAATTGAAATTAGGAAGACCTGAGTTCAGATTGCAGCCTGAACTCAAATGGATTGCTGTGGGATTGTAGGAAAGTCACCTAATCTGTCTGACTCAGTTTCCTTATCTGTGACATGAGGATAATAATGGTACCTATCCTCTGGAGTTATTGAAAGGATCAAACGAGGTATTATTGATAAAGTGCTTTGCAAGCCTTAAGTCTCTATATAAATGCTTTTATCATTATCATTATATCAATGACAGAGATTTGCCTGAAGGTACTAGAAAAACAACCAGGATTTATCAGAATCAAGACTTGAACTCAGACGTTCCTGATTCTAAGATCAACTCTCAGTCCAATACATTATAATGTTTCCTCTCTTGCCCAGATTGATTCTTAGTAATTTGCAGAGAATTCATCCAGTGTACCCCCACACCTTCATCTCATCCTCAGCTATAAAATGGGGATAATAACCAACCTTCTAGGAGTGTTGTGAGGGTCAACTGAGAAAATATTTGGAAAGCACTTGCCAAAATGCCTAGCAGATAGTCGGTGCTTAATAAATACTTATTCTCTTTCCCACCACAACCTTGTTCTCTTCTTCCTTAGTTTTCTTAAAATTTCATGAATCTCAGTACATGAGCACTCAGGCTCTCCACCTGCAATCCTTCACTCTCACAACATGACAACAAAAGTCCACTCTTTTAACCCCAACATTTTGCTGGTGATGCTATATGGCAGTAAGTCACAAAACATCATATTTTCAGTGACCCAAATAGTAATGGAAATATGAATGGCAAGTATAAATGGGTTATACTATATTGCCAAGAGTGACTTGTACTTGAGAGGTGACAGTAAGATGCCATCAGGAACAAAGAAAAGCTGGTTGGAGGGCATGTAACAGGAGTGAGTAATAACGATTTCTTCCATGTGTATCTGAATATTATATGTGTTACTGCGTAGGTGGGGGGGGCATAATTTTATTGGCACTTTGATGCTAATTCATGTTTAACATCTTTATTTATCTATGACCCCTAACTCTTTTTAAGGTGTGTTACTGGTCAGTCATGACCATTTTTTTATTTCTGTAACATTTTTTTTTTTTTCTATCAGTTCATCACACTGCTGCTGAGGGTAGGTTTTAATGGGCCACACTCCTGTTGGGGGCAGGCCACTCTGAATCAAGGGCTTTCATTTCTGTAACATAAATAGGATCTTAAGAAATGGCCATTGGAAGGGACCTTAGGGATCAGCTAATTAAATCCCATTATTTTACTGAGGAAAGAACTGAGGCTCAGAAAGTTGACTTGCCCAAGGTCAACACATCTAGTACCAGGAGAGGAATGCAGAGCTGAACTGAGGTCTTCTCATTTGTATTCCATGGCTCTTTCTACTAATGCAAAAGTCCAGAAATGTCCTCTTTAATCAAGTAGCCTGTGTAGTCTTGGATGACTCTTGGGCACACTTCTGGCTTTATATTACTTCAGTGCTATGGCTGTTCTGAGCTATGGAGATACCATCAGAGGTTTGTAGCAAGGATAATGTTCTAATAGGCCACAATAGTAAATTAGTGAGCAAGCATTTGTTAAGCACCTGCTGTATTCCCAGCACTATGCTAGAATCTAGAGATTCAAGGACAGAAAGACAAGAAGAAAGAAGAATCACTGCCATCAAGGAACTGACATTCGATTGAGGGAGACCAAATGTTAGCATTTCTTTTTTTTTTTCCAAGAGATGGTATTTTATTATTTCAAATTACATGTAAAGATACGTTTTAATATTCATTTTTATATAAAATTTTGAACTCTAAATTTTCTTCCTCCCTTCTGCCCCTCCCTACCTTCCTAAGATGGTAAACAATTTGGTATAGGTTATATACCACATATAATTTAAATATAAAACATAAGGTGATTGGGGGACAGAGGAGAAACTAGTAGCTGGAAGTCAGGGATCTAATCAGGTTTCATGTAACAGAGAGTACTGGTCTGAGTTTTGAAGGAAGCTAAGGGTTCTTGGAGGAAAAAGATGAAGAGGGAGTACATCATAAGCACGGGAACAATCTGCAAAGGCAGAAAGAAGGGAAATGGAAATTCTTGTGTAAGGAGCAGCAAGCAGGTCAGTTTGCCTGAAATGGTGAGTGTTTGGGGAGGGGAGTAATGTGCAATAAGTCTGGAAAAGTAAATTGGAGCCAGATTGTAAAAAGCTTTAAATGCCAAATATAAGAGTTTGCATTTTATCCTATAGAATGTGAAGGGAAAGTAAATATGAGAAATAGAAAAGTAGTGTAGAGAAGATTAGGGAGGAAATGCTAGGCCAATGGAAACCTTTAATAACTGGATGGTAAAGGTAGAGAAAAGGTAGAAGAAATGTGCCTGATTTTGGTGAGAAGAATGAAGTAAAAAAAAATACTGTATGATTGCCACCACTCCAAAATTACTCACCTTCATTATTCTTCCTAAAACCACCTACTCTGAATTATTATTCTTTGGTGGGAAGAATTTTGTAGCTTTTTTTAAAAACAGTTTTATCTCTCTATACTTTGGCAGCATTGACAGAAGATAAAGTTGCAACCAGTTTGTCTATGAATATGTTATTTTTAAAAAGCTCAAAGGAAGCAACCTATCCATGCATGGCCATCCTTTAGATATCCAAAGCAAGTAATGGCTGTCAGACCATGATAACTGAATGTTGTTTTATTTTGTTTTGTTTTTTTGGGTTTTTATTTTTAGGAAGGAGATGGACAAATTAGAACTTGATCAAATGCTAAGTTCTAGCTATAAAGTGAAGTTTTCTATAGATAGCTTGCTGGAGGAGGTAAGAGCATGTTTGTATCATAATTTAGGCTATTAATTCTGGGCAGGGGAAATACAATTCTAAGACAATCTTTTCTTCTTCCTTCTTCCCCTTTTCTTCCTTTGCTAAGGGACTAGTAACTGAAAGGTATGATGATGAGAATACCCTGATAGAATTCTAAAATACCTTTGAAATGATTATTTTTAGATGCCTATTAAGACATATGTCTGTTGGCATGTAATTTTTGTTATCATTATGGTACTGTGTTACTACACAATGAATAGAGAACAGACCTTCCACCTAGGGAGATGTGCAGTCTTTGACATGTATTTGTTGTGTGACCCTGGGCAAGTCACTCAACCTATCACTTCTCCAGGCAGTTAGTTCTAAGTTGCAGAGGATGCTGATTGATCTGCATTGGAAAGTAATTTCCTCTCTACTTTGAGGAATTCTCAATAACGCTGAAATCATAGATCCAGACCAGATTTTTCTCAATTTGTGGCATTGGAATTATCAGTTTTTTCTTAAACCCAACATCCCTGTGAAGAAGGTTGGGGAGTAATTGAAATAATTTATATTCAAAAACTTCAATAACAATGTTAATCCTTATAGCAGACCTCAGATGAGAGTATTAGACTGGATCAACTTTAATGTATTTTTCATCTCTAAATTATCTGATCAGATAACATTAAAGTGGGGGGAATGACTGAGTTTAGGTGACATAAACCCTTGGGTCTTTGGGGGCTGGGAGGGGAGGAATTCCCCATGTAACTTCATAACATTTGAGTGGTTTGGAATGTCTACTTCTGACTACCTCAATCACTGAGCCACCTTACCCATTCCAATTCTGTGTTGGTTTTATAGAAGAGGTAATGATTTTCTCTGAATAGAGGGAAAAATTATTTGGGGGAGATATTAAAAAGTTACTAAGTAGTAGCTTTGGGATAAGAATACAAGCATGTTACTTTTCTGCCTCCTATTTTTGATTTTATGTTAATCCAGAATATACAGAGAAATACTGGATATCAAAGGAAATGGAGGAACAACATAAATGTTAGGACTCTGAGATGCTCATAAGAAAAAAAGATCATTTTGTCTATAGGTTCAAAAACATAGTTTTACTTTCATGGTTGTGAAATGAAGTAGCATTGGTTATTATCATGGAAAAGTTTAATTACATTCCAGGACATCATACTGTTTCCTCTTAATTGCTGAAAGTCAAAATATGAAAACCAAAACATGAGATACCTAAATTTCCATTGAGGTGGATTTTTTTTTTCTCTCTGCTTTGTAACGTAAATGTCTCTCTGTGTATGTGTATTTAAATTCACTCACTCCATCCATCTCCCTAGCTTTGAAGAGATGGATCACCTGACTACCACCTAGACCTGTACCTCCCCATCCCCCTCAACCCCACCTAACAGAGAAAATTCCCAAAGTAAGAGATCAGGATGAATATAGCATAGATGCTCGTGCTGAGAAATGTAAATGACCCTGACTGAATAGGAACTGAGTTAGGTTGCTAGTGGGGGTGGGGAAAGAGAAACGGAGAGAAAGAGAGAGACAGGGGGAGTGCTGCTTGCTTCATCTTTGAGAGGAGTGAAAACAAAAGACCTCAGCTGCAGTTTTGTGTTGCTGTGTCTGGCTTAAACAGAAAATTCTAGACATCCGTGCTGAAAAATCAAAGCCCAGCTGAGACTACTTCTATCGGGAAATTGATTATTGCTATTTGTTTTTGATCTGAGAATGGGTTGGATCAGTACAGGTGGTTTGAGAAGACATACTGGCTGAGGACCATGGAAAGGTGGGATAAGACTATGAGCTTTTCTTCTTTCTTTGAACGGAACCTTAGGGTAAGAACCTTGCAACCTGATGGGTGGTCAGTTTCAGCATGTGTGTGTATATGTCTGTTTTCAAATGCTGTCCTCAAACCCTTTCCTTCTACCCAACCCAAGTAAGGCAGTGCCATATTCCACCAGATGTGAACCCAAACTTGATGCAAGAGTCTCACTTCATTTCTCAAACGCCTCTGTTTTGCTTGCAGTGCTTTTGTTTAATACAGTCGGAAAAGAACCATCCTGCTATCTCCTTCTGAGGCAGAATGGGTGTTTTAGTCGGTGGTTGTCAGGTGGCTGTTACAAGAGAGTTAACATTTTGCTCAGGGAGGCTGCTAATGGATGGTTAGGTTATTGTATTGTGGTTGTAAACAGCAAATAGATGCTGAGTTGGCATTTTTTTTGTAATGCTAGATGGATTCAATGAGGAGAAGTTCATAAGCATTTTGCATTATCTTGGGTTTTAGCGTCATTCAGCTCAAATAAAACAAGTTTGAAATAGCACTCCTTCAGCAAAGCCAAATGTCAGGTATTCTTCCAAGTGTAAGCTTCTACCTCCCACTGGTTATAAAGCCTGACAATTAGTCTTATTGACACATGGGTGTAAGAGAAAAAAATCCCATGTGCATAATAAAATTAAAATAAGCTGAAAGCATTTTTCTCTTAATGACTAGATACAGATGCCTATAAAATGAATCCAGATAATTCCTCTTTCTTCTGACTATGCAGACACACTGTCTTTTGTTCCTGTATGTGTATTTTCCTCTGTTTTTACACAAAAGGCATTGCCTGTGTCTTCAGTGGCAGTAGGAGCCTGATGTACCAATTTCCCATTGTGTGCTGGTCAGGGTCCTGCGCTGTTCTCAAGTAAACTGCCTTGAGATATTAGTAAAGACGCCTGAAGAAGGAGGTGGAGAGTGGTGAGGGGTGCATTTTTTTTGACTCATAGCTCGGAAATGTTGAATTCACATGATGTTAAGAGAGGAAATGGGAGAAGGCATTTAGTTTTGAATGGGATGTGGATTCATGCCTCACAAACCCCAGGGACCTTGGTGGAGAGAGTCTCCCAGATGAATAAATCCAAGGTGTAAGGGGCTCTTTAAGAAAATTTCTCTGGGAGGGGTGATTGCCTGGGTCCTTTTTGGCCAAATTAAGATGTGATCTGGCAGTGCACTAGCAGCTGTATGCTGACATTTTCTTGTGAACCTAGTGAAAAATGGCTCCATATCTCTCCTCCCGTCCTGAGAAGACGGTCTCTTAGTAGCCATGCCTTTCTCCAGTATTGTGATTTGTTCTAATCACTGTGCTTCCTGACAGTGACTGACTGACTCATGGTTCATTTCAGTTCGCTTGCTTTTTAAATCTCTGCCTCAGTGGCTAGTGGGTGGTGACAATTTTTTCCTCAAGTCCCAACTAACCAACAGAATTACCAGCAGAAAATACTTCTCTTGCAACCCCAGACTTAAAATATTTTAGAGGGTAAATGTTATTTATTCTGTCACAGTGTCAGTGATTTTTTTTAAGGGAGATTTGTCAGCTGATCCTTTCAAGGGAGGAATAATGATTGTGTAACATTTGACACACTCTTAAAGAAAGTAAAAACTGACAGGTAAAGAAAGGCATGCACACTCTTGTCACAGAATTCATTTCTTAAAGGACAAAGCATCTCCTACTGTTATCGTTGTTGTCGTTTGAACCGTGTCCTGTGGCAAAAAGAGAGATGATGGGATCTCTGTCCCTACCGAGAGGAAATTGTCCCCCTGTCCTTGCACTACACATGTGCTTGTTAAGGAGATTCCTGTACTAAACCGGGAGGGAAAGTGCTACGGAAGCTACGGCAGCACCCTCGCCATGCTTCCTTATTTAAGCTCTGGCTTGTGAAGCTTCTGGCCAGCAGAGGCAGGATGTGCTTGGCAAAACACTGTGTGTGTTTGGGGCACTGGGAAGAGCATGTGTCATTTGGGGGATTGTGTGTGTAGATGTGTGTAAAATTGGTTGTACTGCTCTGTCAACCACCCTTCTGACTCAGTTTGATGACATGCCTCAAGAGGAAAGGGTGCCTTTGTATTTCCACCAAAGGTAAGATGCCACAGCACTGGTCAGTGAGATGGGGGAGCACTGGTAGAGAGGGATGATAACTGATAAATAATGTATACGTTGTACAGGGACAAAAATAAGGGAGCTTCATAGTTCTATACCCAAAGGAAATAGCCTCTGGTGCTTCCTGCAAAATTGCATGCTGTCATTTCTCTGATATAACAGCAAGTAAGACAGCTTAGGTAATAATTCCAAAAACCTTCATCATAGAAAGTCACATAAATGTTTTAGAAATAGTGTCATGTGCTTCTCTAAAGGCTTGTGTCTTTAAGGGTCATATCTTGAAACAGTACTATGTAGGATGGTTGTAAAACTATATATTTTACTTGGAATCTGTTTAGAATAATTCTGTTATAGCTAAAAGCTTGCAGATGCAATAACAATCCCACTTCTTTGGGAGAACAACGGAAATGGAACTTTAACGCTGCATGTAGATCTGATTACTGCTTTTATAAATGTAGGCAGTTTGACTGTGGTAAATGGTGTGCTTTGTGGAAATTGACGCAATTATGGTGGAGCAAGGAAAAATGAACAGACAATACAACTGAAAACTCATCTCAGAATTCACCAGAGGGCCAGTAGTGTCAATCTGAAATGTTAGGGATAATTGTAGGTGAAGTAGAGTTAGCTAGAGAAGTCTCAGGTGTTACAAATGGGTTTGACTATGTTTATAAACCAAGGGAAATCTAGTTGTGGTTTTAGATGTGTAAAGGGTGATTTTCCTCCATGCATAGGGTGTGTGTGTGTGTGTGTGTGTGTGTGTGTGTGTACAGAGCATCCCCAAAATGTTAGTACAGTTTTAAGCTTTAATAGATTCGAAAGGTTTTAATTAAGCTAGAAGAGCCTAAAACTACACTGACTTTTGGGACACCTTGCATGTACCTACAGTTAAATCACCTAGGTGGATGGCTGAAGGGAAAAACTTGAATCTTAGGAACTACTCACTTACGGAAATTCTACTTTGAAAGGCAGTAAAGCAACAATAGTACAGTAAAGTTTCCCAGAGCAGCAAGTACCAAGAGAGAACTGAGCCAACTCAGGCAGAATAAGTAGGTGAAAATGTTTTAAAGTAGCAAATGTTATGCCTCAATAGCCCCTGGTGTTCCTGAAGATTTATTTATTAGCAGCAAAATAAGGGAGAAGGAAGAGAATCTTATGTGCTGAAAGAATTTTCAATTTTTTATGTGTTTAAAAATATAAATATAAATATGATAGAATTAGTATCCTTAAGGTGACACAAAGGAAGAAATAGGGATAGAGTGAAAAATATTTTCATAGGACCACAAATTTAAAACTGGAAGATTTTAGATTGCCTTAGATTGCCATCAAGTATAAGCCTCTCATTTTACAGATAAAGTACATGAGCCTCAGAGAAATTGAGTGACATAGGTGAGAGTAATATTTTAGGCAGTAATGTTTTGGTTTCTGCCTTTGGGGTTCAGTGTATAGATATTTGATTTTCATTTTATTACCTTTAATATTCAGCAGCCAAGAGTTTTATTTTTAATTTTGAAAAACTTCCTTACCTGAAACATAAAATGAAACTAATTTGATTTAAAGTGCTTCAAATGCATAAACAATTTCATGTGTGTTTTGGGGAAGATCTCTTCCCTGTTCCTCTACATTTGCTCTGATAACACAGAGAAGACTGCACCTATATCTACTTTTCACTCTGCTCAATCTGAAGACAGTGCATGACATGGGTAGAAATTTGGGGAAAAAAATAAATGGCAATAGCATACATTTAAAGAATGATAAGATGTGATTTTACTTACAGTAGTTAACAATCTTCAAAATTTATGTCCATGTTTGTTTGTTTTTTAAATTACGCTAGCCCAGTTATTTCATAAAGTAGTACCAATGAGTAAAATCTCTCCAACAATGCAGATTAGTACTTGTTCTCCAATTTAGAGAGGTTTCTTAGAGAGCTGTTTGTGGAATGGAGAGGTTAAATGACTTCTCCAAGGTCACATAGTCAGTGTTTGTCAAAAGCAGTAATTCAACCCCGGACTCATGCCTCTGAAGCCTGTTCTCTAGCCATTTTGCAATGTAGCCTTTCCCCCCTTTGAATAACAACTTATCATTGATTATCATTGATTTAGATAGATACGAGTTAAAATATATCTGTAACAGATACTAGTAATCTGCTTGTGGCAGGCTGCACATATAAAAAGGTAGGTATAATTTAGTCTTGTGAAAGCCACTTGAATTCTATGGACCTCTGTTTCTTCATATGTAGAAGAAGGAAGCTCTCGTAGTTATCCCCTGAGGTCACATTCAGCTGTAAATCTATGATTTTATGTTCTAACATGGTTGTTTACTTGTCTTAAACCTGCACTCCAACATCATAAAGAGAATATTCTTTCATATAAACATTGTTAAAAAGATGGACTATTGTTATTTTCTCAGGAAATGTTCATTGCACTGCCACAAATAGAGAAATCTTTAAGTATGAAAAAAAAAATTGAAAACTAACAACCAGAACCTGTATACTCACACACACACACATGCACACACACACACACACACACACACACATACACACATACACGTAAGTGTACTTATCTGGAGAGAGAATGACACAAAATTAATAAGACAGGTCAAACTTTTAAGTGTGTTACCCAAAACTAAAGATAAGGTGTATGCCTGCCCATCTCTCATGGCATACTAATTTCTCCCCACCCCACAATGTATTGGATTCACAAAATCTTACTTGGTCAGATTATTTAACGTTGATTTTAATAAGTGCCTCTGTAGACTAGGAAAATTCCCATGTTGGCCTGGGTACTAGACTCAGATTCAAGAAGTAGCAAGCTCTCTTACTTGTTCCTCCTCCCTAGGCACGTATATGTAAGTTCCAGTAAACATGAACAAATTTAGACTCTGAGGTGAACCAGTCCTGAGGGATGTGCATAAGTGCAGGAATTCTACCATTCTGCTTTGGAAGTCATTTAAAATGATGTTGAAGTCAGAGGTTGAAAAAGTGATTCATTCCATTAAAAATAAATACAACCCACAGAAAGAGTGCAAAAGCGCAGGGGGTAGCATCCCCTTTCCCAAATGAGAGAGTTGTGTTCAGAGTGAGAAAATACATTGCATCTCTGCTACCCTGTAAATCCTTCCTTTACTTCTTCCTTCCAATTTATTGGTTTCCTTATGTTAACTCCAGACTATCTTGGAATAATCATTTTGACTTCCAATAGATAGGAAAAAAAAAATCTGGAAGTAGTAGGATTTGAATGATACTTGAAACATGGATAGAATTTGAATTATCAAAGGGGAGATAGGCCATTTGAGTTCATGAGAAAAGTACGTTGTGTGTGTGTGTGCGTGGGCATGTACATGTGTGCACATGCTTGTGTTGTATATCTGGGAACATTCAAATTTTACTGTCATTTTCTTTTGTTTTTTCTCCCTAAATACAATACCTTTTAGTAAGTATATATGAGACTCTCACTCAAATAACCTTGAAATACTGAAAGTTAGGACATTTAGCAATTATATTCCCAGACATTTGGATTTTGCTTCTTATTACCATTTGAAGTATCTTGTCTATATCAGTATGTAAAAACTGACATCAGAGATTTTTTTGTGAGAAGGGCCTTTAAGGATTCTTTTTTACAATATTGATCATTTTAATTGAGATTTATTGAAAGTGCTTAGTATAACTCTCTTGTGGTTAATATTCTATGAATACATCATCACCTTAGTGCAATACAGAAGGGTTTCCATTTCATTGCAGGCAGCCTAACACCTTGCATAAACCTTAAATTCATATGACAGCATGAGGAGAAAACAAGTGTTTCCTTATTTTCTGAAGAACTTTGAGTATCTCTGGGTTTGTCAGCTGTCTATTTATTTCCTAGGATTTTGAAAATGTGACTCTAAAAGTATGTGATTGATGTCGTTGTCTCCTATTACAATATTGTACTGAGTTTGTAACTTTAGATAGCAAAACCTGTAGAGGACACACAAATAGTGTATCTGACTGGGATGAACTCCCTGTGTGAAAATGCTCTTCATCACTGTGAATCAGCACTTGCTACTTGGTACACAAGAGGAGACTCCCAAAGTGATTTGCTCATGGGCATAGTATGTCTCAGATGTTTTACCTGAACTTTCATCTTCCTAATTTCAAAGTCTGTTCTTTTCTCCCCAAACCCAGTTGTTTTCAGTATTTAAATATATGGAAACAACTAAAAGACAACAAGAATAATTTCCATAGTTCTCTGTGGTTATGAAGTATTTAAAAAATTCAGAGGCAGCTAGGTGGCACAGTGGATAGACACTTCTAGGTGTGGAGTCAGGCATACATAACTTCAAACCCTACTGCAGACACTTTCTATCCACATGACCCTGGGCAAGTCACTTAATTTCTATTTGCCGCAGTTTCCTCTTCTGTAAAAAATAAGGATAATAATTGCCTTTTTTGGTCCAGTTCTCTCATTTTACACACAAGGAGGAAACTGAGACTTGGGGAGGTTTTAAATGGATTCCTCAGTGTCACATAGGTTGTAACAGAATGATGACAAGGTATTTTTCAGAACCATTCAAAACTGACCCAGGCAAAAAATAAACCTAAATTGCAACAAGAGAATTTCACTTTAGCTATCTCATTTGTTGAATGGTTTAACAATTTATCATGGATTTTTGTTTTTGTTTTTTATTTTTTTCCTTTGTGGAGTCTCCTTGTCTATAGGCAGAAATTGATCTTTCTAGGAGAAGATGGGATATGTTTCTGTTTGGAGACCAGAATAGATGCTCTCTGATAACAGCTTACAGCCCTGTGATTTTGTATCATTGTTTCATGAGTTGCACTGTTCACAGAATCCACCATTAGCACACTCATTTCAACAAAGTCAAGTCAGAGATTTTAGTCATCTGCTTTTAGCTACCTTGTGGACAACCCCTTACATTTATACCTTAGTATTTTTAATATACACCACATTAAGAAAGTCTCTCAGTAAAGTGAATTTGACTACAATAAATTGAATTTCAAATGAGATTAAGGTAGAAGTCAGAACAGAGTTGATTATATAAACATGAAGTCCTGCTCTGGGTGGGTCACAGTTTTATGATCATTCCTCTCTACTTTACATACATGCCAATATGTGCTGCTGCCTAAAATAACTTTAAGTCCTAATGTATGACTGGTGCTCTGAAAAGCATACATATTCATTTTTTATTGATGTATTTAAATATAAGAGTACCCATTAAGAGTTCTGTTTTTCCAAACCAGGAACAGAATAATGAGAATGGATCATTGCATCTTAAGATTTAGAAACCATCTAAGATCATTGGACCATAAATTTAGAGCTGAAAGGACATTGCAAAGCTCCTAATCCCTTCTTCATTCAGGTGATAGAATACTGAAGTGTTCCATACACATGATATGACTTACCCAAAGTCACACAGGTTAGGTGGCAAAGCAGGGATTTGAAATCCAGCACCCTTTCCCTTTAATTTTACCTTGAAGAAATTCAGTGACCTATTCAATGTCACATATACTACTAGAGTAGGCAGGATTTCCTGATCTCTGTTGCCTATTACCCATTTGACTTTAGGCAAAGTCATTTTTCCAACTTCATTTTCTTCACTTAAATGAAAGGTTTGTACTAGGTGTCTCTAAATCTCATGTCCTCCAAATCTAGTATTCTTTCCATTACACTCTTTGCATGAAATGAATGAAAACCTATTAAGTTAAAAAAAATCCTCTCTAAGGACACCTGGCCATCTATCTGATCTGGAGAGTATTTGAAGGCATCATCAATTGCTGTTTCACTTTCCTGAGTGCTGGGTTTCATCTCATGTCTCATCATAGCTGCCAAATTGTTATTCCTAAAGAATAGATATTACTGTGTCACTCCGCTATTTAAGTAGCTTCAGGGCCTCCCCATTGCCTCTGGTTTAACACACAAAGTCCTTTTTTTTTTTTTAGCATGTTTACTTATTACTCCCTTTAATAATACTGTATGTTTGAGCTAAATTGGCTTACTTCCTGTCCCTGCACATTACATTCCATCTCTCACATCTATGCCATTATACAGACTGCCCTACATGCCTGTAAAGTACCTCCCATCTTCAAATCTTTGAATCTCTAGCTTCTTTAAAGCCACAGTTCAAATGCCACCTCCTACATAATGACATTCTTAATTCCATTCTCAGTTGTTAGTAACTCCTAATGGAAATGACTTTATATTTACATTGTATATGTTTTATGTTACCTTGTATATATTTTGCATTGCCCTTAAAAAAATTTCCCCAATGTAATGCAATCTTCTAGGCAGAGACTGTCTTTTTTTTGGACTCTTTATCCATGGTGTCTAGCAATATGTATTAAGTGTAACATAAATGAGTCAATGAACCAACTGCCAAAAAAACATTGCTATTGATATCTGTGGGGGCAGTGAGCAGTTTGAAAAGTTCATGTAGGATGATCCCAATTTCCTAAATGATCATTCCTTTCCAAAGAGAACCAGTGACATCATGGAGTGATGTATTGACTCATGCATGAATTGGATTTAAGTAGGCAGAGTTGTCAGCCTCACTCTCTCTTCCAGAGTCATGAGAGTCCAGTGGCAAGACAGTCAAGATGCGTAGCAATGACCTGGGATGCAGTAGATGACCCTGGTGTCTTCTTTGTCTGACCAAGCTCTAAGCACTTCATAGGGCCTGCTTCAGCTGCCTTCACGACTATTGGTACAAATTGTCCACTTTTGCCCATTCTTCCAGGGAAAGTCTTTACAAGCTTGGGGTAGACACCGTAACTAAGCTGTAGTGTGAGGTTCTGAGTCCTTTTCAGTGCTGTTCATCCACCTTTGGTGGCTACCTGGCACTCAACTCTCACAGCTCCAAGAAACTACAGCATGATCAGTGGCCACAGCCCAGTAAACCATCTCAGCAAATGGGCTAAACCAGCTTGAGGGTGAACAACAGGCCTGGACAGCTAAGACCTTGTTATTGGTAAAGATTGAAAGCAAAAGGAGAAGATTATAGTGCATGAGATGGCAAGATAGTGTCATGGAAGCTACAAACATGAACTTGGCCAGACTTAGAGAGATAGTGGAGGATAGAAGGGCAGTGCTTTGGTTCATGGGGTCACAAAGAGTCAGACATGATTGAATGACTAACCAACAGCTAGACAACTAGTTTTTGAGCTCATGCTGTCTAGAAGATTTGCATTCAAGCATATTAATTATGAATTGTCCTATTAGGGAGTGCCATAGGATAGCACATGTATGGTTCTATGTAATCATACTAACTGCTTCTTTTCTTGGGCTGGGATTATCCCCGGAAATGCTCCTCTTAAGACCACCTACCAGCTTTTGCCCGATCCTTTTACTATAAGTTACTACTATCAGTCACCATCATCTGTTGTGATGGAAGAGGTAGGTTATAGAGAGAATTG
>CM053585.1:436280177-436298446 GCA_028646515.1 Pseudochirops corinnae
AGTGTTCACTATATTTTGTAATCTGAACTCTAAAAGCTGTTCACAGTAGCATCCCTTTGGGAATCTGCTGGTGCATAGCATTACACCTACTTACACCACATAGTTCCATGATTTGTTGAAATCATTGGGGTCTCTTTGACCCCGATATTCCTCCAATGATTCTATATAATTGCATTTAAGGAATACCTAATTATATGAAGAATAAAAATCCTGATTACCCAAAGGGTTTTATACATACTAGATGCATGGTTTTGGATAAATCAAGTGCAGCTCTGGGATTCAGTTTGCTCCTTTGTAAAATAAAGACAATAATACATTTTAGAGTATTGTTGTGACTCAAGTCCTCGATTAATCTTAAATTATTACATAAATGGTAAAGGAGAGTTAGTTTAATTAAACTTTAAGATACTATGAATATAGTCCTTCTGATTCTCCATCCAGAACTCATTCTCAAACCATGCCTCAGACTATGAAATAAAACTAATTTATAACACTATTCTAAATAGGGACAAAATGAAGGATTCAGCATGTCTTCTTATGCATATCTAGAGATAAGGGAATGACAGATAAAACTTAAAAAGGAGAAATTGTGTCTTGAAAGATTCCATTCTCATTTTCTGTACCCATTTCAATAGAGTTAATACTCAAATTGCCTCATCTGTAACTGTGTGACCTTAGGCCTGCAGAGCTGTCAGAATCTCCTCTTGATTGTTCAGGAGGGAATTGTCTGATTGACCAAGGACATAGTCTTTTGAAATGGTTTATAATTCTAGAAATTCTGTCTTGGGGGGAAACTTTGGAGTAGATTTACCTAAATCAGAAAAGAGAGGTTGAGAGAAATCAGTAGAAAGGGAGAGAACAATGAAAAATAACCAGTAAAACACTCCAGCCATAGGGAAGGCATTTGCATTGAGAACCAAGGAGATGTCAGGATGTTTGCTTGTGAGATTCCACAGAGTGGGAAGCCAGGCTCTGAGCTTAGAACTCAAACTCAGCAGAGTCACACAGGCTGGGGTGTAAGAGTCAGCTTCCTATTTGCTTCCATAGCCTTCTTGCATGCTTTTGACTTCATCTTCTGGGCTCTTCTTAAAAAGAACCACTGTTCCACTTGCAAATATTAAGCACGTTTTTTGAGTACTCTCTCATTTTCCTCATCTGTAAAACTTTGAAAATCATTCTTGGACTGCATTTCATGAAAGGTGTTAGGATTGGTGGAGATAGTATATGTTAAAAGTGCAATGGAATCATAAAGCACTATACAGATATCAGGTTTTGGCAATAGTTTAGTCAGAGCAGCAACAAAGGAATATTTATTTATGCTAAGGGTTTTCAGTGCTAACATTCAACATTTATATAATGATTGTATATGCATGTATATAGATAGGTATGTATATATGTATAGAGATGTGCGTATGCATGTGGACATGCATTCCTTCTACTGAGAAAGGCCAAATGTACAATTAAAGGAAAGACAGTTGGAAAAAGTCTTCAAGCCATGCCTTAGGTCAGGAGCTTAAATGCCTAGGAAATCTGTGATAAGATGTCAGGGGGTCCATGAATTTGGATGAAAAAAAATCATCTTAATTTTCACTAAATTCTGAGAAATTTATCATTTCTTCAGTTGTTTAAAATAGTTATATTCAGAAGGGGTCCACAGGCTTCACGAAGCTACCAAAAGGGTACACACACACACACACACACACACACACACACACACCATTAATAACCTCTGCTTTTGGGTGGTGCCACAAATCTAAAAATTCAGGCATTTTTCCACTGGTGATCTTTGTAGCATTGACCATCTTTTCCCCAAGTTCATATGCCAAAGCTATTAAGTTACACCTTTATGATGTCTGCAGTGAAATCTATAATATGTATATGGATATACATATGTATAATATGCAATTTGTAATAATTTATATCTTTTGCAAAAAGAATGTAAAGAACCTGATGAGTTATTTGTGAATATTCTTGTATATATGTTATTCCTGGAATGAAGTAGAGTTAATTTCTCAACTTCAAATAATTTTAGTTTCACAGTAAAAGCCTGATGTTCTAGTTGTCTTTCAACTTCAGATTTCTTAAGAAGCACTTCCACTCTGTGGTGGATTTGCTAAGAGCATTTTAAAAAAATTTTACTTTTTAAATTTTGTTGTTTTTTTTTTTGAGGGGAGAGGGCAGGGCAATTGGGGTTAAGTGACTTGCCCAAGGTTACACAGCTAGTAAGTATTAAGTGTCTGAGGCTGGATTTGAACTCAGGTTTTCCTGACTTTCGGGCCAGTGCTCTATTCACTGTGCCACCTAGCCACCCGAAATTTTACTTTTTTTAATTAACATGTTTTTACTTTCCCTTCTACTTGCCATTGGAATAAAAAAATAAAAACAAAAAGCTTGTATCAAATATGCATAGTTTAGCAAGATAAATTTCTAAATTGTTTATGTCTCAGTGTGTACGCTGAATCTATCAACTCCCAAACAAAAGGTTATTGTACTTCATTATCAGTCCTCTGAAATGGTATCATTGTGTTGATCAAGTTCTCAAGTCTTTCAAAGTTTTGCAGTGTTGTTGCCATGCATAAATTGCTTTCCTAGTTTAGAAAGGTTCCTAGGCACCTAATACTTTGTATATGCATTTTGAGAGTTATTTGACAACATAAACTGTAAGCTATTTTTTTTTTCTTCAGAGCAACGGGATGTAGAGGATTGAGAAATATAAACTAGTTTGCCTAAGAATAAAAGATATTATTCCTATAACATACCTAGAGAATTTCTGTAACAAACTTTTTAAAAGGAGCAAATATCATTTGAAGCCCAAATTAAAATGACATAAGAATCTAGATTCAATTAGGAGCCTGTTAGCTATCTAAACACTTAATCATAATAAACCCCCCAAAACCCCCTTAGTGTTGTGAAACCATTTATAGAGCAACCTAACCTTATCAGAAACCTTCCCAGGACAGCTCTTTGGGGCATCTGGTTCCACTGAGCTACAGGATATCAAGGCCATTCAAGTCTATGGGAATGGTCACTCTTCATTCAATTGGCCACTTGGGTTTTTATCTCCAGAAGTAATCGCTATCTGGACCAATAAAGTCCTACATGCAACATGGTGAATCAAAGTTTTTGTATTCGATTAATATTCCCCTCATTCACACTAAATCAGTGATGTTTGTTATTTATAATCGTGACCGTGAGGCATCACAGAATTCTTATGTACCTTCTGAATCATGAAAGTAAGATAGAATTACACTTAATATAGCTTCGCTGGTGAAATGAGAAGAGAACTGGCTTTGGAGCCTGGGTACCTGGTTGTGTCTTCCCTCTGACATATACTGGCTTTGTGACACCAAGCAATGTATTTATTCAGGTTTTATTAATTCATTTTTATATTAAAATTATTTTGAATTGGGTCAATCTTTCTACAAAGTAGGAGATCATCCTAAAGTGTTTAAATTGTCAATACTCTTTGACCCAGAGATACCAGTAATAGTTATTCTCCCAAGATGGTGAAAGGTATAAAAGAGAAGTCATATGTACATCAAAATACTTATACTAATACTTTCTGTGGCATCAAAAAACTGGAAACAAAATATGTGCCCACTGATTTGAAAAATGTCTAACCAAGTTGTCCTGCGTGAACATGATACAATGTTACTGATGCAAGAAAAAAATCTAACGAATATAGAGAAGCAGAGAAGGCATAGAAATTGATGCAAGGTGATATAAGCATAACCAGAACAATGTAAATGGAATGGAAAATAAAATAAAACAAAACAAAATATGCAGAATAATTTATAATTATGATGACCAGAAAGTGAGCCCTAAGGAAGATATTAGAGTGCAGAGATAGAGAACTAAGGTTGTATTTTGGTTAGTTTTACTGAAATATATATGTGTGTGTTATATTTATATGTATCTTTGTGTGTGTGTGTGTGTGTGTGTATATATATATATATGTATATATATATACACACATACATACATTTAAATGTGTATGTTTGTATATATACCTATATTTATGTATGTATATGTGTATATGTAGACACACACACACACATATATACACATATATACTTGGTTATAAAGGACAGTTTTCTGGGAGGAGGAGAGAGTAGAATTTGTTGGCAAAGGAAATTGATTAAAAGAACAACAAATAAAGTAACATTTTTAGGTAATTTATCTTCAATCTATCTCTTTATCTACTTGTCAAAATATTTCACTAACCAGCATGCCTCGTTCCTGATATTCATAACATTGTCAAATGCTACCCTTCATGATACATAAATTTCAACTCATTTTATGAGAAATATTAGTTGGAGGGCTTAGTGAGAGGAACCACATTTTACTTTAAAAGCAGGAAATATTGGTGTTTTCATATCAAAGCAGGAAACTGGTACTGGGTAATTTTAAAAAATTTCACACTATGCTTGTAGCAGTGTCCTCAGGCATTTCTTTTCTCCCCAAGCAAGTTAGGTTTGATCTCCTGAAAATGCATTGAAAGTGTCTTCACAATTTAATTGGCTAAGAGGATGGATGTTTAGCCATGGTCTAAATTCTTAGTCATCTGGATAGAAAACTGAAGACAAGAGTGACTGGCACTCCTTATTTCTCCTTATAAGTACAGACCAGCAACATGGACCACAGTGAGATGCTATGACCAGCTGAAGAGGTGTCTTCTCCTACAAAAGCATCCCTTCCCTACTCTTAAGCATACTTCTTCCAGGGAAGTAAACTTCCTTTTGCTGAATTAGCTCAATTACAGTATTACATTTATTTCAAACTTCTGACTAAAGTACTAGAGGACTGGCCTGAGTCAAGCCCTGTCCATGACATAATGTTTCATGATAACACAAGGAGGGGGGGAAAAATACATATACATACATACATACATACATACATATATACATATATATATACACGCATATGTATATGTGTGTGTGTGTGTGTGTGTGTATAAGTGTAAGTGTAATCTGAGGTAAATTCAGTTGATAGGAAGTGACTTTACTTGAAAACCATATGAATTAGGGCCTCCTCTTGCTTTGATCAACTAATCTAAGTTACAGATTGGGAAACCATGATATTGTTTTGTCAAAGTTCAACTTTATACCAGCAGTTGACTCTTTCAAGATGTTATAGGAATGTATGTGACCTTTTGTTTGTTTTCAGTATTCACTTTACTATTTAAAAATATTCTCAGGATGGATTCCAGAGCAGAGAAATTAAACAGAGATAAAGCCTTTGATTATCAACAAAATAGACACAGATGGTGTCTAGTATAGCAATAGTTTTCAAAAGCAATTCAGACCATTATACTCCTTTTACACTTGCTAATGCCATGTTTACCTGGACTAATTCTTCATCCAATATTCATCTATGTGGATGTACTCTTATTTTATAGCCCTTAAGTGCTAAAAAGGGGTAACACGAGATAGAATGCAGTAGCATCTCTGATTCACTAACAAAGAAATCATTTTGTTGTAAGTCAGGAAATTGCTTGAAGAGAAAACAGAATATAGCACCTTGGTAAGAATTTAAAGAGAAATAGTTTCTTGTGGAGGAAGATAGATTGCAAGAGAATATAATTGATGAGTTTAAGAAGAAATGACTAGGAAGAAAGGTAATTGTTTGATGAGTTAGGGAGTTACCAGCTGAAGATGTCAAAATCCTACTATTTTAATGGATAGTACTGGTAGAAACAGAGATTTTAAAGGAACATAGCATATTTCTTCTCCTCAGTGATAGAAGTAGCCAGAGAGAGAAAAAAAAAAAGACTCCGTGGGCTTTTTTGGTCTCCTATTTTTATCTGCTTTCCTATCCATCATCTTTGCATTTGATTTCTCTTCTTATAAAAGGGAAATCTCTCTTTTAAATAAAAGCTGCATGGTCTACTATTGGTTCATATATTGGAATGCACAGCCTCATCATGCACAATAGTTTTGTAGTACAGAATGGTTTACAATATTGATAGTAGCAGTGTCACAATTCCACATTAAATTCAGGATTTGTTCTCTGTAAAGAATTCTAAAGATAGCAATCCAGAGATAAGCATGGTATATTGAAAAGGGTGTTGTATCTGGAATCAGAAGACTTAGATTCAGATCTCAGCTTTGACAGTTATTAGCTATATGACCTTGAGGCAAGGGCTTTCATTTATCAGAGCCTCAGTTACTTTTTTGGTAAAATAAGAGGGTTAGATTATATGACTCTAAAGATTCTTTCTGGATCTACAGCTACTGTATTTTAATCTTATTCATTGCACGTTGTATTAGCTGCTGGTTGAATGTTTCCTCCCTTTAATTATGAAACGAGAAAAAATGGAAGCAGCCATAAGCTTATGTCATTAGCCATAAATCAATAAATATGTACTGCCATAAAGCTCACTGATTGATTATGATTAAAATTATTCCAGTTTCTCTCTTTTTATGTTAGTTGGCTTAGCATAAGCATTAGTGCCTCAAAGACCAGCACTTTGGGTCCATTCAACTATTTAGCTTTTATGGAATTAATTCCTGATGAGCACTGATAATTTAGAAAAGTATCATTAATTTTGCTTGAATGACTGGGAGGGAAAATGTGTTAAGAAAGAGACAGTGCTGGAAGAAATCTATTTGTCATGGTTCATCCACACATAATGAAATATTCCTATTATATCACATAATACCTATGGAAAGGACAATAGATGATTATGGGGCAAAAGCTGTACTTATGTGTACAGAGCAGAATAGTGTTCAAAAAAAAAATGATAAACTAATGTTCATTGGCTTCTTTGTTAAAATGTCCCAAAAGTACATAGCTTTAGCATACATTCTTTATAATTATGCAGTTCTCCACTGTTGAATGTTTATTTTCCTTTGTGTTATCAATTGTACACATTGAGTTGCATTCTAATTACATGGTCACCTCCTCATTTTGGTACCTTGTCAAGTTAAATTATCAAAATAAATGCTAAAATGTTTTAATGTGTAACTGGGGAAAATAAAGTATTTTAAAATATCATATGTTCCAATTGTTATACTTTTTAATACTCTTTTCCTATTTTAATCTTTTTTCCCTTTTTTTATGGAAGCTAAAGCAAATGTTCCTAGGAAGAAATTATATTCTGGGTCAGAGCTTTAGGATCTGTGTTCCAGAGGTAGGGAATGTTAGGTTGGAATGTTTCTTGGCAGAATTGATTGAAGGTGAGAGGAGTGTGAATGTGAAGAAATCCTAATATAGAATCTTCTCCCTCCCCCCAAAAGCTTTGTTTTCTTTAAATTCTGGGGCTTGCTTTTTAACTTTTAATGGAATTACAAGATATGGGAAATAATGGATAGAGTGGTAGGCTTGAAGTCAAGAGACCTTGGTTGAATTCACAGTTCAGACAATTATGAGTTATGTGATATGGGGCAGCTATTTTGGATGTTCAATGTCTTGGTTACCCCATCTATAAAATGGCTATAATAATATTTTAGGGCCTGTTTTCAAAGGTTATTTTGAAAGAAGTACTTTACAAAACTTAAAGTCCTATGGGTTACTATTTTATATGTGCTGAAATTTTTTGAATAATCATTCACTGCTACTGTTACTTTGAAAACTTAGGGACCACCATATAGTATTATATTACATTATTGTATCTTCTTCACATATCATATTATCCTAAACTTTTAGAGCATGAAGGAACCTAGGAGATCACCACTTATTTTAAAGATGAAGCATCTAAGACTAAGAGAGGTTAAATGCTTTTTCCAAGTTCACAGCAAAGTAGTGGCAGACTGGAAATGCTATATGTATATAATTCCTATAACACTTTGAAGTTTACAAAGTACTTTCTTTACAGCTCTTAGGGATCACAACTAAATTATTCCTATTTCACAAATGAGGAAGCCAAGGCTCAGAGAAGTTGTGATTTGCTCAAACTGACACATCTAATTAATCTCAGATGAGAGATTGGAATTCATCTTTCCCTATTCTGTCCCATGTACTTTTCTGAAATATGAGATTCCTTTTGGGGAAGAAGTGAAAACATATGTTTTGAGTATTGTGTTTATAAGCGCAATAAATGGGTAGCATTTAAAATACAAGAATCAAACATGGAAAATGAGATGGGAATAGGTCTTAAATTTATTGGCTGTGTTAACAATGTGTACTTTGTTATAGATCGATACTTAACTATTTACTCCAATAATAGCTCACAAAGCATTTTCCCATCTTGTAACATTGATATTTTTCTACTACATTTTGTTGCAAATATTGGCTCTTTTTTAGCCTTGGGGCAATAAGATGTCCCCCCACTCCCTTCTTTGTTGTTTAGTCTTTTCAGTTATGTTTGATTCTTCTTTGTTGTTCAGTCTTTTCAGTTATTTTTGATTTTTCATGACCTCATTTGGGATTTTCTTGGGAAAGGTACTGGAGTGGTTTGCCATTTCCTTCTCCAGCTCATTTTATAGAAGAAGAAACTGAGGAAAACAGGGTTAAGTGACTTACCCAGGTTGCACAACTAATAAGTGTCTGAGGCCAGAGTTGAACTCAGGTTTATGTTACAATACTTTTTATATAATAAACAAAAAGCAAGTGCTAGCATCATAATCATTCTGAGTCCTCACTTGGGAAAATTCCTACCATTAAGTCAATTTTGGACTCTTTGCCTTAATTTTTGTTTATATTTCTCTCTTGCTAACCACTGGACTTTTTGAGGTAGATGAAATTCAAATTACTATACTACTTCAGTGAAAAGTAACGGAATGTATCATAGTATGTAAAGTGAGAGGCACCAAGATAAGAAATTAAGGAAAGAGTGGACATTTTTCTTGCAACTTCGCCAGTATTTCAGGAGGCGAATATACCTTGTAGTGTCAGCTCAAGTCTGTTTTCCCTAGGTTGGCCTGGTGAACTTCCTCCTCCTCTCTCTTCTCAACCACAGTTGAGTTCTGATTTCTTTCTTCTTTTCCTGGTTGCCTTTATGGAGTCAGTTCTCTCCAACTCATCTATTTCCATTCCTCATCCTCCCATGCTGAACCCTCAAAATCCTTCTGTTGACTAGTTTGATAGGTAGACAGATATATAGACATAGGTATTAGATTGTACATAGTTTTTTTCATTCTATCACTGTATATCACAAGGTTTGTGAGCACCTTGAAAGCAGGGACCATCTCTTGCCTTTCTTTGTATCCACAGCCCTTAGCACAGTGCCTAGCACATAGTAAGCATTTAATATTATTGATTTCAAAACTTAGATCCACACAAAGGACCTGACCAGACTTCCTCAGCAATTCTGAATCATCCTCCAAATTGTTCTCCAAATTCCTCCAAGGCTTTCTCCCCACTTAATCTAAAGCTATGACTGAGATTTGTTCTCTGTTTAAGGTGACAGGGAATAGCATTTTATCAATGACTTTAGATGGAGTGCAGTGATTTTATTGATTTATTCAATCATCTCCTCCCTCCCCACTCCCCTTCTCTTACCCCATCTTTGTGTTAGGAATTGAAAGCTGAAGTCCTAATATTTTGCTTAGGTATCCTTTTTGTCAGACATCAAACCCTATGGAATGCTAAGGGTTCAATGCCTTACCTACTCACATAATTCCAAAGCTGAATGTTATATTAAAGAATCAGGTCATTATGAAAATTTAACTTTTACATTGTCATAATTACACTGGTTCATAACTAAAGGTAAATCAACCTTTGACAAACCTCAGTGTGTATATATAAAGTACTATATGTGAAACATATTATTCAAACATATTATTCTCTGCATCCAAATATACTGAAGCATATACCATAGAAAGGTCAGTCACACACACACACACACACACACCCAAAGATTCTATATACATCAAACTTTATAGTAGTATTTTTTGTGGTAATAAAGAGCTGGTAATCAAGTAGATTAAATGATGCAATATGCATTTTTAAACCTAAAGAAGCTATTCAGGATGTCTCAAAAATTATGCATAACTTAAAACTGCATTAATACCTTGAGACATTCTGTATAAATGCTAGTTATTATCAATATAATTATTATTGCTCTCGTCATTCAAAGAATTGTAAAATACAATATGGCACCTGAATATAATAATATTATGCTGTAAGAAATGACAGAGATGATGAAAAGAGAGGATAGGAAGAATTATATGAACAGAGACAAAATAAAGGAAAGGCAGGAAAATGATGACCATTATTGTTGTGTTTTAAATGGCTAAAAAATGACAAAAACAAAATAATTGAAACTGTCATGTAATTATAATGACCATCCTTGGCCTCAAGAAATATGAGTACACCTCTTCTTATTCATTTGCAGAGGTATAAGGATCTATGAGTGTGGAAAATTGCATATAATGTCATATTTCTTTATATATTGAGTGGTTTTGGTGATTTTTTTTCCATTTCTCTTTAAAATTGTTTACTAAAATTGAAACTGTGGGTAATAAAGAAAACAAGGTGTCTGTAAAAAACCTATTTTTTTAAATTTTTTTTTTTTGGAGGGGGAAAGGTTGGGCAATTGGGATTAAGTAAGTTGCCCAAGGTCACATGGCTAGTTTTTTTTTGTATTAAGTATCTGAGGCCAGATTTAAACTCAGGTCCTCCTGACTCCAGGGCCAGTACTCTATTCATTGTGTCACCTAGCCACCCCTGTAAAATCCTATTTTTAAAAATTTACCTTTTAGAATTTCATAATTTCAGTGATTCGTAATTAAAAGGAATATAGTCACCTTTGCTATAGTTCTATATATATATATATATATATACAAAGACTATATAAATCAACTTACTACTGCTGTATATTGGAATATAGTGCAAGGCAAACCACATCCTTCCCCATATAAAACATATTCATAATGTGATTTTGTGTCATGAGGCATTATCATTAATAACAAAAACACTGAATATATGCTATTTGAATTTTATTCAGTGAGCCAAGTAATTATTGAAAGACTACTACTATGATGATTAAAAGAGGAAAAAAAGTGTTTTAAGAACCTGCCCTCATTGAATTTACAGTCTAGTAGAGGAGATAGTTCCTTCCTGTATTAAAGTGTATATGCAAAAAATACAAAATCCAGAAGATAGTGACATCATTTCCTGGTATTGTACTAAAGGCATCTAATTTTTAATGTTTTGTAATGGAATTAATTTACTTCTAGATTGATTAGTTATGCAACAGCTAATGGTCTTAGCATTATATAACTGTAAAAAAATAAGATGGGGAGAATAGTAAACTTTTAGATGGATGCTTTGGAAGCCTTGCTTATCACGAACTATTATGTATACTGCATTCTAATATTCAGTGTGATCATTTATTGTAGCAGTTTATAACTGTATGCCTGTTGAAATACATATTTAAGCTGAACTGGCAAATTATCCTGCATCAATTTTCAGAGATGCTTACTAATGGGTTTCATTACTTGGGAGAAATATTTCCCTTTATATTTCATGTACAAAACATTTTACACTTGTGTTACTACTTTGATATTTCTAAAGCTGCTTTTTTTTTCTCTTCTGGCCTTCTCCCTTTCCCCTACTATCATTTAGAGTAGAAAGAAGCATTGAGGTGTTTACTAATGTGTCCTATAGTTTTATTCCACCTCTCATTTTCATTTGATTTATTGTTGAGCCTAATCGGTATGATAATGAAAAGATTTATGAATCTAACTACTCCTAATTTATTCTCAAAACAGATGGAGACAAAGATACATTTCAATTTACTGTTTATAGTTATAAGAACTAGGTAATATTCTAAAGTCTTAAAATAAACCTATTCCAAAACATCCCCTTTTACTGTTATTGAAATAATTTAAATGGTAATAGAGAATGTGAAAATGTATAGTAAACAATCCTTATTGCTCTCCTTTTTCTCCAAATGATTAAGATATTTGTTATAAAAAGTTCACAAGGTTGAAAGAACATTGTCAAACTCTAATCCATTCAGAGCATAAGTTATGTACAGAAAGCAAGATACTTCGGGAGACTGCATTAAATCTTTCAGGCAGCCAAGCAAGCCTCTTTTTCACATTTTTTTTTTAGTTGCTATTCATAATGACTATTGATAAAGCAAGCGTCTCAGTGATAGCTTTTCAGATGAGCCAGTCTGATCAAGTCAGGAGCCAGTTTTCATTAGCAGAGAATCACATTCTTATTTTGACTAACTCAGACCACCTCTTTCCTATTTTGCATGGATTAATGAAAACTAATCTCCTCTTTTGGGGGGATCCCTCTTCTCTGACACACAGATCTAGTACAATCACCTTTACCCAAACGAAAATGTGCAAATTACAAGGGAGATATACTGGTCAATAGTAATGAATAACTGGGAATGGCAAAATAAATACTATTGAAGAGAGAGATCTCAAGTGTCAGGATGTATAGAACATATATGACTGATGCAGAAAACGAGGGTCTCAAAAGTTTAGGGACTTGAAGTAGACATTGCCTTGCCTATATTGCTGATTATTATCTAGTTAGGTTTTGCAAAGCTAAGTTAGTCATGTACCTCAAAAACAAAATGTTTGTGTCTAGTGTCAACAGAATACATAATGGAATGAATGGGTTAGAATTCAAGGGATTTGGTGTTTGATCATAAGATCAGGGGTTTATTCTACAACTAGAAAGAAAGAAAAAGTCTTCATAATCCTTTAAAATTTAATCAGCATTATTAACGTTTCTTCTATCACTTTCTCACATCTATATAGTCAAAGAACTATAAATCAGGCCCTGATATGTAGCATTTGCCAACTTCTGAGATACAAATTCTCACAGTGGAAATTAAACAGTTGCAGGGTGGCATGATCTGCCTCCACAACAGCTCTGCTACCAATCCATTGTGTGGTCATAGGAAGCTGTTAAACCAGTCTGGTCATGTCTTTTCATCTGAAGAGCAGATGATGTTTAAACTCATCACCTCTAAATAGTATTGGATTTTCTAAAATGTATCTCTATGGCATTAATACAGTTTTGATCTCTATACTTTCCTACTGTAGCGGTCATCAGACTCTTTCAGTTTTTCTCAAGGGCTTCATACAAAACATCCAAATATTATTTGATGTAATTTCATACTGGTTAACTATAATTTGTATGCTCATGCTAAATTTAATAGCCTTCGAAAAGTTCTCAGTGCATCAAGAGTTTAAGGGACTTGGCCATGATCTCTCAGTAAATGTGTGCTGAAGTCAAATTTGAATCCAGGTCTTTTAAATTCCAAAACTTTTCTTTCCACTATGCACTGCTTTCCACTTTACAACGCAAAAGAAGCCCTTTTGTCAGGGTGACAATAAATTAAAGAAGGTTTGGTCCAAAAGAAGGAAACAAACATTAATTAAATGCCTGTCCATGTTGCAGGTACTAGGTTTAACATATTACAGGTATTAACTTTTAAATTTAATATTACATTAATTTTAAAATAAACATTAACTAGTTGACTGAATATATATAAACTGATGAAAAATGGCTTTCAAATGAGTAACCAGTCATTTCCAACTTTTAAGAAATAGTTTTATTCTTTATAATACTATTTGATGAACCTTTAGTCTCTTTTATGTCTCCATCCCGACTCATATTTTCCTATATATTTTCATCATCAGCTTCCTTTTGCCCACTCTAGCATCAACATTACAAAAATCTCAATGAATGTGTTGATTTGGTTTTCTGGATCTTGTCCACTTCTTTAAGAAATTCCTACTCATCTCTCATAGGCATAGGGCAGGTCAGCTACACTTATCTTCATGGTCATCCATTTGCCTCTCGTCATCTTGAGTGTTACACAGCCCTATGCCCAAGTATTTCATGAAGTAATGTTTCCTTCTACCTTAGGGAATAGACCAAGTCTGTAATTGTGTGTGTGTGTATGTATTTGCTTGCCTATAGTAGAAGGCCCTGTAAGCCATCTTTCCATTTAGTTGCAAATTCATTGTATCTTGTGATTTCACTTACAGTGAGATTTGCTATGCCAATATCATTCAGGGTTATGTCAATTTACTCATAATCACACTAAAAATAATAAAATCATATTCATTTTTATATAACAGCTTTAAAAACTGATTCTTAGCAACTTCTTTTCCTTTTTCTGCCATTTTGTAATGGCCTCTGTAGAATAGGAAGGGAACCATAGAAAGCTGAGGACTATTAAACAAAATATTGTCTTTATTTCATAGGTTGCCAGAGGATTTAGCACTTAGGGGCCAATATATTGATGCTGGATCTCTCTAGTCTAAGCTGAACAGGTCGTGAGGCTACACGCTGTGCTTGATGCCATTCCAGCTTCACTGAATGCGCCAGAGCTCATGTTCCACTGTCAGGAACTCCTAACATGCAGCTTTCTGTCAACACAATGATGTAACATCAGAGGCAGACTTGTTAACTCTTACTCTTAGATATCATTGAGGGAGGCAATTAAATGTATATAAATAAGATTGATTCAAAAAGGAATGGAATAAGAGGAAAGGAGAAATCCAGAGAAAGGGTTCTGTGAAATTGAAGAATTGAAACATACTTTTAGCTGGGAAATTCAGAGTAGGCTTCATGAAGAAGATGACATTTAAGTTTGGCCTTGAAGTGATGGCATCAGAGATCATCTAGTCATACTTGAACAGTAAGCCCCTCTACAGCATATCTGACAAGTTGTGATCCAGCTTTAATTTGAAACCCTCATATGCGGGGCCACCCACTACTTTTCGTGGCAGCCTGTTCCTCTGTAAGACAACTGTCTTTGTTAGAATATTTTCCCATGTATCCTAACCATTGTTTTCCTTTTTGGAATTCCTTAGATCTGTCACTGCTGCTCCTGATTCTTTCTTCTGTGGCCAAGCAGGCGGTCTATTCCTTTCCCCTCCACACACACATTCTGATCAGCCAATGACATATGCTTGTTACCCAGGAATATGTAGATCCTGACCCCAACAGTGAAAACTATAAGTTACATATGCCCTTCCATTTCTAACGAGCCAAATCTTCTCCATGACTTCCTCTAAATTTTCAACAGGTGATCTACCCAGCATTCCAGGGGTCTTTCACTAGAATTCTTTGATATTTCAAGGAAGCCAATGGAGCATGTGAGACATCCATTAGCTCTCTTAAAACTCTGACTGCATGACTGGTCAACATCTCTAAAACATCCTTTTTGCTGCTTTTTTTAGCATCATCCTCAGTAGTATTTCATTAGCACCATCGGCAATATTTTGTAACCTACTTACACCCACTGTGTGCCTGTTCCTTGCCCTTTGAGTAACATTCAACTTTAATTCTTTGGTGACTATGATATATTATGACTTACAGCCATAAGAATATTAATGAACGCTGTTTCAGGGAAAAATTTAAGAGCCATATAAAGCATTTAAGCTGGTAAAGATGGGGAAGGTATATTTATTTCAACAAGGCCAGAATATCGAAGATAGCTATTTAATTTTTTTCCTCAGCTACACCCCCACACACACACACACAAATAATAGCTTTTGAAACAGTGAATCTAGCTTTCTCCATCAACATGAATAAGTAATCTCCCATGGATTTGAGTAGAAGATATACATTGTCATTTTTGAACATGGTTTAACCATAAAGTTCCATTTTATTTTCACTATCAGTACAGTTTTTCTACCTACATAATGCTGACATAAAATCACAGCTTCCCCCAAAGAGACAATTTAATAATCTAATCATCAGAATTGTGGTTTTCCTAGACTCCCTGGAGCCACAGGTCAAATACAAAGGATGGTTGTTCAACCCTGCCCACCTATAAGAAATAGAAGTTGATTACTTGGGTTTCTGATGAGGGAAAAGACATATCGTTCTACTGAGCTCTCAGTAATTAAGGTTCTGCCTCCTTTGACATTGGATAAAATGGCAAGTGATTTCCCTGGAGTCACTGATTTATATTCCTTCTTCTGTTCCCTGGCTCCGAACGCATTGTACTCTGTTGGTAAGATGCTAGCGTGGTGACCCTTAAGTCTTCATACAATGGCTTGTGAGGAGAATTGGGATCTTACAACATGAACTGCACTAAATAGATATAAAACAGTACCCTTGAAATATGCATGAGTAATATTGTTCAAATAACAAGCTCAGAGAGGGAAACCTTGTATGTTTTCCTAGGAAGAAAAAAATCATATTTTTTCTGAGATCAATATAATTCTTCACTAAATATTACTTATGCATTTATTCCAACAAAGAGACTTTGATTTATTTATGATTATCCATAAGAGCTTATTATATTTATGGTGATGTATTGTCAAACCCATGGGAGATAAAACATTTCAGTGATAGGCAATATCACCATGATACAATGATGATAAATGATTCTTGAAGACTTAGGGGTGAAACCACATTCAGCTCTTGTGAGTATTATAAGTTCTATTGGCTAGGAGAGAAATGAGAATGAAGCAGCTTCAACTACACATGAGAGCTGAATGGAATAGAATAAGTATTTATTAAGCAACTTCTGTGTTCCAGGCACTGTGTTAAGTACATTACAAATATCCCATTTTTTTATAAATAAAATCTAGCTGTTTTATATGGACTATATAAAGGAAAAACAGCATATATATTAAAATTGAACTGCTTCATTGCTTTGATTTTAGCAATTTTATTTTTAGGTAGTTGGGGTCTCATGGAAACCACACTGCATTTAGAATCTGGATGTTTGGGTTCAGATCCCAGCCCTTGTTAAACTGGGTGACCACGGGCAAATAAATACACTTCCGTGCCACACTTTTCCTACCTCTAAAAGGCCTTATGCAACCTCTGTCATTTGGGTGTTGTGTAGATCAAATTAGATAATGGATGCAAAGTGATTTGTGAAGTGCCATATAAATATTGGCTCTTATTATTATTAGTATTTTCAGAAATGTCTAATGCTTGGAACAGATAGTTAAAATTAAGACCTGTCTTTATGATGTATGTCTTTGGTGAATGAGTCTCTTATAAATAGAGCTATTGATGGTACTGCAGTGAGGTACCTCATATGTCAAACACCTGCATCTGTGAGACAAGTTAATGCATAGAATGAGCCTTTATTAGGAGCTACAGGATTTTAAGCCCTTGGCACAACCTTTGCTGTTGGTTTTAAAATGTTTGCTGTGACCCAATCAAATTCTAAATTTAGGATTTTACCTGAGTCAGGCTATAAGGTAACAATGATCTTTGCATTGCTGTTGCTTTCTTACTTACTGTTATCTCTTACCTCATCTTCCTCATCTAACAATAGAGTAGGACAAGAGAATGGCATTTATAGAATAAAGGCTGAGTCTGTAAAGCTTAAATTAACTGAAAATCATTCATGGTTACCTATTTTTTTTGTGATTTGGTCAAATTAATGTCTGAAATTTGGTTATCTTACCTGACTTTTTATGGAGAGATAATTGTAATAAAAAGATTTCAAGAGGTCTTCAGTTGTTTTTTTTTTTAATATTACAATGTAGTGATCTTGAAAACAACACTATAGACTCTCAGCATTCTTTAAATCTTTGGATTTAAGATTATTCATTCTTCTTAAGATTTGATTGTTTAAATAATTGTCAATTTTTTTTTCATTGTTTGAGAGTGGAATAAGGACTTCCCTTGTACATTTTTTTTTGCCATTTTTTATGTAGCTGATTTCACTCATGTCTAACTCAGTGTTCTCCTATTTGTAAACAAGCATGAATCAGTCAGTGCTCTGATAAGAGTCTAACTAATAGCGATAGATGGATTAGGGTTTCTCTACCATTATCACATCAGGTGAAGACATAAAGACTGTTCAGGATAACTGTAATGAATTTTCACTTAGGTATCATCAACACAGGGACACTCCTTGTAGACATATAGCATCGGCATGCACTAAAGTAATATAGCAGCATTCCAAGATGGTCCCTCTCAAGAATATGACTGGCATGGGAGGGGGCAGAGCCAAGATGGCAGCATAGCAGCAGCAACATATCGCAGCTCTCACATAGCCACCCCAAAATACCCATAAAATAGGACTCTAAAACAATCCTAGAACTCCAAAACGCACACAAAGATACTTCCCACTAAAGTCAGCTCGGCTACAAGGAACCATATCAGCACTGTGAACCAAAGCCAGCCTGGCATGAAGCCACGGCTGTGCCCAGGGGGTGGTGGAGGAGCCTCTCAGGTGAGCGGATTAGCACCAGCTGCGAGTCGGGATTGCAAAAGGGGGAGATAAGCAGTCCGGCCGAAAGGCCTCCAGAACGGAAAAGCGAAAGTCAGAAGTTTTGCACCTGCCTCCGCGTTGTAGCTTCCCGCCCGCAGCCTGCAGACGGCAGGGGGACTGAGCAATTGTTCTCAGGCCAAGAGCTCTCGTGTTGAGC